>MNCI01030846.1:236424-360684 GCA_015680685.1 Gnetum montanum | reverse complement strand
ACAAGACTATAATAATGCCACATCTAGTGAGGCGATTCATTGGAGAACCAATGAATATTATGACAATGAATATTGGAGTATGTAACCCGAAGTGGGGGTTTCTTATAAACATAAACAAAGAAGACATCATCCCAAGGCACAAAAGCATAACATACCTAGTGACGATGAACCCCTACTAGCCACTACAAGCTTAACAGAAATACAAGAGGTTGTTCAAATAGCCCACAGGCATCGTAAGGAAAGTTGTCTACCCGTGCTTGATTTAAAAAACTTTCCCAAGTTTTTAGGAGGCTATGATTCAGATCCACAACAACATTTACAAGCCTTCTACGATGCCTGTACATGGAACAATATTGATAATGAATAGCAAAAACTTAAGCTCTTTTCTCTAACACTTGTGGGCCAAGCAAAAGTATGGTATAGGTCGTTAAAACCAAAATCAATTCGACATTGGCTGACAATGGTAGACCTTTTCAATGAAAGATATCAAACCTATGCAAGAGTGTCAGCCTTGAGGAGACAAATCCAAGAATGGAAACAAGCATAACATGAACCCTTGGACATGGCCTTAGAAAGATATTATGCACTATTAAACAACTGCCCAGGCCATGGGTTCTCCAAGGAGAGGCTAATGTACCATATCATAGATGGGCTCCGTAATGAAACAAGGAGTCTCTAGGAATGTACACCCAAGGTCAACTATATGAGCTATGGACCCATCAATTCCAAGAGCTTATCAAGTAGATAGCAAAAGAAGAAGGAGAAATAGCCAAATGGGAGAATGTTGAAAGTTCTCAAAACGACCAAAATCTCAACTTAACAAGGGTCCATGATCATGAAGAGGAGAAATCAACTCACTTCAAGGAGGTGGAATCATCTTTTCCAATCTTGCAATCACTAGATGAAATTAAGGAAAAGATTAATAAGATGAAGGACTGGGTATAGGAAATATGTGGAGAATATGCTAACATTATTAGAGGAAGAACTATGCCAAATCAAGAAACAGGATAGGACACCACGTGACAATCGAAACAAAGGGTAGAAGAGAATAAGGATAAGAACTCAACTACCAATCATATGTATCAATCTAACGTTTGTATGTACAATCATCCCAAAGGCCAATGTCTAGTTTTGTCACATTTACATGAGCATTGGGGAGGAATGTTACATCCAAATTTCATATAGAAATATCAAGTTCAGCCATGGTGGTAAAAACCTCAGTCGTGGGGAAGGCCACCACCAACTAGACCATACCCTTCATATGTCCCAACACCAAATGCTTATTATGTTCAACACCCTATTTCTCCAACAAGATCACCACTTCATGTTCCTTACAATTCTCCTCAACCTTAATATTCTCATACTTCACCCCCTTCTACATCACCACTAACTATGCCATAAGATGTTGCACCACAATGCCAACCTGCAAACGTTACTTGTGCTGCTACTGTCAACAGCAGTGGAGGTCCTTCACAACATCAAAGGCGTTCCTTCTTTAGACATGACCATCGAAAGGGACACATCAGTTTTGAAACCATTGCATCCACCAACTCAGCACAAATCCAACATTGTAGTGCATCTTCCTCTTCGAACCCAACACCTCATGTTACTCTATTTGGGCCACCAATCAGCACTCCAACCACCATGGGGCCCAATTAATATTACCGCATGGAGAGACATGTTGATCCTTGCATACCATCTTATGGTCACAAGTACCATAGTGGGTCAACTCCATATAAGTTAACCACATCTTATAAGTTGCCCCACTATGTCAACTCTAATCAAGTGTGTGAACCCCAATGGGGTAAGTATGACCGGGTCCCAATATTTTCAACATGCAAGGATCCCCACCTTCCATTTATTAATTCTATCCATGCTCAACCATTTAGTTATGGGGGGTATCCTCCATTCTAACAACACAGAATTAATAAATGTTTTTTTGTTTCTTTAATTTTTCAACTTTTTGTTTTCCAGTTTTTCACTTTTTAATTTATTGTTTTATGTTTTTATCTTTTATCTTCTTATCTGAGTAATCTCATCCATGAATAAAACACTCATGTGGATTGTTGGTTGAGGTGTGTTTTATGTTATCGAGTCTCGACAATCAATTATTTGGACAGGAGCCCATTACACCCACTCATCCATTCTACAAATAAGAGGTTCTGTTCTAGGGTACAGTGATATTCTTGACATTCTTAAAACTTAAAATTAATTTTGTGTTCATTGTACCTAGAATGAAGAAGGATGGACCAAGAGGGAATGATTAGGGTGTGACATCAATGGAATTTGTGGATTCTCTTTGGTAACATCTGTGGGAGTCATCATGCAACTTGGTTGTACTAAGATCCTTGTAGATCTAACGAAAATGGGAGTAAGAGTAATCAAAAGGGCACTCAAAAATCCAATGCTGTTCTAGGGGGTCCCATTGGAAAGACATGCACCCATGCCTGATGGTTGGAAACTTCTCTAGATTCAGTATTTAGAAAAGAAAAAAAAAAGAAGAAAAACAAAGTGCCACAAAACAAAAGTCACTCCTCCCTTGAACAAGATGCCAAGTGATCGTACACCTTGTCGTTGTGGTACTCTCATAGTTGCTCATCATGGGATGAAACAATGCGATGTCACTGTTTAGAGGAATAGACTTGGTCCTAATCTTGGAATGATGGGTTAATGACATGTTAATCATGCTTTGCATGCATGATTCATTGTGCCCTAGGTTAGTTACCTCATGTCCCAATCTCTACAATCCCTTTCTCTAGTTCGTCTCATCTTACTGTTCATGTAATTTTTGCTCGTGTCTTGTGTAGAATTGAATTCATACTTCATCATGGTGGTATCAACATGTGTGTGTTTTTTTGCATTGTTATAGATTACATTTAACCCTTCTAATGCCTATAGACATCTTAAGGTGTGGTTACGCAAGGGCATATAGGTTGGAACTTGCTTTGGGGAGGATCCACTTGCATGACTTTTGTAATTTGCACTTGTTGCACACCACCACATCATCTTATAACTTTCGAGTATTTCATTGCCAAATCTATTCTTTCCTTTATCATCATTTTATCAAACATTCCTCAAAACTAGGTCTGACATTAAACTTTTAGGGTAGCTTCCTTGAAACATTTCTAACTCTAAAAATCATACTAAGTAAAGAATGCAACATTTATTAAAGGCAATGTGTAAGGTATGAAATCATTAAACTCTTTTCAAATAACCTTACTAGAAATTGATCTTTGTGTGATTATAGATGGCCCTAAAAGAAGACAACAAGGAGGACCTTCTCAAGATGCAATTGAACGACCTAGGGGAGGCAGAGGTGAAGGACCTCATGCAGAACATGTAGAGCAGAAGGTAATCATTCAGCATCCATCATAAAGCTCCTATTACTGCACAATCTATCTAAGCAAAGGGATGAGAGGTCAAGGCCCAAGCCTATGAAGAGGAACAACAGATATTTGCGGCATGGCATGTCAAGGCCAATCAAGTATTCTCATAGCTACCATGTCCATGAAAAGTGCTGACTCCATCAAACACAAGAATAGACTCAAATTTAGCATCCAAGCCACCCTGGAGAGCAGGTAGCAATTGCACTTCAAAGAACAGGTGTCATAGATCAAAATTTAGCTCAAAATGTGTCACTTCCAGTTGGTCATGCTGGAGTCATACTAAGGTTACACTGACAGCATGAGCCAAGCACAGACAGGCTTAAATTAAACATACAGGACATCCTCAAGGTCAAGTAGTAGTTTCACTTTAAAAAAAAGTCTTAAAGATGGAATTTTGGCACAAAATGCATCATTTTTGGTCACGCATGCCAAGGTCACGCTAGGGTCATGCTGAGGTCACGTTGGCAATGTGAGCCCAGCGTGAGCAGTTGTCATGACCAAGAAAAAGCACTTTAGACAATCGTTGGCGATCTTGGTGGAGCAAAAACATTTTTGGCAACAGCCAGGTCATAGATCTAGGAATTCCAAGCGAGCTAGAATCAAGATCTCTTGTTGTACATATCAATCATTGTAAATTTTTTACATTTTTTAAGCTGGTCAAGTTCTTATGCTATCAATTGTACATGGATGTAAGCTAGCTTGCGCAAGCTAGAATGAATTGTAAAATATAGTGCATCTAGTCTAGAATGCGGTCTGCCCGTGTACACCTGTCACGATCCATTTTTCTCGGATCTCACATCCATTGACCTCATCTTACTCCTAAGCCTAGAAAAATGTATAAATACCCTATTCATTGACATAAACAAGGTGGACAAATTTTGAAGAAAGAAAAGCAGCAATCCTAAGCCCGGATGCACGTGATTCCTAACGCCTATAAACACCTCACATCAGAGCTTAACGTTTGACTTGCAATGCAACTACATTTTGATTGGTGCACATTTTGTTAATTAATACAACATTGTTTATCATTTTCCTTCCATTGTGATGTTCTGGTTCATTGTTTGCATTATTCCATATTATTGCATGTTTCCGCATACATTCTGTTTACGTTTTCATGCTATATTTCACGTTTACATTTCATTATATTACATTCTCTATTTTACATTTCGTGGCGATAACCCTAGCGCTAGCCTTAGCTTACGTTAGGGGAAGTCCTTGGTTGATTTGCGTGCAAACCATCCAAGGCACTCTGCCTTCATTTTTTTCTAGCTTGCCCTCACCCGAAGGCAGGGTCATCTGTATTTCTCTGGAGATCTTTTGACGTTCATTTTCCTGCAGTGTTACGTCGACGATTTTGAACAGTATAGAAACTGGCATTAGAAGGAGGGCCTTCTTTGCTTGGCATTTGACAAAACCTTGGTCATGCTATGGTTCAAAACCCTGCACAGATCAAGTATTGAAACCAAAAATATCATTCACATTTACGCTGAGCTTTCTCATGCTATAGATTAACATACGCTAGCTTGCACATGCTGTTAGTTAACACATGCTGCATGTTAGTCACGCTGGTCAGTCACACTGCACACACTACATAGTTACCCATATTGCATAGTTGCACACACTGCCTAGCTTGCTCAGGCTAGCTTGCACACACCCAGCTTACTCAAGCCAGCTTACACATGCTAGCTTGCATGCCGCCTAGCTTGCTGAAGCTAGCTTGCACATGCCCAACTTGCACATGCCCAGCTTGCTCAAGCTAGGATGCACATGCCCAGCTTGCTTAAGCTAGCTTGCATATGCTGCTTACATAAATTCAGCTAGTCAAGCCAGTTACACAGAAGGAATCCTCTCAGATCAAAGCAACATTGCCCGTTTCTGACCTTAATGTTGAAATCTCAAACCTTGTGACCACAACTAAACTCGTAGTCACCGTTGGAGAGATGAACCCTTAAGGACCAACTTTTCGGTCACTTAGGTTACAAGGCAAAGACCCTGCCTATACAATTCTCACCCCGAAACAATACAACTTTTCTGTGTAAATATCTAAGCTAACCTTCCCATTGATCACATAGAAATGGAAGCAAAATGACATTATGAACTCATCTATAAGGGAGGCCATAACTTTATCCCTTCAACGTATGACGTGATTCCCCTCTCTAAATCCCATCATGAACTCATATCCTAGCTCCTCATGGCAAGGAATCAAACCTTGTGGCAACCTACCATAGAGCCTTAAAACAGAGACAAGGAAGATGACTTCACAGCTCAATCCAAACATGAGGATTCATACCACACTCTTAGTCCTCATACTTACGCAAACCCGCTATTCCACCCTTTCACAGGAGAGACTATGCCTCTTCATGCATTTACAAACACTCAAGTACCCATTTCTCAACAGGAAGCACCCATCCCCATTCCTATTTTTCCTACAACCAACACCCCATTCACTATGCCCATTTCTATTATTCCTCTGGTTACCACTTTACCCTCCCTCTCACAAGGACAATCCCAACAACCCCTCTCTCAATCTAATATGGGAGCAACCTTCCCACCCCAAATAATTGGGATACCATCCATAATACCTGCTTCTACATCTACTCATTATATACCACGAGTGCAAATCCAAGGAACACCCTTCACTACTTCAACTCAATAGGTTCAGGGTGTTTCCTCATGACTTGTAACTAGGTAGTGGCCTGCACCTATCATTCAACAACACCAACTGGCTCATTACAGCATACCACCTATTACAATCCCATCCATGAATGTCCCTCAGGTACAACCATCAACAACCTTGCAGTCATCTTTTCCACAAATCACACAATAATCTAACTATCACCATGTGCAATCTAACCAACCAGCCAGTCCACCTAGTGCTCAAGAATGGGCAAATGCTAGAAAAATGATGCAAGCATTAACTAATGAAGTAAAGCACCTTAAAATCACAAACACTGAAGAAGTCAAGGTGTTGGACTTCTATCAAGATGATCCGATTATCTCTTCAGTGCCACCGTTGACTTTACCAAAAGGAATTTCACTATTGCAACTGAGCAAGTATAACGGAGAGGGAGATCCAAATGCTCACCTAGTAACATTCCGATTAGATCCAATCTTGCGTGTGTTCGCCATGTCCTTAACTGGGAAAGCCTTGGACTAGTATTGAGCCTTATCACGTAACTGCATATCCTCTTTGGAGGATTTGTTACATCAATTCATTACCCATTTTAAGTATAACCTGAAGCCTAAAGCCACACTAGATAGTCTAATCCAAGTAAAACAAGCGCCATTAGAGCCCATACAAAAATTCATTGAAAGATGGAGCACTGCCCTTAACGAACTTCACGAGCCTATCCCAGAAACATATTTACTTACAATCCTCAAGAGTTCCGTGAATGATTTCATTAAGTCAAAACTCTATTATCTAAACGCTCACACTTTGAGTCAGGAGTTTGTCCAAATCAAGAACATAGAAGAGGCAGCACAGACAAGTCATGACCTAGCTTACCTAACTTTCAAAAGCCAACATACGAAGAAAGATAAAGACAAGTCTAAAACAATAGTAGCAGCGGTGGCAGAGATATTTCGACCCAACAATGTAGGGTAGAAAGGGAAAAAACCTGCCTCCCCAACTAGTCATGAAAGAACCGCTCCTACACCTACACCTGAACCCCCCTCTGCCCAAACTGCTAACATGAGTTATACTTGTACCTTCGAACAAAAAGACCCTGCCTAGTACACATCCTTACCCATGAAGCCTTCACAACTACTAGACCAACTTCTAAAGGTTGGGTTGATTCAACATAAACAAATGTCTCCTGTAGCATCTCAAAAACATGACTGATACTATGAGTTGGTTAAAAACCCAACATTGGTAACAGCTAATGAACCTCTTGTTCCAAGAGGTTTTAGGTTAGACAGATTCTGTGAGTATCACCAACGATGTGGGCATGGAACCGACTACTACTTTACCCTAAAACAAGACATACAATGTATGATTGATAGAGGTGAGATAGTCTTTGATGAGGCCAACCCAGTAAGGCCTAAAAATCAGTCTATGGGGGTCTATAAAGACCCTCTTAACACCAAAGAGTCGCCCTATGTGATTAACACCATCCATGTTTGCAATGAACAAGATACCCGATGAAGGCCTTTTGTGATTTGTGTGCCTGCTAAAACCATATCTACACTAACACCTCCACAAGCACCATTTGCCACACATACACCTCCTATGCTGCGAAAACCATTTATCATCCGAGTACACCCTTTAGTTGCAATAGTGAACGTGCCATCACAAACTTGACCTACTCCATTTGTAATCCAGGTGCCGAAACACTTTGATGTGCAACCTGCAATAGTTCCCCTGCGACCCTCACGAGAACGCCTCATCGACAAACTGACCAAGGAATGTTTGGCAAAAGAACGTCATGGTCATGAGTTAGGACCACCAAAACCCACACCGTTGAATGCTATCCCTATGGTTCCAGTTACTGATCAGCCTAGCATGAGTTGTCAAGATAAGAACTTGGGAGTGTCCAGTGTCCCAAAATCAATAGCTACAGTGAATAATGTGAAAACTCTTCCGCGAGAGATACAAATATTAGGTCAAATGGATCAAGTCTTAATAGATAAAAACATTCCAAATAGCAAAAACTTGACCAGTGCCCTGACCCAGGTTACATAGGCCTTAAAACAAAAGAACACTTCCCTAAGTCTCTATGACCTAGTAATGACCTCCTTGGTACATCGGGAAGCTCTAGTGTGTATGTTGACTTCAATCACCATTAGTGAAGACCTTCCTGCAAATAAACCATCTATTTATGCCATATTGTCTCCACATCAAGAATTGAGGTCCACATCCCTAGGATTTCATGCCAATGACATTAAACAAGACAAAAAAATGGGAGAGGTCACTACCGCCCCTATGTTTATAACGATACAAATTAACCAATTTAAGATACATAGGGTGCATGTTGATGACAGAGCGGCAACAAATGTAATACCTTTTCTTGTCATTGAAGGACTAGGCCTCATGGAACAAATATGGCCAATGACAATGTCATTCTTGAAATCTTTCAGTAGTTCCCGTGTCATGGTAAAAGGCATGATTACCTTGGATTTCATAGCAGGGGACTAGTTCCCCACATCGGCTGAATTTGTAGTCGTGGATGAGATGCCGGGGTTCAATCTAATTTTGGGACGGCCTTGGTTAGCTTAACTAAAAGCTGTATCCTCACCGATCCATCAAGAAATTCACCTACTTCCCCACACATAGGAATGAACTAAGGGTTAGAGGTTAAACTCTCGGAACCTAAGCAAAACACCCCTAGTGAGACCCTAGACATTGGTCAATCTCCAACCTATGACCTTCTTAAAACAGAAGAAGCATCGAAAGATGTAGACATAGGACCCATTCCTGTAGATGTCTCTTGGTTAGAACTACCCTTTGACGTATCTAGCGAGGGAGATGGTGAGTACAAGATCATGCCTACACATCCCACCCTTCACATCAAATTACGAAAATTAAAGGAACAGATCAAACACTAAGATGAACCACCAAACATCCAAAATGATGTTAAACTACCAAACGTCTGGAATGATGTTAAACTACCAAATGTCTAGAATGACGTTAAACTACCAAATGTCTGGAATGACATTAAACTACCAAGCATCCGGAATGACGTTAAACTACCAAACGTCCCCAACGACGTTAAACTAGCCATAGTCAGAAATGACTGGTTCTTCAAAATTCACCGAAATAGGTACGGTCTCCTCTCTTTCTTTAACAAAGATGCAATTGTCCATCATGACTTCAAACTGATATGCATGGCCTGAAATGGCCTTAAAATATAGCATAGTACATTACCAAGTGTACCAAAACTTCATTACATCATTGTCGTTTACATTTTGCAAGTTACAATTGTCATTTATTTTATCTTTATTAGACATGATTCGAGTTTACATTCACGTTCACAAATAAACTTGAAAAATGAAGATAAAACATATAAATATATGTAAGATGGAGTGTTAACATAGCAATACGATGACGACATATTACACCATGATCATGTTACATCTGTCCTTACACATTCCAAAAACAAAGAAACTAGCCAAAAAACACCAAAAAATTGAAAAAACTAACAAGACTAACAATCCAAATTATGCATTAGTATTAGGAGGGGGCTGGTCCCCAAACTCCTCTACGTCATCAGCTCGCATCCCACTCGGACCAGCCTCATCACCATGTCCCTATAAAAAATAGCGAAATAAGTAAACACAAACAAACAATTTAAAAGTGAAAAATACTAAAAAGGGGGGATGATTAAAAGCAATAAAACACTCACAAGTGGGGAAGGCCTGAGATTAGCTTCCAGGCAACGTAGAATCTCTTCTTTGGGCACACATGCCCAGTCTTTCTCAAGTCCGAGGTCAATATTGGCTAAGGTTTTACCCTTGTCCACTGAAGACCAAGAAGGACGCTCAAGAGAAAACATACCTATTGAAGCTTCCCTAGAGGTAGTGGTAATGGATCTCTCAAAAGACCCCTCCACTTCTATACACTCAACAATCTTCTCATAGGAAGAGCACAAGCCTAACCCCTCCACAAACATCTCCAACTGATGACGTTCAACTAATTCCTTCTTCAACCATTTTTTGTACTGGTGCTTATGATCTTTCTAATCTTGGCCTCATTTACATACCTTGGATGCAAAGGAATTCCAGTCATGGCACTTCCTATTCAATAAATCTATCTGGGCCCTCAATTTGGCCAAATCCCGAATCGCCTGCACCTTGCTATTCAAGCTTGCCCAATAACATGCATAGGTGATCTCGAATGTACACCAGGTACTATCACTGGCCAATCTAGTAGAAGCAAAATCATAACATGCTTACAAGTCATTCCTCTCCTCTGTCACCTTCACTAAATTTTCTTTTAATGATTGAACTTCAAGCCATAAGTGTTCAATTGAGCGCATCCTGAAACTGCATCATAAATCCCTCTTGGGATCTGCTCAATATCTTTGGGAAATTCCGCGAGACCATCAATATGGGTAGCCTTAGAAGGACTCCATTGAAGCTTTTCACCTATAAGTACAAACATCACACATATGAGCTAAATAATAGATCTCCAATAGATGAAAAAACACAATGAACTCAGGCACTTGGTATAAAGTACACACCTAATCAAGGATGAGCCTATTGTAGATGAGCAACAACATCATTGACGATGCCCATAACAAAGTCTACTTTATTGGGCATCTTAGGCCATAATCTCAATTGACTAGTGGATGTTGAATCTACATGGGAAGGCACCTCAACCGGGGCCTCTAAATCTAACACATCCACCTAAGATGCATGTGCTTCAGGTGCTTCAGCATCCATGTATGATGTTAAGAAGAGTCATGATAATCAAAAAAATGTAGAAAGCTAAAAAGTACAAAATGTGGATCAAACTAACAAAACATACCAAGGAGCCCTTTGCTGGTCAGCTCAGGCGGATCACCAAGGTGTAAAGGCCCATTAAAGAAATCATCAAAAACACCTTTCTCCTCACTTGAATGCTTAAGGGCATCTAAAGCCTCAGCAAGTGTCACTCCCATGGTATTTGTTTCATCCTCTTCCTGTAAGATGGGAATAGCCTCAAGTGCTTCTTCTCTCGTTTCCTCCTCTTCGTCACACCCAGTGATACCCGTTTCAAGCTCACCCATTGGGGCCAATTCTTCCCTTTCCCTCTCGAGGGTATCCTTTGTTAGCACCAATAAATCTAAGGTTAGCATGACATAATAGGTATGCATATTTAAGTATGCAAATAAATTCAAAAAGCGATAAAAACATTTAAAGAAAAATAAAACTTACCCACTCCTGGAAAGATGAATTAAATCTTCTTTGCCTTCGACGATCTTGCCTCCATAGTAGGTTCTCTTGAACGCTCAGCCCTTTTCACCTTAGCCTTGGCCTTCTTGACAGTATCCTAAATCTAGCGCTTAGCTCTCCTAATAGTTGTGTGCAATTTAGGTGGTTCCAACCCCAAGCTATCACGCGAATGGTGGGAATGACTAGCTACATCCGCTATTATGATAGAGACTAATTCTTCGATGCCTTCAGGTGGATCTTGGGATCTAGTGGTGTTAAATAGATGATAGATCTAGGGGCGAGAAAATTGTGAATGATCCCTTAACACATAATGGTTATCTCCATAGACCACTAAGAACTTGGCAAACCTACAGAGATAGCCTGCGAAAAAGGCAAAGGTAAAGTGGGATTTAGCATCAACATTGGAACGTAGCCTAATGATTTCTCCACAGAGACCTAATACGAGGAACTATGCCCAATTGTAGCACATACCAGTCTCCAAGACTGAGTGCATAACACGTGCAGACTCAATCCCAAGACTTCTTGCTTGGGAAAGAAACTTAGGAAACGCTCATGCTTTAAAGAGTGGGTACAGAAAATTTACCTCTGTCAAGCGAGTATCGGCTTGCATGGTGAAGCCCTTAGGACCTTGTGGTACACTTAGCTAGTCTTCAAGTTCCTTGATCACATGACCTTTTCTCGTTGCTCTATCCATTTCCACCTTAGCACCATCCACTGCTACACTAAAAAGATCGAAAAAGAATTTGGCAGTTAAGTGGAAAGAAACCATAACTCCTCGAACTCATGTAGTAAAATAGGAGACATCATCGTTAAAAGAGTCAATGATGGAAACCATTTCGGTCACGGGAATGCTAGGAGTCAAGGAAGTAAATAGGTCCATCAAGCCCGCATTGGTAAGATGGATGATGATTTGTTCTTGTGCCTTCTTGTGCCACCATTGTTGTGATTCCTTTGTCTCTCCAAACGTCATAAAGAGAGTGGCCTTAGTGCGAATGGATATGATGGTAACCTCATCAAGGGGAACAGTCGCTGCAGAAAAGACACAGGAGACATTGAGAAAAAATTAAGAATATGATAAGAAATGATGTAACAAAAATGAAAATAAAGCTTGGAACACAAAAATATTACCATTAGCAAATGGAGTAGGCACACTTGCTGCAGGATCAACCATGTGAGGAAAAATAGGCCCATCAGGAGACCAATCCTCATGCAGCCAACCGCGAACTTGACAATGTTCAAGAGCCCTAGAGAATTGCCTAGGATAATTGACAATAGCATCCTTAGTTTGGTCTAGCACCACAGCATGAAGAGTGGGGCCCATCATGAATGCCTCCAATGCTATGCACGCTAAGGCAAGCCCACTATCATCCTCATGCAATCCATGCTCAGCAAAATAGGGCCTACAAAAGAAAAAGTATTCATACATAAACAATGATATAACGTTAAAGGAACCAAAGTTAATACAAGTATAAAAGAGCATACTTGTCTACTTTGTATACTATTCCAGGTGGATTTTGGAATAGTGTATGTACACGACAGGCTAGAAAAAGTGTGCTACTATTGTTGTAATGACTGCAAGATGGCAATCCCCATACACGGGTCAAAGGACGTGTAGATCTAGGACCTTCGGGAGTGCCTCCCTCAACTATATATGGTCCCTCGTCTATGTCAACAACAAAAGCTAACATGCCTCGTGTTGAGTCGGGCAACATGATCTCAAAAATATCATGAGTCAATTGCTGACTCAAATGAGACCATATGACAATGCTGAAATTCTGCAAAATAAATGATAAAAATGCACCAACATTCAGATGAAACCATATTACATGCACCCTAATCCGCATGTCATAACTGGGCATGTTCGATTCTAAAGGGCCAAACCAAGATAGCACACCCACAAGTTTGACCACAAGGAGAAAAGGCTTAGGTGCCCTGCATAGAGCTAGAACCTTAGGTAAGTAACTTAAAATATATAAACTAAACAAACAAAATAAATAAATAAGAAAA
Source organism: Gnetum montanum (assembly GCA_015680685.1). Classification (NCBI taxonomy): domain Eukaryota; kingdom Viridiplantae; phylum Streptophyta; class Gnetopsida; order Gnetales; family Gnetaceae; genus Gnetum; species Gnetum montanum. The sequence goes on along the minus strand of MNCI01030846.1, from coordinate 347,419 downwards.
TAAACCTAACATGTAACTAACATTCAATGCACACACAAGACCACCCTATGAGACAAGGACATCAATGTTTATTTGATGTATTTAACGCTCGCTGGGGTACATAAAAAAAATTCATTTCATGGTAAACCAACAAACAAGTGCAAATGTAAGACATGTACATTCACTATCTAACCCAAAAAAATAAAAACAAAAGGGTACAAATAACCAACAACACTAAGCAAATATGTTACTCACGTGCCAGTTCTAGGGAATTCACGTTGTAGTGCACGTTGCAGTAAAAGTGACAGTGGAATTCATTCACGAAGCAGCTCACGTTGCAACCCATAAATGCGGCTCACGCTACAACTCACGCAGTGGTACAACTCATGCTGCAGAAGCAGCTAACGCTTGAGAATAGCTCATGCCACCCACACTACAAAAATTGCAATTTTCCCTGGGGTGCTTACGCTAAGGAAAAAATTGGTGAAAATAAATTTTCTCTGGGCACTCATGCCCAAGAAAAAATTGACAAAAATCAGTTTTCTCTGGGTGCTCACACCCTGCGCCTCCCAGACGCCCATGTTCATACTACACCTCGCACCTACCGATAATGCACAATGAGCTTATTTTGCATTCCCCTGCCCTTCCTCTCTATAGCAGCTCACGCTATGCCTGGCATCTCATCAACATCGATACCAAACTTACCACTCTACACACACATGATAACATTGCAAAAAACCCTTGACCACCATGTTGTCCAGATCCCCTTAGAACCCCCACACACACCTTACACATTCATGCACCCAACTCATACCCTCATTACTCACGCCCTCACCACTCACACTGGGCATGCCCTGGTTACTCACGCCAATGAATAAATCTCATCAAAAATAAGAAATTTTGCAGGTTTGAGCATGCCCTGGCCATCACTCATGCTGATCACGCCATTGCCAAAAAAGAAAAAATAGCGACCACAAAAAAAATGCCAAACTCCAAAATCCCTGTAATGTCCATGACACCTGAAATTCACGGCAATAAGAAAAACTACGATACAGACCCCAAAATCTAGCAAGATTTTCACTTTGAAAAATGGCAAAAATGGCAGCCCTAATGGCTTACGTTGTGCTTCCGCTACAATAGAATGCCATGGAACAAGAATGGAAGAAAACATACCTACGCAGAGTCTCAGCCCATGAAGAAATCCTGGGTTGACAAAGGCGTTGGATTAGTTTTTCGCTCTCTGCCACGAATGCCAAGCTTGCCTGCTTCTTCCCTTCACCTTGTTGTTGCCCTCCCTTACCCTTCATCCTACTTAGGCTGCCCTAAGTTCCTGCTACTCACATTGCACACCCTACCCTGTAACTCATGCTGCACTATACACCTAGTTACTCACGCTTTGATGCTAACTCATGCTTCATACTTTTTAATCCCCTTTCACCATGGTTCAACTTATTCCATGTGGCTGCATTACGTGCCTCTCATTGGATGTTTTATATTATTATTATTATTATTTCCTACATTGTCTTCATTTTCATGCTCTTAGGATAGTTTCTTCTATTCCTTTTTATGCATTAATGCCTAAGCATTAAAGACAAAACAAAGTATGAGAATTGAAAATTCAAAATCATGGAAAAATTATAGCATTAGTATTCACATGAAATATGAATGCCATATGGCCTGATAAGGCCTAAAACTGCCACGTGTCCGTGTATGATGTTAAACTACTCTTGCATGCCATAGTTTCATCAAGATGTAAATTAATTACACAAAGCTAGTTTATATAGCAACTCCCTCGTCAGAAAATCTCACTCACAGTGCTCTTGGTTTAAATTGGCAAGAATAAGCATATGGACAACAAGAACCTATTTTCCATGTTGTCTATTAATGGACCTCATAGGGCCATAAAAAGAGCAATTAATCTAGAATCCTTAGATCTAGACTCATCTACTTATGCTAATTTCGTGGCATCCACTCAAAAAACATTAGACTGCCCTGAGGGTATGACTAAAACTTTGGACTTAGAAGCCGACAACATCACTGAAGATCCCCTTGTTGAAGTCCCCATCACTATGTCTAGTGGTGAAGTTAAAACATTAAAACTGAGTACTCTACTAAATTCACAACTTGCCAATGACATTACACAAGTGCTCAAGAACAACATCAAAACATTTTCTTGGTCATATACCAATATGTTAGGATTAAACCCTCGAATCAGCCAGCATAACATCATCCTCAATGAAAAACTTAGACCAGTAAAACAAAAAGCACATAAGGTTAAACCTGAGATGGCGTTGGTAGTTAATAATGAAATCACGAAACTCTACCAAGCTAGTTTCATCCGAGTTTTTGACTATGCTGATTGGGTATCCAACATTGTTGTAGTCCCCAAGAAGAATGACAACATTCACATATGCATTGACTTCTGTGACCTCAACATAGCCACAATAAAGTATGACTTCCCACTACCTAGTATCAATCAATTCATTGACTCAACTGCTAGGCATGCATTGTTATCCTTTATGGATGGATTCTCAGGATACAACCAAATCAGGATCAACCCAGAACACCAACTCAGGACAACCTTCATGACACCTTGGGGCACGTTCTGTTATACAATGATGCCATTTGGTCTCAAAAATGTAGGTGCTACATATCAACGAGCAATGACATATATATTTAATGATTATATGCTTGATTCACTCAACAATTATGTAGATGACATCGCAGTGAAGTCCAAAACAACTGAGCAACACACAAAGGACTTAGACTTGATACTCAAACATTGTCTCAAATACAACCTTAGACTTAACCCAAAGAAATGCATATTTGGAGTTAAAATGGGCAAAATGCTTGGCTTCATAGTCTCAGAAATAGGGATACGAGTAGACCCCGATAAGGTTAAAGAAATAACCAACATGCAACCACCTAGGAACCTTACCAAATTACGTGGTCTGCAAGGTAGAATGCAATTCATCTGATGCTTTATCGCAAAACTGATGAATAAGCTAAAACCCATGCAGCACTTACTATGAAAGAATGCCCATTTTCAATGGACTCAATAGTGCCAAGAAACCTTTGAGAACATAAAAACAGAACTGGCTCAACTACCGATAGTTCATCCCCCGTAAAGCAATAAACCTTTTTACATCTACCTCACGAAATCTAACTTATCTATTGTGTCTATTCTTTGTCAAAAATGAGAAGATGGAATCGAGATCCCCGTTTACTATTTAAGCCACGCCTTAGTTACCTATGGACAATGATACAACGACGTGGAAAGGTTATGTCTTGCCGTTGTATTTTTCTTAAGAAAGTGATGACATTACCTCTTCCGCAATAAAGTCAATATCATTTGCAAAGACAACGTGATTCGAGCTATCACCAACAACATCTATGAATAAAGTAGGATAGCTGGATGGAAGGTGATGATTGCAGAGTTTGACCTATGGTATGTTGCTCAATCCTCCACTAAGGGTTGAGCAATAGCCAATCAGTTGACTGCATCACCAACACAAGACCAAGCAACAATCAACCCCAAATTCCCTAATGATAATATTAACAACATAGACATAGTGCCCGTTAACTATGATGCAATCCTGTACTTTGATGGAGCATCCACCTCCCGAGGAGGAAGTGCTGCAGCTATCATAATGTATCCCTCTAGAGAAATTTGCCCCTTTGCCTATCGACTAACCTTCCCTTGTACCAACAACATGGCAGAGTACAAAGGTCTTCTTAGAGGTCTTATAGTAGCACTAACTTCAGGAATCACATGTTTTGTAGTTTGAGGTGACTCACATTTAGTAATCAATCATGTCACAAAAGTATACGCATGCAAAGCTTCTCACTTACAATCATACTGTGACCTAACTAAACACTTTCTAAAATAATTGATCAACATAGATGTGCAACATATTCCTAGGAATGAAAATAACATTGCCAATGCACTTGCTACACTAGCCTTAAACATGGCACCTGAGATGTTCCATGTGTTGCCTAGTTCCATAACGAATTGTGCCAAACGTATAATTGAAGCTCTCGACAAAATATCTATAGCGTCTATCGGCACTACATAAGTAATAGAATGGTATGATGACATAAAAGAGTACCTTCAACAAGGCAAACTGCCATAACACTTGACAAGTGCCCAAAAAGATGTGGTGTAAAAATGCTCTTAGCAATATGCATTAATAGCAGACACATTGTGTCACAGATCCTATGAAGGCATCTTGTTGATGTGTGTCAGTAGCATTGATGGCCAAACAATCATGGAATAGGTTCACGAAGGACTTTGTAGAGGGCATATAGCACCCAAAGCAATGGCAACGAAAATTAGACATTTGGGCTACTACTGGCCACACATGGAGTATGATTGCTTCTCCAGGGTCAGGAAATGCAACATCTGCTAAAGGCACGGTAACCTAATACATGTGCCGCCTAACGAGTTGCATATTGCAAAAATCACATGGCCATTCCAAAAATGGGGATTAGACATCATTAGTCCAATAACACCATCATCTTCAGCAGGACATAGCTTCATCATCACTGCAATCGAATATTTCAAAAAATTGGTAGAAGCTATCCCCATTAGGAAAATCACATCTAAACATGTTTGCAATTTCATATTAGAAAACATCATGACCTGCTTTGGTATCCCAATGACCATAGTCACCGATAATGGGCCACAGTTCAGTAGTACAGATACTAAAAGCTTCTGCGAAAGCCTAGGTATTAAACACTCATTTTCATCGCCATATTACACACAAAGAAATGTTCAAGTAGAGTCTATGAATAAAACGATCATCATGGTGCTCAAAAAGATGTGGAATTAAAGAAAGAGACAATGGCGCGAGTAGTTAATCTATGCATTATGGGCATACAGAACAATGCATCGAACATCCATAGGTAAAACACCATATAGCCTTTTATACGGGTCTGAAGTTATGTTACCTTTGGAGTTATAGGTTCCCTCATTGCTGATAATGCTATCTAGCCTTCTTGATGAAGGTTAGAACAACAAGCTACACATTGTTGACCTTGACTCGGTGGAGGAAGAAAGAATATGAGTGGTTGATCAACTCGAATGGTACCAGAGAAAACAACAACAATATCATCAATTCAATCCACATAAGCAACCAATCAAGGAAGGTGACCTAGTTCTCAAGGTGGTCTACAAACACGCAAACAAATTCTTGGCTAATTGGAAAGGGCCTTACTTAGTCATCAAGACATATGATAATGGGGCATTTAAACTCGCCGACATGGATAGAAACAAGTTCACCAATCCTACAAATCATGTGTACCTGAAACCATTCTATGTCTGATGAGCTTAAGGTACATCTCGATCCTAAAATCATAACCTAATGCTAATACCACAAAACAGTCCTAGAGCTATGAATTAAAACTAGCATCACAGAACCTCCTGGCATCATGATAGTAAACTGACACCACAGAGCCCTGTTCGGTATGACACTAAACTACCACGCTTGTCCACCAGAGTCCACTAATACTATAAACTGGCTTGCCTCTTCGTAGTCCACTACGACTATAAACTAGCACTGCACTATCCGCTACGATGATAAACTGATGACGTCCAAAGGATTATGACATGAAACTAATCCATAACATTCTGCCAAGACTACAAATTCGAGACATCATCAAAAACCTGGTTTCATTTAAAAAGACATGTTGCTATAGTCGATTGTACATGCTCATCAAAAACCTACGCATGATTTGCCACATAGACTTGGATGAAACTGATGTTGTTCAAGATTTTGTTTGCCTTGAAACTCCACATGATGGCTCCATTTCATCAACTACATTCAAGTTTAAAGTGTTTAGATAACTAAATCATTTGTGGTTTTCTTGTCCCCTTGGAGTTATGTTTGCAGGATGACATGCTTGAGGTGTTCGTTCATAGATGCACTTCATCATGACGACAAGGCATCACATTCTTCCTGACGCATGCAACTAGGTTAATCAATCCCCTCACAAGTACATCTCCAACTCTTGATGCATTCCTTGTTTCCCCATCATGTCCCAATTATCCTCTTCAGTTAGTCCACCTTGATACATTCCACTCAGCTCAAAACTCTTGATACACTATTGCACACTATGACCCTCTAAGCAGTTACAACGCAAAGCATAGAACGTAGTACATGATGCAAAATGTCAGCGCTCAATCATGAGCATAACATAAAAAGCAAGCTCTTTCAAAGGGACCGAGAAAAAGAAAAAAATAAAAAGGAAAAAGAAAAGGAAAGAAAACAAAAAAGAAATAAAAAGAGCAAAAAGGTCAAATAGAAAAATGCATGGAAAATATCTTCATGACCCCGTGGACATCATGGGCTAAAGACCATTGGCTCTTCTCATACAAGCTCTAGGCGAGAAGGCAATTGTCTTGGAAAAACACTCATGTCTCAAACGATCATGTTGCACATCATTGCATGGATTTGGCTATTTACAATGGGCTCCCTTAAACATGACACGAGGGTCCCATTTCTCCAAAAAACACACCTCCTATGCCTTGGTTCCAAGTCTGCTATACATTGGTTGTTAATAAGGACCGAAAACTGGCTTGTTCACATGAGATCATTCCTCTCCTGTAGTTTGAACAACAACATCCTTTGGTTAATCCCTAATCCTCCAGTTACAACCTTCTTTCCTTAAACTAAATTTTCCTCAATACAATGTACTTTTGAACACAGTGCGATGACATCTAGCTAGGGGCCAACGGATAATGCTTGGTACTTGGTTATTCATGGTGTTTTGCACTTCTTTGTCGATGCCTCTCGGGTGGATTCCTCCAGAAATCAACAAAGAGGGACCAATGAAACACCATAAAATTTTAGCTTAACACTTTGAAACAAGAACAATTCAGAGCCTCTTGAGTTTTGGGAGGCAAAAATTCGACTAAGGCATAGAACTCACGCCAGCTTGCTCATGCTGTCAAGCTAGCTTGCCCTCAATGTGACCAACCATGACAGCTTTCAAATCAAGTTAAAACGATCCTAATTTGAATGGGCAAGGCCCCCTCAGGGCCCACTAATGATTACTTTGAGTTTCAACATCCAGAACCTAGGATTTCAAGTCAGAATCATACAAATCTTGCTACTCATGCTGAGGTCATGTTGCCCAGCGTGAGTACCATGTGAGTACAGCATGAACAACTTTCAGAGCTCTGAAACCAAGTCCAAACAGTCTGAATTTGAGCATGCATACTCCCCTCAAGCTTCACTAATGTTCATTGTAGCTCCCAGCCTACAGAACCTCAAAAATTAAGCTCAAAATCACATGATTTGTTTACTCATGCCCAGGTCACGCTGGGGTCACGCTGATAGCGTGAGCCCAATGTGACCAAATGAAAACAAGTCAAATCAAGCAGTCCCAAGCACAATTTTTAGCATCAACACAACCCCCAAGGATAGGCAATAGTTCTACTTGTTCACAGGCTCCAGAAAATTAAAGTTTGAGCATGAAACACAGCATTTTGGCTTGGCCATGCTGGAGTCACACTGAGGTGACACTGAGAACGTGAGCCCAGCGTGACCTGTCAAAAGTGGCTCAAATCAACACAAGAACATACTCAAATTTAGCATCTAGGCCACCCTGGAGAGTAGGTAGTAGTTGCAGAACAGGCATCAGAGGTCAAAATTCAGCTCAAAATGTGTCACTTCCAATTGGTCATGCTGAGTCACACTGAGGTCACACTAACAACGTCAGCCCAGCATGAGCTACCAAAAGTGGCCCAAATCCAAGCACATACAGGCTCAAATTAAACATATAGGATGTCCTTAAGGCCAGTAGCAGTTGCACTTCAAAAACAAGTTTTAAAGGTGAAATTTTGGCACAAAACATATCATTTTTGGTCACGCACACTGAGGTCACACTGGGGTCACGTTGGCAGCATGAGCCCAACGTGAGCACTCGTCATGACCAAGCAAAAGCACTTTAGAGAAACGCTGGTGACCTTGGTGGAGCAAAAACATTTTTGGTATCAGCCAGGTCACAGATCCAGGAATTCCAAGCGAGCCAAAATCAATATCGCTTGTTGTACATATCAATCATTGTAAATTTTTTACATTTTTTAAGCTGGTCAAGCTCTTACGCTACCAATTGTACATGGACGTAAGCTAGCTTGCACAAGGTAGAACAGATTGTAAAATACAATGCATTCGGTCTAGTACATGGTCTGCCCATGTACACCTATCACGATCCATTTTTCTCGAATCTCACAGCCATTAACCTCATCTTACTCCCAAGCCTAGCGAAATGTATAAATACCCTATTCATTGACATAAATGAGGTGGGCAAATTTTGAAGAAAGAAAAGCAGCAATCCTGAGCCCAGACACACGTGATTCCTAGCACATGTTAACACCTCACATCGGAGCTTAACGTTCGACTTGCAACGCAACTACATTTTGATCGATGCACATTTTGTTAATTAATACATCATTGTTCATCATTTTCCTTCCAATGTGCTATTCTGGTTCATTGTTTGCATTATTCCGTATTATTGCATGTTTTTGCATACATTCGATTTACATTTGCATGCTATATTGCATGTTTATGTTTCATTACATTACGTTCTCTATTTTATATTTCATGGCGATAACCCTAGTGCTAGCCTTAGCTTAAGTTTGGGGAAGTCCTTAGTTGATTTGCTTGCCCTCACGCGAAGGTAGGGTCATCTGTATTTCTCTAGAGATCTTTTGACGTTCGTTTTCCTCCAGCCTTACATTGACGATTTTGAATAGTACAGTTGCGTTGATGCAGCCTTGTTGACGTAGCCTTCCTGTGTCGACGTGGCCCCATTTACGTAGCCTCCTATCCTGACCTATAAATAAGAGGGCCTTCCACCTCATTTAGGCACCTTTCTAGTTAGTTGTAGCGAAGCCCTTGCATTTTGTTTTCGTAGAAGTTAGATTATTTTCCTAGTGCATGTCCATAGTGTGATGCTTGTAATTGTACAACATGTTTATTCAAGTGTGAGGTACTTGGATGCGCACATGACCGGAAATAAAGATCGAGATTACTTCATCATTGCAACATTCACTTAGNCATCATTTACTATTCCTATTATTAAATGCGAAATGAGTACAACTTAATCACGATCATTTAGGTGTGACTACTTGGTAACCCAGTAGCGTACCTAGGATCTATGCTTGGTAACCCTAATAGTAGTCGTGCATGAGGTCTAAGATGTGTACGGATGATTAATGAATGGATGCTCATCGCACTTAGGCTAGCTTAGACTCATTTCCTATTACTCATTAGTTTAATCAAGATTATTTTCCATTGTCTCTAAGAGTAGCACTAATTTAGGATCACATCATATGCCTCACTCTGGACTAAACCATACATGACAAAGAAAATACTAGTCCAGGTGGGAAGACAGCGAACTGCGATCAACGTGTAACTATCTAGATACCACAACTAACCTATCCATGGAGTTTGACTAGATCATGCATGAATGCTCATATTCGTATGGTTGAGTGTAGTGAAACACCACAAAATTTTGAGCTTAGCACTTCTTCAACAAGAATCGAGCTAAGTCATAATGCTCCCCAACATGATTGAAGCTTGAGGACCTCACAGATAGCTTCAAATGGAGTCAAACTGAGCAAGAAATGGTTCCCTATGATCCATAGAATACTACAGTAACATCTAGCATCAAACCTGACAAATTTTGAGCTCAAAATACTTGGTTTTCACTAAGTATGCATCCCACACGCTGACCTGTACATGCCTAGCGTATGGCCCAGCGTGCAGCAACTTTTAAGCCTCAAAAACTCATCAAAATAGGCCAAAATCGAAGGTCTAGAATACCCATGACCTTCCCTAAGGTCCAAGTAGGTATTAGGCTCTTAACAATCAAATTTTTGGCACCAAATGGGTCACTTCCTGCCTACACGCTAGCTCACACGCCCAACGTATGACTTCAAAGGTGACCCAAAACAGGCACTTTAGAGTAATATTTTCACAAGGAATTGACTCTCAGAGATAGGTAAATTGTTAGGAATCATCATGGGATCAACAAAATCAAGTTTGACCTTGAAATCATGCACTTTTAAGTTCACATGCTGAGCATGTACATCCTACACGCCCAAGGTGTGGCACCAAGGACAAGGTCAAATAGGCACTTTTAGGCAAGTTTTTGGCATTAGGTTGACCCTTGGGACATGGGAATATAGTATAAATCATCATAGGCTTTTAAAAATTTCATTTTTTGCATCAAAAGTATCATGTTTGGCCTCACGCGCTGACCTATACGCCCAGCATATACGCCCAGTGTACAGCTAGCATGCACCTTAGAGATGAGCCCAAAACTCCATCGAAACAAAGTCAAAATTAGCTCCTGAATGACCTAGAGGACCACCAACACTCAGGGATTAGTGTACACACCCTAGCATACCAGATCTGCTTCCTAAATTGCAGTTCTCATGCTCACACGCTGGCCTATACGCCCAGCATGTGGCCAGCATGCTCAACTTCAGGCCTGCCAAAACCCTACCAAATCAAGGCCAAATGAGCCCAAATTCCACAAGAAATATCCTTATGACATTAGGCATCCATATCCATGGTCAAAACTAGCTTCTGACATCAAAATATAGGTCAAAATCTTTCCCTCTTGACCACCTACTATCTAGCGTATGGAGCATATACGCCTAGCGTATGAGGGTACATAAACACATCAGACGTCCAAACTCACATGCTGGAAGCTCTATGGACATGCCAGGACACCCAAAAGCTCAGAAAGACACACTAAAGCCAAAAATAGGATGCCAGAGCTTAGATCTATAGGCTAGAACCATGAAATCTATTGTACAACTATCATTCATTCATTTTTTGTGGGCATGAAAGTTCACACGTTGTGGGTCTGAACGTCCAGCGTGTGAAATGGATAGTGTTCACGTTGTGCACTTATAAAATTTTATTCTTTCACACTCTTTAATGTCCTGCCTATTGCCAGATCCATAAATTTCACCTCCCATAGCCAATCATCCGACTCGAGATCCGAATTCCACGCTCTAAGATCATATAAAAACCCCAATTTTTGACTAAATCAAGGATGGTTTGGAGAGAGAGAGGGAAAAAGTTGGTCATTTTCACACATAGAGCATGGGAGCACAGATCTCACATGCTAGGCATACATCCTACACACTAAGCATGCAACATTCATGCTGTGCCTGCAGAAATTCCCAGTAGTTGTCATCACCCATCCTCATCAAACAAGGCTATACGTCCGCCTTGTGTAGATCCACAACTGTGTACAGCCTGGTGCTTTCTACACACTCTTTTTCAATACATTTGATACATTTGGCCAACTTTCATTATAGTTTACATTTTTTTCTATGTTTATGCACGTTTACATTTTCTGTACGTTTCGTACTAGTTTACATTCAGTTGTAGTTTACGTATAACCCAACATGTTGTAGCGGCAAACGTTGGGGAAGTCCTTGTTTGATCTGCGTGCGGATCATCCAAGGCACTCTGCCTTTGTCCATTTCCATCTTACCCTCAAGTGGAGGTAGGGTTTGTTGTGCTTGTCTATGAATCTTTCGGTGCCTGTAACGTTCTAGCTTGGCACCGACGATTTCAGATGGCACAGTTTCTAGCGCTAGAAGGAGGGCCCTTCTTCATTATTTCTTAGATCTACTTTGATCTAGGCCCAATCTCTTCAAATCTGCTGCACCACCTTGTAGATCTGCTCCTCATGGTCCTGGATCTACTCTTGGTTCCATCAGATCTACCTTCATCAGCTCTAGATTTGAGTTTTCCTCATCCAGATCTACACCCTCTTTAGCCAAATCTACATGCTATATCGGGTACATGTTGTGACTTAGCCTTTCCCTTTGCAAAATTTTCATTTCTCTGGGATATACACTGTCTTATTCTTTCATTTTTATCTTAAAACACTTATTTTTTCTTACCTATAAGGTTGCACACTGTACTGCACCCTTGGTATATGCTGACCACTTACTCTGCACGCTGTAGACCCTGTTTACATGCTACCCTATTTTCCTACATGCTGCCCTATTTTCTTGCATGCTGAAGACCCTGTCTACACACTGCCCTATTTTCCTGCACGCTGTGAACCTAGTTCACATGCTGTGACTAGTTCTTGTACGCTGACAACAGTGCTTGTACGCTATGAGAGTGGTTGGTATGCTGTGACTAGTGTTCACACGCTGTGTATAACCCTCACACGCTGAACATACAGGGTTATACGCTGACTACGCTATTCATAATTTCATACTTAGCCAAATTTTTATCATTTTTCGCTTAACATTATCTCATGCTTATGTTGACACATAGATCATTCTTGAAATTGATCCAACCAACATGAACACTTCTAACATGCCCATTTCACATGTCAGCCCCTCCACCTCATACCTAGTCATCACCACTTCAGCCATTGGGGCCCACAGTGAGGCTAACCCCAAGAGGCCACCTCGCTGATCCCTTAGGTTGCAAGGGAGGGATCCATCCTTTAATGTCACAACTCAGGAAAATTATAACTTTATATGTGTTAAGATCTAGGCTAGCTTGGTAGTGGATCCCACTAAGTTAGAGGCAAAAAGGAAATACGAACTGATTCACAAGGGAGGACATGAGGTCATCCCCACACCATATGATATTATACCACTTCAAGAGCACTACTATGAACTTATCACTCAGCTCCTTCTGGCAAGGAGCCAAAACTCATGACGACCCACTGAGGAGCCCCAAAACCAACATGATGTAGATGACTTCGAGGCACAATCTGAACCTAAGGATTCATACCACACCCTTAGTCCTCATGCCTAGGTTAACCCATCGTTCCACTCACTTGTGGGACAAATGATTCATCTTCATGTGTCAACAAGCACGCAAGTACCAGTGTCTCGACATGGACTACCCACATCCACATCCACCCAGTACATGTCGCTAGTACAAACACATGGGGTCACTTTCGTTACATCGGCCCCACACGTTCAGGGTGTCACTTCACAGTTTGTGGTTAGGCAAGAAACCACACCACTTATTCAACAACCCACTCACTTCAACATGCCACACCCCACAACCACAACTCTAAACATTGCTCCACAGCAACAAATGACAACCCAACAATCTCCCCAACCAACTAATCTACCTACTGCTAAAGAGTGGGTAGAAGCAAAACAATGGATGCAAGCATTAGCTGATGAGGTAAAGCACCTCAAAATGGCAAACACTAAATAAGTTAAAGTATTGGACTTCTACCACAATGATCCAATTAGCTCTTTAGTGCCACTGTTAGCTTTACCCAAGGGAATCACACTTCCACAGCTGACCAAATACAATGGGAAGGGAGACTCGAATGCTCACTTAGTCACATTTCAATCAAAAACTCTATTGCTTCAATCTTGGCCCCACGCAATCTTGTACATGTTTACTATGTCCTTAATGAGCATAGCCTTAGACAGGTACAGAGCCTTGCCATGTAACTCCATATCCTCTCTTGAGGATCTATTACACCAATTTGTTACTAGGTTTAAGTACAACCTAAAGCTTGAAGCAACACTAGAAACTCTAATACAGGTGAAACAAATGCCACTAGAGCTTATGCAGAAGTTCATCCAATGATGGAGTGCAGCCCTTAATGAACTTCATGAGTCCATCCCTAAAACATATTTGCTTAAGATTCTGAAGGGAGCCGTGAATGACTTCGTTAAGTCAAAACTATACTACCTAAGTGCTCAAACGTTGAGCCAAGCCTTCACATTGAACAAGTTGCATAAACCAGCAATGACCCCACCTATGTGGCTTACAAGAACCAACACATTGCCAAACAAAAGACAACAATGAAAACTATGGCCGCAAGCACAAAAAAAACAAACACCAGTACCAACCCACCTACAACAATAGGGGCCACCCCAAGGCCTAACTTTCAGTGCAAGGATCACTCTAAGTATATGTTGCTACCCACGTGACCCTCTAAACTACTAGAGCAACTCCTTAAAGCTAGGAAAATCCAATACAAACACGTAGCGAAGAATGCTCACCGTCGACATGACAGGTACTACGAGCTATCGAGGAACCCCACCTTGGCAGCACCAAATGAGCCCTCGGTCCCATGAAAATTCAAATTAGATCAATTCTATTACTACCACTAGATGTCCGATCACAACACTGACACCTGCTGTGCGTTACAGGATGATCTTCAGACAATGATAGAACAAGGCCAACTCAACGTCAACACCCTAAATCAACCTAGCACAGATAATGTCTCCTATGTCATAAACTCCATTGGCATAGATAGTAAGCCTAAACCTGTGAGCCAACCTTTGGTGATCCATGTGCCTCCCAACAAGGCAACAATCCCCTCCGCCTCCACAACCAAGGGGCCTCCCATCGTCATCAAGGTGCCACCTAGAGCACCGATGACACCTTTCGTGGTCAAGGTACCACCACCTCACACATCTGCTAACACGTTAAACTAGCAAGATTTAACATAAGCTCGAGCACCGAAGACACCCTTTGTGGTCAAAGTACCACCATAGACGTCCGCTAAGACGTTAAACTGGCACGATGCACCAAGGACAACAACAAAGAAACCTTTCATTATCAAGGTGCCACAAGAAGCTAGTCAAACAACAACGACCCCTCCTAAACTACCATTTATCATAAAGGTGCCACCACGCGATGGCCCCTCACCTACCTAAAGCTCAAACGTATGTAACATGGGTAAGCAAACCAAATGGCAACAGAAGAGGACAAATGAACAAAGAACAACATCCATAGACAAAATATAAGCCATACCAAGCAAGCAACAACTGAATGATGGGGGCCCTACCCCTAATCCCAAACAAACCAGTCCCAAGCCCTCAACCCATACAGAGGTAACCAACACAAGGGCAAACAACATGGACTTTGTAGCTACACTAGCCTAGGTGAAACAAACGCTCAAACAAAAGAACACAACCATGAGCTTGTACGACCTGGTCATGACATCATCAGCCCATCGCGAAGCCTTAGCGCAAATGTTGGCATCCATTCCTATTATAGAGGACATCCTTACTAACATGGACTCCATCCGTGTAATGATTTCATAACACACATGACAAGGATTGGGTTCAAACACCTTAGCCTTCTTTGACGATGCAGTTAAAGTCAACCCCGAACGAGGGGAAGTCACAACAGCTTCATTATCGATTAGTGTACATGTTAGGAAATGTACCATTTGCAGAGTGCACATTGATGATGGTGCGACAACAAACGTAGTTCTATACTCTATCATTAACAAACTAGGCATGGTAGATGAGATCATGCCAACAAAAACTACATGTCTAAAATCCTTTAATGGATCATGTGTCACAGTCAAGGGCATGATTAACCTAGCCTTCGTGATAGGTGAATAATTCCCCACCAGCGCAGAATTCACTGTTATAGAAGAGATGCCAAGTTTCAACATGATTCTTGGTAGACCTTGGCTAGCCCAACAACGAGCTGTTTCCTCACCGATACATCAAGAAATTCACCTTCCATACGAAGGTGGACAAGTCATTATACATGGCTACAACACTGCCTTTCAAGCTAACCATAACATAGACATGTCATAGGTCTTGAAAGAAGAGCTTCTTGATGCAACACACGTGGCAACAAACACAACACCTAGAGCTAAAATGCCCAAACAAGTGGTAAAAATCGAAAGCCTCCTAGAGCAACCTAGCACGCATCATAGACCACGTCCGTCTAGGAAACAATCACATGATCAAGGCTCCCTTGTGGCCAAAGACACACCTTATCCCCACCCACTCTTCACCTTTGTTCGTTGTGCATACATCACCTTCATTTGCATGGTACTAGCTTACACATTTTCACTTGGCCCGAAAAGGCCTTAAACTAAACTGTGGCCCGAAAAGACCTTAAACTAGCTCATGGCCTGAAAAGGCCTTAAACTACTACCTTTTCACATTATTTTCTATTTACTTGTGCATTTCAGCTCATGTTTTCTACAATTTCTATTTAACATTATTTTCTCTATTTGCTTTTGTTTACAGGATCATACGGATGCACACGCATGCATCCACACCGATGGTCCTGGCATCATGACCTAAAACTAATACCACAGAATAGTCTTGGTATCATGACTTAAAACTGGTACACTACATCCTGGAATCATAACAATAAACTGATACCATAGCATGTCTTGTGTTATGACTCAAAAATAACACCACAGAGCGGTCCTAGCATCATGACCTAAGAGTGATACCATAGAGTGTCTGGTATGACATAAAACTATCACATTTTGATTCACTAGAGTCTGCTAAGACTATAAACTAGCTTACCTCTTCATAGTCTGCCACGACTATAAACTAGCATCACACCATCCGCTACGACGACAAACTAGCAACGTGCAATGGGTTATGATGTAAAACTAACCCACAACAGTCCGCTAAGACTATAAACTAGCAAGATCATCTCTGGCACATTCATTTGCTACTGTAATTTGTGAAATTTCTTCATCAATGCTTGCTACATCATTCATCACACCAGCTCTGACAACACTATTGCTGCTCATTTTGTTTACCTTAAGTTTCACATGGTGCCTCATTTGCATCAGTCACATTCATGTCTGAAGTGTTTGCTAACTCATTCACCTATTGTTTTCTTGTCTTCTTGATGTTGTGTTTGCAGGATAACACCTAGTGGTGCTCATACATGGATACACTTCATCATGGTGACAAGGTGTCACATTGTTTCTGATGCACACAACCAGGTTAATTAATCTATTTAAAAGTACATTCCCAATTCCCAATACATTCTCCATTTCCTCAACAATCTCGTTCCCTTTCCTACCCAGTTACAGTTCCCAAATACACCCAGTACACCCCAAAACTTTGAGCATACGGTTTCACACTATGACACTCTTAAGCAGTTGCGACACACAACATGGCACATGAGCATGAGTGTAAAATTGAAAGTAAGCTCTTTCCAAAAAAATAAAAAAGAACAAAAAATGAAAAAGAACAAAAAAATAAAAAAGAACAAAAAAATGAAAAAGAACAAAAAAAAAGAGCAAAGAGTAAAATGAACCACAAGACTCTTGGCACTTCCTATACAAGCCCCAAGCGGGAAGGCAGTTGTCTTGGAAAGAAATACTCGTGTCTCAAACCATCATGTTTCACCTCACTGCATGGTTTTGGCTGATGGACAACGGGTTCCCTTAGAAACACAACAAGGGTCTTGTATCTCCAAATAATGCACACTATGTCATCGCATGGCTTTGGTTGCGTCAATAAGTTCTCTTAAACTAGATGCAAGAGTCTTGTTCCTCCAAAGGATGCACATATCCCATGCATTGGTTTTGGGTATGCTAAATACTGGCTACTAACAAGAATCAACATGGCCCGTTTGCATTCATAAAAATTCCTCTCCCACACTAGCACAATCCCTTGATCAGTTTCCAATCCCACAGTTGACATCATCTGAACACCTCATTTCCCAGTCCCAAGTAATTCTAAACACGGTGCGAGGAAATCTGGCCAAGTGTCAAAGGACAATGCCACTAAGTCTCTTGTGGTGTTTTGTACTTCTTTGTCAATGCCTCTTAGGTTAATTCCTCCAAGCGTCAATAAAGAGGGACCAATGAAACACCACAAAAATTTTGGCTAACACTTTTAGACAAAATCGAGCCAAGTCATGATGCTTCCCAGCATGATTGAAGCTTGAGAACCATCAGAATAGAGTCAAAAAGGGTTGAACTGAGCAAGAAATGATTCCCTGAGATCCCAAAAAGACTACAGTAACATCTAGTATTAAATCTGGAAAATTTTAAGCTCAAAATACTTGGTTTTCATTAAGTATGCATCCTGTACGCTAGCCTATACATGCCCAGCGTATGGCCCGTCGTGCAGCAACTTTTGAGCCTCAAAAACTCATCAAAATAGGCCAGAATCAAAGGTCTAGACTCCCCATGATGTTCCATAAGGTCCCAGGTAGGTCTTAGGCTCCTAACAATCAAATTTTTGGCACCAAATGGGTCATTTCCTGCCTACACACTGGCTCACACGCCCAGCATGTACGCCCAACGTATGACTTCAAAGGTGATCCAAAACAGGCACTTCAGAGCAAGATGTTCACAAGGCATAAACTATTGGAGATAGGGAAATTATTTGGGATCATCATGGACTCAATAAAATCAAGTTTTAACCTCAAAATCATGCACTTTTGAGTTCACACACTGAGCATGTACATCCTGCACGCCCAGCGTGTATGCCCAGCGTGTGGCACCAAGGACAAGGTTAAACAGGCACTTTAAGGAAAGTTTCTGGCACGGGGTTGACCCTCGGGACATGGGAATATAGTCTACATCATCAAATGCTTTGAAAACTTCCATTTTGGACATCAAAAGTATCATGTTTGACCTCACACGCTGACCTATAAGCCTAGTGTATACACCTAGCGTACAGCTAGCATGCACTTCAAAGATGAGCCCAGCACGACATCAAAATGAAGTCAAATTTAGCTCCTAGATGACTTGGAGGATCATCAAGACTCAGGGATCAATGTACACACCCCAACATACTAGATCTGGTTCCTAAATTGCAGTTTTCATGCTCACACGCTAGCCTATACGCCTAGTGTGTGGCCAGCATGCTTAACTTTAGGCCTCCCAAAACCCTTCCAAATCAAGGCCAAATGAGTCCAAATTCAACAGGAAGCATCCTTAGGACATTAGGCATCTAGATCCATGATCAAAACTAGCTTCAGACATCAAAATATAGGTCAAAATCTTTCCCTCTTGACCACCTGTTGTCTAGCGTATGGAGCGTATACGCCCAGCGTATGAGGGTACAGAAACACGCCAGACGCCCAAACTCACACGCTGGAAGCTCTATGGACATGCCAAGACACCCCAGAGCTGATAATGACATGCTAAAGCCAAAAATAGGATGCCAGAGCTTAGATCTATAGGCTAGAACCATGAAATTTATTGTACAACTATCATTCATTCATTTTTTGTGGGCATGAAAGTTTACACGCTGAGGGTTTGCATGCCCAGCATGTGAACTGGACAGTGTTCTTGCTGTACACTTGTAAAATTTTATTTTTTCACATTGTTCAATGCCCCACCTATCACCAGATCTATAAATTTTTCCTCCCATAGCCAATCATCCCACTCCAAATCCGAATTCCACGCTCTAAGATCATATAAAAACCCCAATTTTTGACTAAATTAGGGGTTGGTTGGAAGAGAGAGGTGTCGGCACAGTTTATCATCCTAGCATTATGATGATAAATTGGCATGACAACAAACACATCTAATTCATCGTCCTGGCATTATGACAATAAACTGTCACCACAACTAACACATCTAATCCATCGTCTTGGTGTTATGACAATAAACTGGCACCACAGTTCGTCCACAATGACAATAAACTAGCACCCATCTGGTATGACATTAAACTACCATAGTTTTGTTCGCCAGAGTCTACTAAGACTATAAACTGGTTTGCCTCTCCATAGTCCACCAAGACTATAAACTAGTAATGTACCGTCTACTATGACACTAAATTGGCAACGTCCAACGGGTTATGACATAAAACTAACCCACAACAGTCTGCTACAACTATAAACTGGAAGCTTCATCTCTAGCCTCCTAATCTATAGCTGCATTCAAACTTCATCAGAGCCACTGCCTCACTCATCATCAGTTGATCCTAACAACATTGCTGCCATTCATATTCAATGTCTGAAATCTCATCTAGTGCCTTTGTTTCATCAGTTTCTATTAAAATCTAAGCTTACTCACTCATTCATGGTTTTCTTGTCTTCTTGGAGTTTTGTTTGCAAGATGACACTTGGAAGTGTTCATACGAGAATGCACTTTGTCACAGCAGCAAGGTACCACATTGTTCCTATCACACGTAATAAGGTTAATCAAGCCATTCACTAGTACATTCCCATTTCCCGTTACCATTCCCATCTATTCCTCAGCATACTCTACTTAGTTACACCCCTGACACGCCCAATGCACCCCTAAACATTAAGCACACCGTTGCACACTGCAACACTTTTAAGCAGTTGCAACATGCAACATGGCACTTGAGCATGAGTACAAGATAAAAAAAAAAGCTCTTTAAATATATATATATATATATATATATATAAAGAAACAAAAAAAACAACAAGAAAAAAGCAAAGAGCAAAAAGGGAAAAAGCCAAAAAGAAACACAAGACCCTTGGCACTTCCCATACAAGCCCTAGGCGGGAAGGCAGTTGTCTTGGAAACAAGTACTCATGTCTCAAACGCTCAAGTAACATCTCATTGCATGGCTTTGGCTCTCTGCCAAAAATTTTTCTTTAACACTAAATAGAGGCCCTGTTCCTCCAAAGAATGCAACACATCATCACGTGGCTTTAGTTGTGTCAACAAGTCCTCTTAAACACTAAACAAGAGTCTTTTTCCGCCAAAGGACGTACACCTTATGTCTTGGTTTCAAGTCTGCTAAACAATGGCTATTGATAAGGATCAACATAACCCTTATAGACATCAGGGCATTCTCTTCACCATGCATAATCCTTGATCAGTTCCCAATCCCCATAATTTCCATTTCCCTATCCAGCTACAAACTTCATTTCCCCAATCCCATGTACTATTGAACACGGTGCAATGACATCTGGCCCAGTGCCAAAGGACAATATTTCTACCAAGTTGATTGTGGTGTTTTGTACTTCTTTGTTAATGCTTCTTAGGTCAATTCCTCCAAGAGTCAACAAAGAGGGGCCAATGAAACACCACAAAATTCTAAGCTTAGCACTTCTCCAACAAAAATCGAGCTAAGTCATGATGCTCCCCAGCATGACTAAAGCTTAAGGACCTCATAGACAGGTTTAAATGGAGTCAAACTAAGAAAAAAATGGTTCCTTGGGATCCATAGAAGACTATAATGACATCTAGCATCAAACCTGGCAAATTTTAAGCCCAAAATACTTGGTTTTCACTAAGTATGCATCCCACACACTGACCTATACATGCCCAGCGTATGGCCCAACGTGCAGCAAATTTTGAGCCTCAAAAACTCATCAAAATAGGCTAGAATTGAAAGTATAGACCCCCCATGACCTTCCCTAAGGTCCCAAGAAGGTCTCAGGCTTCTAATAATAAAATTTTGGGCACCAAACGGGTCATTTCCTGCCTACACACTGGCTCACACGCCCAGGGCGTATGCCCAGCGTATGACTTCAAAGGTGACCCAAAACAGGCACATCAGAGCAAGATTTGCACAAGGCATCGACTCTTGGAGATATGGAAATTATTAGGAATCATCATGAGCTTAAAAAAATCAATTTTTAACCTTGAAATCATGCACTTTTAAGTTCACACGCTAAGCATGTACATCCTACACGCCCAACGTGTATGCCCAGCGTGTGGCACCAAGGACAAGGTCAAAGAGGAACTTTTAGGCAAGTTTCTGGCATGGGGTTGACCCTTAGGATATGGGCATATAGTCTACATCATCATAGGCTTTGAAAATGTTTATTTTGGGCATCAAAAGTATCATGTTTGGCCTCACACGCTGACCTATACGCCCAACCTAAAGCCAGAAGCCCAAAACTCCATTGAAATGAAGTCAAAATTAGCTCTTGAATGACTTGGAGGACCACCAAGACTCAGAGATCAGTGTACACACCCCAGCGTACCAAATATAGTTTCTAAATTGTAGTTTTCATGCTCACACACTGGCCTATACGCCCAGAGTGTGGCTAGCATGTTCAATTTCAGGCCTCCCAAAACCCTATCAAATCAAGGCCAAATGAGCCCAAATTCAACAAGAAGCATCCTCAGGCCATCAGGCATCCAGATCCATGATCAAAATCAGCTTCAGACATCAAAATATAGGTCAAAATATTTCCCTCTTGACCACCTACTGTCTAGCATATGGAGCGTATACGCCTAGCGTATGAGGGTATAGAAACACACCAGACGCCGAAACTCACACGCTGGAAGCTCTATGGACATGCCAAGACACCCCGAAGCTTAGAATGACATGTTGAAGCTAGAAATAGGATGCCAGAGCTCAGATCTACAGGTTAGAACCATGAAATCTGTTGTACAACTATCATTCATTCATTTTTTGTGGGCATGAAAGTTCACATGCTGCGGGTCTACACACCCAGTATGTGAATTGGATAGTGTTCACATTGTACACTTGTAAATTTTTATTCTTTCACATCGGTCAATGCCCCACCTATCGCCAGATTTGTAAATTTCGCCTCCCATAGCCAATCATCCCACTCCAGATTCGAATTCCATGCTCTAAGATCATATAAAAACCCCAATTCTTGACTAAATTAGGTTGGTTTGGAGAGAGGGAGGGAAAAATTTAGTCTTTTTTCACACATAGAGCATGGGAGCATAGATCTCACACACTGGGCATACATCCTGCATGCTGAGCATACAGCATTCACGCTGTGCCTGCAAAAATTCCTAGTAGTTGTCATCACCCATTCTCATCAACCGGGGCTATACATCTACCTTGTGTAGATCCACAACTGCGTACAGACCGATGCTTTGTACACAATCCTTTTCAATACATTTGATACATTTGGCCAACTTTTATTATAGTTTACATTGTTTTCTATGTTTATGCATGTTTACATTTTCTGTACGTTTCGTACTAGTTTACATTCAATTGTAGTTTACGTATAACCCAACGTGTTGTAGCGGAAAATGTTGGGGAAGTCCTCGTTTGATCCACGTGTGGACCACCCAAGGAACTCTACCTTCATCTTTTTCTAGCTTGCCCTCAAGCGGAGGTAGGGTCTACTGTGCTTGTCTGTGAATCTTTCGGTGCTCGTAACATTCTAGCCCGGCACCAACGATTTCAGATAATACATGTAGGGGTACCTCGTCGCTCATCAACCTCCAACAAGTCCTTCTAAATATTATAGATGGTTACATTAGCTAATGGCTGGTCAAATATCATTAACTCCTTTGCATACTTAGCCTCTTAAAGTTTGGACTAAAGATACTGAAAAGGTTCATCCTTAGTACTGCTTAGTTGAGTATCATGGGATCAACAAGGTGGGCTCTAAGTTTAACAACCTTCATAGCCAAGCATTGGTTCTTAGCTCTAGCTATTTCAAGTTGAGCCTCTATGATGATGCATTTACCCCTTGCCTCCAATAGCATTGATTGGGTAGTAGTTATATCATCTAGAAACTCAAAGATCTCCAAAATTAGTTATCAAGTTTCCACTACTTGTTCCAACAAATCATGTTGGGCTATGTTGAATCTTCCACTTACCATTCCTATGGATGTTTGCACATATCTAAGTGTAGCACTATCTGGCATAGATGTTGCAAGGACATTTATGGCTTGATCCATTCTATTTGCCACCACCTCAACCACTATTTCATACCCTTAGTGCTGCATCACCAAGATAGTGGCTCTATCACCCTCCTCTAAGCACATTGAGAAGGTAGTGACATTTCTAAAGATTTATGGGAACTACTATTATCCTATAATGGACACTGTTATCTCTCAAGTAGTATGATTTGAGTGTGTGGGAACCTATGTTCTTTGGATAGAGAAAGTTGATGTCATATTCCTCAACTAGGTTATTGTACAAGTTATCTTTTTTAGATGGCTCAAGGCTGGTCTATAGACAAATAGATCACCACTTAGACTTGCTTGCTACTACTACAAGAGTTGCTCTTAGAGCTTTTGCATGCACTCCATAGTAGCACATGCATCTAGCATTATTTCATGAATCAGTGGTTGTGGTGGCTACTCCTCTTCCTTGGTTATGACAAGGACCTTTTCCTTCATCATTTGTACCTAAGAGAAGGTTGAAGCATGTCTTAACGTATCATTAAAGTAGTAGGCTATCCCTTCCCTTTTGTACAATTTTTTGATCAGGCGTGAAGAGGAGAGTGTCTTCCTTTCATATTCATTTTCCTTGAACTAGTTTTGTATCTCTAGATAGATTAGTTATGGAAGGTTGACAGGGAGTTTCCTACTCAAAGCAACACACACATGGGTAGAAAAGGTTATTACCTTGTTGGGCCTCATCGCCAAATTGAGATGGTAGCCTACTATCTTGAAGTAATTGTGTTTTGCCATGGTGAGTGCACCATACTCTTTATGATCAACTCTGTAGCACTAATGGACTCACTTTTGTATGACCTTCTAGTCCACTTGTGTATATATCTTTGCTAGCTTGGTCCTAGTTTTAGGCAAGCCAAGGACCTTAGAGATAGCCTTCATAGAGTAGGGCACTCTTATGGCCTTGATCTTCATAGTAGCATTTGGTTACCTATTATTCTAAAAGAGATAGGTCTCTTCTATATTCTAAGGTCATGTCATTGTTTTTTGAATTCCTTATGCAACTCATTAGATGATAGGGCTATTAATCGATTCTCATCTAGCAATTTGAGGTTCATTAATCTTTCTTTTTGTGGTAGAGTAAGGTCAAGATCAAGGTCACAAGTTGTTGAAAGTGTATAGAACTTAGCTTAAATTGGATGTGTTGGTAACTTTTTGTACACAAGCTCATAGGGAGAGTAGCCAATAGGAAGTTTCCAAGTGAAGTGGTCCAAAGGACATCATTGAGTTTTGTGCTCCAATCCCTCCTATATTTACTAATAGTTTGTGTTAGTATTTTTAGTATTTACCTATTTGTAACCTTTGCTTGATCATTAGATTGTGGGTGATAGGGTGTTGTTAATTTATGTTCAACCCCCAAGAATTGCATGAGCTTTCGAATGGTGCTACCTATGAAATGAGTACCATTATCATAAATAAGTGCACATGGTACTCTAAACCTATTTACAACATTTTTGTACAAAATGAGCAACCATAGAAGATGTGAAATCAGTGACAGCTACAACTTCCACCAATTTTGTATAGTAGTCAACAATGACTATGTTGTATGCCTTTTCATTCGACATGGATGTGATGGAACCTACGAAGTCAATGCCCTAGATGTTAAAGGCCTCTAGTGGTTGGATCCACTATTGAGGTCCCTTCATATGAGTGATCATCTCACCATCATGTTGGTAGTGTTCATAGGAGTGGACAAAGTGGTGAGAATCCCTTAAAAGTATTGGACAGTAGTACCCTACCATGAGGATCTTAATGGTCATGCATCTCCTAGCATAGTGACTCCCACAAGGATCATCGTGAGCATCATAAAGCACATGTAGTTGATCAACATGAAGTACATACCAATGAACCAAGTCATCGACGCATACCTTGTAAAGGTAACTATTGAGTTCCATGAAGCATTTCTCTTGGTGAAGAAATTGTTATTTCTTCCTATGATTCCACTCTTGTGAAATCTCCTAAGTGATTAGGTAGGTGAGAATGCCATCATACCAGTTGGATTTAATGGACATTTGTTTAGTTGTAGCCTCAGCAAGGAGGATTTGATCAGTAAACTATTTTGATAGTGGACTCTACTTTTCTTTATTATCCCATTGTAGCTGAGATACGTGATTAGCAATGTTGTTCTTAGTTCCCTTCCAATCTACCATGGTAAGATTGAATTTCTACAAGATCATCAACCACTGTATGAAACAGGGACTCACTGTTAATTTGTTCATTAGGAACTAGATTGCATTATGGTCTGTGTGCATGAACACCTTGTCCCTAAGCACATAGTGCCTAAAGTTTTCTAGGGAAAACACCACTATCATCAATTATTTTTCCATTGCTATGTAGTTCAACTATGCATACACAATGTTTCTGCTTGCATAGTGAATATAGTAAGGACATTTTTTGTTGTCCAACTGTGTGAGCATAGCCCCCAAGGCATAATTAAATATATCCATCATGATGTGAAATGGTCTAGACTAATTAGGCGGTCATAGAATTGGAGTTTCCACAAGTTCTCTTTAAGCTATTGGAATTCACATTCACATTCCTTGGTGTAGACAAATGGAGCATTCTTCTTTGTCAACCTCACCAATAGTTTAGTGATCTTAGAGAAATTCTCAATGAATCACTAGTAGTAGCTATTGTATCCAAGGAATGACCTCACATCTTTAACTATTTCTAGGTGTCTAGTAATTCCTTAGATAATATTTCTTTTTTAGGATCCACCTTAATCCTTTTATTTGAAATTATATGCCCTAGAACAATGCCTTCCTTGATCATCAAGTGGCTTTTCTATGAAGTAAGCCTAAGGTTTATTTCCACACACCTTTTTAGTACTTGTTCAAAATGGTCCAGGGCTTACTCAAATGTAGCCCCATAGATGGAGAAGTCATCCATGAATATTTCCATCTTGCTACTAATCTACTATTGGAAGATACTCAAAATAAGAAGTTGGAATGTGGTAGGGGCATTGCATAGGCCAAATGAGATTTTTCTATACACAAAAGTTCCCCAAGGACTTGTGACTGTTATTTTGGCCTAATATTTTAGCACTATTTGAATTTGGTTATATCCATTCTAACCATTCAAAAGGATATAATATTAATTCTTAGAAATGATGTCCAATACTTAATCAACAAATGAAAATGGAAAGTGATCTTTGTATGCTACCATGTTCAACAATCTCAAATCGATGTAGATCCTTCATTTACCAACTTTCTTTGGCACTATCACAAGTGGACTAATCCACTCGCTATCCACAATGGAACCTTAGCTTGAGGAGTTGTTCAATCTTCTATTTGATGATCTACATCAGTTTGGGGTACAAAAATCACTACGACTACCTCTTTGGCTTGACAGATGCATTTGTGTAGATGTGATGCTAGCATATCCTTGGATCAATTCTAGTTAGCTCATTATATGACTACGCAAAGGCTATTGGCCATTTGTTGAGAACCTCTAACAACCTTTTTTTTACATAGGAGCAAGGTTGGCAATTATGATAACTAACTTGTCATTTTTTAGAAAAACATACTTTATTTTGACTAGTAGAGTTTTTAACTTGAGGAGCTCTTGTTTAAAACTTTTTGGGATCTCCAATTCTCATGAATTGGTATCATCAAGTTCATTAGACATTTGGTAATGAAATTGCTCCATCTCATCCATGCCCTTAATGTAGAAACTTGTAAGGCTCTTAGTTTGTTCCATGAAGAGAGTTGAGCTACTATCAGAATCAGCTATCAGCCACTAGATGCTCTCCCATTTTGTGGTTGTTGTGTACAAGAACCTTTGAATTTCTGTCATATTGACATGCTATCTACATGTTATGATTGATGTGATTTTTAGAGTCCATAATTTCTACACACTATTCCACCCTGTCTCATTGTACATAATACATGCAACTTGATTTCTCTTTATCTTTTTAAAATAATTTTCTTGAAGATTTCCAGGGAAAGGTTTGTGATTCCTATTCGTGCATCTATTATGCTCAACTAAGTCCTTTTCATGATCATTGGAAAGTTCCCCTTGCAGTTATCTATACAAATCACTAAGAAGTTAGTTAGATAGGACCACCCAGAGATAGTTATCATAATGTCCTTGATTAATTCCAAGGAAATGATGATGGATTGGTTTGCCAACTCAAGACAGATGTTTCTCTTCTTGAGAGAAGGCATGTTCCAAGCTTTTTACATTTCATGGAAGATTAAATTCTCAACAAAACCTATGTTTAGAAGATCCTTGCAAGGATTATTTCTAGCAATTTGTAAGTAAATTAAGGGACTCTTATAATTAGATCCTTCCTTGGGAAGGTGGCTAGCCTTAATCGAATCCATGAAAACATGGGTCAACATTACCATGTGGACCTTGAGAGGCATTTGATTTGAAGGGTTCCTAAATGATGCAGTAGAGGATGAGGGAGAAGTAGGATCATCAACTGTAGGTGTTGGTAAGGGCTTAGAAGGACTATTGGTTTAGTAGAAAGGTCTTTTTTAGGGTTTATTTTCCAAACCACTTGGCTAGGGAGCTGGTTGTAAGTTAATAGCCCTTGTGGCATTTTTTTGTTTTGGTTGGGTAGGAATTGTGCCATACATGGATGAAGCTAATGGTAATTGAGTTAATGGAAGAGGTACATGTGTAGAAGAATTGGATTTCCCTCTTGGAGATTGAGTTCTATAGTATTTAGGAGGGTAGTAGTGGTGTTGAAAATATGCATGACTGAAAGAGTCATGTGGAGAAATTAGCTACTAAACATAGTACCAATATGGATCTGGTTGCTCGTAAGGATACTACTACCTTGGTGGTGGCATCCCGCACTGTAACGATCAAAAACATCAACAAATGGAACACCGAGATCTATGGGTGCACAACTTAACCTTGAATCCACACAAGGGCCTACTGGAGGTGGAGACAAGGCACCCTGAATGGTCTATCCAATCAAACAGGGACTTACCAAATGTAACAGGGGTGTAACATGGTTAGCTATGATGCTAATGCAAGATGGTGCTAAGGGTGTAGGTGATGTTTCTAGTGTTTATAGTGTTTGTGGTGTCAATGGTGTCAAGTGTATTTATAAGCACCCATGGAAATAAGCATACTCAAGGATTTCAATGAGGCGGATAATGTTAATGCACGAGGACCATAACTTGATTATAGTTTCAAGCATGTTTACGTAGGAAAATGGCAAAAAATGTAAATGAAGAGCAAAGAATGCAAAGGAATAGAAAAAATAAAGTGGAGTACCATCCCAAATGGGGTTGAGCATAGTTAACACTAAAAAGAGGATTAGAAGGTATGTGGTGTACAATAGGTGTAGGTTGATAGCATAGTGACAGTCCTTGGGCTATCTAGCTATGAAGAATGGTGTTTTGTTAAGACATATGCATATACTAGGTTAACTACCATGGTGTACTACTAGATGTACTGTTTTGTTGGGCTATGGATGTCTACAACTTCTCCTATTCATTGGTTCACCAATCTACCCTTATTTGCCAAATTTACCAACTACTTGTTGAATTTTTTTCTCCCCCTTGTTTCCTTTTTCTTACTCTTCTTTCACAAATGTCAAAGATGCAGGTATCTATAGGTTTAAAGTTAATAGGGAATGCAAGATGGTTTCCATGTGGTGGATGGGATGGTTGGGACTATGCTTAGCATAGTTACTATTCATGTGGTGTGCAAATGGGGTTGATGGTGTCGATGGTGTTGCACTTTGTTATGCTCTACCAGAATTTGCAACACTATGACTATGCTACCAATTACATGAGCGTGCACTGGGAGGATTGTGAGGTACCTAAAAAATGAAACTTAGAGACTACACTTTGTGGGACTACGCTCTCCATGCTCTCACGTGGGGTTGAGCATAGTTATAATTTTGGCACAAAAGGGGATACAAAAAAGTACTTTGTTGACTACGCTTGCCAAAGGTAAGTTGACTATGTTTTGGAGCTATGTTGAGCATTGTTGCTATGCTGTGGAGGCTGCTAAAGGTTTTCCTTGATAACTAAACTCTTCTAAAAGGTGACTATGCTATGGGTTGTGGGCAAGCATAGTCCCAGGACTTGAAAAAACGTGCAAAACCAGCCTTCTAACTACACTCTCTACACTCTATATAAGGGTTAAGCATAGTTTTCATACTTTATCAAAATTTGTAGCTAGAACACCATAGTCCAAATTTGGTGGTGTTTCATTGGCCCCTCCTTATTGACATCTAGAGGAGTGGCCCAAGAGACGTTGACAAAGAATAGCAAAACACCACAACAAACTTGGCATTAACCTCACTCTTTAGTGTGTGATTAGATGTTGTTGCACCATTCTCAAGGGTGCCATGGATAGTGGTATGTTAGATGGTAGGTGAGAAGTGGGAGTAAAAGATGTAGGTGATGTGTTAGGAATAAAAGGGAAGATGAGGTGCAAACAAGATGTTATGATGCAAAGACATCATGGTTAATGGTGACTATGACACCAAAGTAGCTTACCCTTGAAAACATTGGCCTCTCATTAGAGTGCTTATGAGAGAGTCAAGGTGTAGGTTCAAGGCTACGCTAGCTACAAAACTACTTTGTTGTTGGATTGCTTAGCAACATGCTTTTCTCCTTTGTTCCCCCTGCCTTCACTCTTTTTTTGTAGGGTGAACCTTTTTTTGACTCTACACGTTACTCAATGCTTACTATGAAGTGCTTTCCATCAAGTGAGTAGCATGTCATTAGATGGGCTTTGCTTTGTCATTAGCAAAATTGCATCGTGCCTATAAGATGGATGTTTCCTCCCTAGGATGACTTAAATTACATCCACTTGAACTTTGACTCACCGATAGAGGCTTCCCAAGGGATGACTTATGTTACATTTTCCTTGGGCTCTAAAGCTTGACTTGAAGAGGGTGACATGTGGTCATAGCATGTGATTATTAAAAAGTTTTGTAATCTTTGCTATGTGAGGAATGAAAGGGTATTAGGATATAGGAGTAGATGTGAGTAGGATATAATGGGATAATAGGGATACACACTCTTGAGAGGTTTAGCTAGTCCAATCATGCACATCAGAGTGATATGGTGACTTGTTGCTACGATGAGATGCATCTTTGCATAATTGCTTAGGACTTCATCCTACAAACACAACTTCAAGAAGATAAGAAAACCATAGGATACATAAATACAAATAGACTATAGATTATGAAATGCAAAAGGCCATATTAGTAACACAAGTTATGTAGATTACAAGTCCTTTCTTCTAGAATTGTCGTGTGCTTACTTGTGTGATGTAGAAGGAGGGTTATAGTATGCTCACTTGCTTACTTGTAGAAGGATGGAAAGAGTTATTAATGACTAATTACAAACCTAGTTTAAGGTCTCCATAGATCATGGATTTACTAGTTTAAGGCCCTAGTAGATCATTGGACCCAATTTAAGGTCCTGGTAGAATGTGCTATGCTAGCTTATAGTCCTAGTGGATTACTCTATGCTAGTTTAACATCATAGTCGATGCCGATGCTAGTTTAAGTTCATAGTAGACACATTATGCTAGTTTAACATCATGAGCCAAGTATGAGCTATGCTAATTTAATGTCATAGCAGACATTCATGATAGTTTAATGTCAAAGTGGATAAATGCTTACCTTAATTCATGTGTGGTGCTGCATGTCAGATGTAGTATGACTTAAAGTACGAATGGTTTACTGGATTGGCAAGCATGTTTCCATCTTGATCAACAAGCTTGAATGCTCTATTGTCATAGTTCTTAGTGACTAGGAAAGGCCCTTCCAAGTTGGCTAAGAATTTATCCAAGGTTTCGTGAGCAACCTTGAGGACTAGGTCCCCTTTTCTGATTAGGTGCTGATGCTAGTTGTGATGATGCTTTTTCCATTGCCTTTTCTAATACCATTCAATGCAATCGAGTGTATGCATGTGCTCCTCCTATATTGAGTCAAGGTATACAATTCTCAACTCATTATTCTGACCTTTGTCGATGAAGTCTGAGAGTATTACCTAGAGTGATGGAACCTATAATTCAAGTAGCAAAACTACTTTAGATTTGTAGACAAGTCTATAAGGCATCATACATATTGTTATTCGATGCATCGTGTGGTAGGCTCAAAGTGTGTAGACTCATTGCTCATTCCATCATCATTTGCTCTTGCTTAGCATCTTCTTGAGGAGGTTGACAATGACCTTGTTGGTGGCCTTCATGTGGCCATTTTCCTAAGGGTAGTATGGTGATGAAAATGAGTGCTTGATGCCAAAGTGATTACAAAAGGTTTTCGCTTTAGTGTTGCTAAATTGCGGTTCATTTTCCATCACTATGATCATCGCTAAGTTGAAACGGGTCACTATGTTATCCAACATCAACTTGCAAACTTGCTACGATGTCATCTTCCTAAGGGGAATAGCTTCGACCAACTTAGTAAAGTATTTCATTATGGTTATTATGAAGCTATGCCCTATGGAGGACTTAAGAATTACAGGTTTGGTGATGTCTAGGTCCCAATGTTGGAACGACTATGTGATTTGTATTGTATGCAATTTAGTTGGTGGCACATGCATTAAGTTACTATGTTGCTAACAAGTGTTGTATGTTTTAACTTTCTAGATGTAGTTGCTTTCAATGTAAGGCCAATAGTAGCCTAGCCATCTGATTTTTGTTGCCATTACCCTAGGTGGTATGTGACCTCGCCATAGTCCTTTATGAACTTGCTAAACAGTTGTTTTTGCTTCATTTTTGCTTATATAGGTTAGTGGTATGTCATCATAGGATCTATGACATAATGTGTTATCACCTATGATGATGTACTATCACAAATATTTATGCACTACGTTCTTTTGGATAGTAGTTAAGTGTTACAGAGGCTCACCTTGTAGAAGGTACACCTTGATGTCATCATACCACACTTTTGCATGGGTGGTGCTAATTGTAGCTATGGATGCATCTTTGATGGTTTGTGTGATAGGTGCAGTGTAATCCACCACTGAGGTGGGCAATGCATTGAACATGCTAGGTGCTATGCTAATGACTAATGTTGCAAGTGCGTCGGCAATGGCATTTTCATTTTAGGTAACATGTTGGACATCAGTAACTGCAAAGTGTCAGAGCAAGTGTTTTGTCAAGTCACAGTATGGCTATAAATGTTGTGCTTTGTAGGCACAAACCTCTATTACCTTATTAACCACTAGTTATGAATAATCTCGAATCACTATGCATTAGATCCCTAGGTCATGTACTACAAGGATTCCTTGGAGAAGACATTTGTACTCTGCCATGTTGTTGGTACAATGAAATGTAAAACAATATGTAAAGGGCTAGATCTCCCTAGAGGAAAACATGATAATAGTAGTAGCACTACCCCCTTGAGACGTTGAAGCTTTGTCAAAATGTAGGAGTGCCTCATAATTATCAGACACTTGGCTAATATTACTAACATGCTCGTTTAGGAACTCAGGGTCTATGATAACTTGATCATCTACTGGTAAAGTCATGAGTTGTGTGGCTATTACCTAACCTTTTCTTAAGGCTTGCAAAACATAATGCAAGTCAAACTCTACTGTTATTGCTTTCCACCATGCAATGCGACTACTTTCATAGATATTTGTTGTTATAGCTCAAAGTACATTGTTCTTGCAAATGATGTTAACTTGGCTAAGGAAGTGGTAATGACTTCGCTTCTTTAGTGAGAAGACTAGGGCAAGGAAATACTTCTACATGTCATTGTATCTCATTTCATGGGCTACTAATGCATGGCTTAGGTAGTAGATTGGGACCTCTACACCATCATCTCATTTTTAGCAAAGTAGAGAAGTGATGAATGTGTTAGAAGTAATAAGGTAGATGTAAAAAGGCTTATCTTCTTGTGGAGGGTGAACTATAGGTAGTTTTGCTAGATCTTGCTTAATGTTGTTGAATGCTTGTTAGCATTGAGCTATCCACTTGAAAGAAAATGTTGCATTGGTTGTAGCTTGTTAGTTAACAGGGTGATAAACTTGCATATGAATTGTATTCTACATTGCAACCCTCGTAGCTCCTTAAGGTTAGCCAATAGTGCTAAGTTGGTTATGGCCTTAACCTTATTAGAATCTACACATATACCTACTTTAGATACCACAAAGTTGAGCATCCTACTTGTTCTAATGTCAAAAATACACTTCTTGGGGTTTAACCTAAGCTCATGTTTTAGGTAATGCTTAAGCACTAAGTCTAAGTCATTTTCATGGTTGTGGGCCACTTTGGACTTAACTACAATATCATCTATGAAGTCATTAAGAAAAATCAACATGTAGTCACTAAAGATGTACGTTAGTGCACATTGCTATGTTGCTCTTATGTTCTTTACTCCAAAAGGCATCATTGTGTGGCAAAATGTACCCCAGGGGGTCATGAAGGTTGTACTAAGCTAATGATCAAGGCTTATCCTAATTTGGTTATAGCCCAAAAACCTATCCATGAAGGACAACAAGGTGTGTCCAGCCATTGTATTGATTAGTTGACTGATACTAGGCATCTTTGATGGTTACCTTTTTTAGGTCCTATAAGTTTATGCAAATGCATATACTTCCATTTTTCTTGGGCACAACCATGATGTTAGAGACCCAATCTACATAATCAATAGCCTAAATGAAACTAGCTCTGTAAAGCTTGTTGATCTCATAATGGACTGTGAATGCCACCTCAGGTCTAACCTTGTGTACTTTCTACTTAACTAGTTTGATGTAGGGATCAAGGATGATGTTATGCTGGACTAGTAAGGGATCTAGGCTTGACATGTCCTCGTATTACCATGAAAATGCTTTGATGTTATCGTTAAGTACTTTAGTGATGTCATGAGCATGCTGGGGTTCTAGCAGAAAGCTTAGTTTGAGCATTCCCACCTTGTCGTTGTGCATTTCCATAGGGATCTCGATAAGGGGATCATCTATGATGTCACCTGCCTCTAGGTCAAGGTTCTTAACTAGATGGTCATGCTATTCTAGTGGTGCTTCTAAAAATGCCATGTATTCATTGTAGGATGTAGGCTTGAGGTCTAGGTAATGAGGGTCAATGCATCGTTTAATATCACCATAACACCTATGAGAACCAAAGGTGAGAAGATTTGCTCCTGCATAATCATGTCATGTTCTTGCAAAATTAACCGGATAAACCTCAAGTGGCACCTATTTGAAAAAGTTAATATGCACGAATGAGAAACGAAATCCAATAAAATTTGCTTAAGCATGCATGTAAGTTACTATTGGAGATAAACATGTTTGTGTTAGTCTTAGGCCCTAGTAGGCTATATGCATGCTAGTTTTAGGTCTTAGTAGATTGTAGATATGCCAAACATGTCATTCTAGGGAGGGGTAGTCATGCTTGAGAGTGGAGTTAACTTGTACATTTGTAGGGAAATGAAAAATCATTGTTTTAGACTTAAGATGCTAACTATGCTCTCACCTAGCTATCCTTTCCATGCTTGGCAGCAGGGTACTTAGTGGCAAGTGTAATCCTAGGTTGGTGGATCATTAATGATCCTAAGAGAGTATATAAATGTGATTTTACCATAGTAATTCATCATTTCTACCTTTTACTGCAATGTTGAGAGCATAGTGTTGTTGTTACCTCTACTATTGCTATTGGTTTAGAGCATAGTTGTAGAAAAGATGACACACCCAAGTGCATACCTTTACCCATGATTTATAAATGTTGTTGAAGGGAAGAGGGAATTGAGTCATAATTCTACATGCTTTCTATACCTCTTCCACTAGCAATAAGCTAGTGTAAATGTAATGCCCCTGTGGACCTACTATGATAGTAGTTGGTTCATAGGCAAGCGTAGGAGTTGTTTACGTTTCAGTTGGTGTGGATTGGTCCTAGTTGATGGTTCCACTAGGACCCTGTAGAACACAAAGCCCAAAACTATGTACTACATTAAGCTCTTTGTGTTCTGTGTAGTATAGTATTTGTAGCATAACAATCTCATTATCATGATAGGCCCATCTAACATAGCAAGAATAGCAGTGTAAACTACTATTTTTTCTACATTATTATTGTATTTCACTATTTCTGACTAGTTTCTTTGTTTCTCATGTCCTTAGTAAAAATGAATCCACCTAGCACATTAGTTGCCACCTTGAAATTGGAGATAGATCTTCCCTTGAAACATGCAGTAGATCTTGAGAGACCACTTAGCCTAGCACAACCACAACAACAGTCTCTTCAATTGCAACATCAATCACATGGACATAATGCATATGATGAGGAGCAGTACAACTTCTTATGTGCAAAGATCCAAGAGGGCCTATTGTTGGACTGCTAGAAATTCAAAGAAACACGTAATTTTGAAATTATTCATTATAATGGAAGGGAGTTCCTTCCTACTTCTAACATAATTATACCACTTATGTAACGTACCAATGGATTTTAAACCAACATGTTCGAATGAGTGGGTCAAAAGAGCGAGACACAACGTCTCACTATGATGAGCCCCTCCATGATGGGTAAGAGGAGTTTGGCTCCCATTCCAAAGGTGGTGGCCCATTCTATGTCATAGCTTTATAGTCCACTTTTGTGTTCCTTTTCCACCAGTCACAGTCCTCCGCCTCTTTTGCGATAGGTATGATGCTTCCAAATCCTAAACATTCCTTGGTGGTAGGTAGTCATCAAATACCGACAACACAATAGCATGTAGGGCCTTTGGCCTCCTTCCCCTTTATTATTTTCTTCTGAGTCCATTCAACTCTTGTAGCCGACGTCTATGATGGCTACACTGCCATATGTACATACCATGCCTACATCGCAACCACAAACAAGCCCTATTTCCATGACCGCTTCTATGCTAATCCTATTGCCAATAGCGGCTCCAACCTCAACTATGTGGTGGGTAGTGAAATCCTTTTCTACTATCCAATTATCTTAGATGCCATCATATATGCAACCCCAAATGTATCAAGCTTCACACATGATGCAACCAACTACGGGATTATGGGTTGATCTGGCAATAGGGCATGTAACCATTCCCATAGTGCCACCAATGGTAGTCGCTCCGATGGCACCACCCACAGGACTATGGGCTACCTAGATGATGCCTCCAATGAGAACTACTTTGATAGCACCCTCGATGGGATCAGTAGCTTCACCAATGGTGCCACCAATGGAAGCTACTTTGATAGCACCCCTAATGGGATTGGTAGCTACACCACCAACAATGGCTGCTCCGATGGTACTACCAGTAGCCCAACTAATGTAGCCTTCCATAACACCCCCAAGCCTATACCAAGCCTTCTAGCTCATTCAAACTCTCACCGAGGAGGTCAAACGGCTTAAAGTCATTGGCTCTAAAATAGTCCATGTAATGGACTTTTACCAAGATGATCCTATTAGCCCTGCAGTCCCTCCACTTACATTGCCTCCTAGGGTACAAGTTCCCCAATTCACAAAGTACAATGGAGAGGGTGATCCAAATGCCCACCTAGTTACATTCCGATCCAAGTCCCTATTATTACAATCATGGACACATGCGATTATTCAGGTCTTCACTATGTCATTGATTGGCAAAGTGTTAGATTGGTATCACACATTGCCTCGTGCTTCCATATTAACTTTAGAAGAATTTCTAAGTCAGTTTGTGACACATTTCAAGTACAACTTGAAGCTAGAAGTCACCTTAGAGCCAACTTATGAATGTCAAACAAGAAGTGTTAGAACCCTTCCAAAAATTCCTACAATGTTGGAGTGCTACTTTAAATGAAATTCATGAGCTAATTATAGAAGCCCATCTACTTGCCATCTTTAAGGGTACTGTGAATGAATTTATTAAATCCAAGCTATATTACTTAGCTCCTTGCTTCCTTAGTTAAGCTTTTTCCAAATGAAAAGCATACAAGATGTAGCAGAAGCTAGAAAGGACCTAGCTTATGTAGCCTATAAAAATGCACATGTAAAGAAAGATAAGGAAAAGGGGAAGTTCGCGATGACTATGGTGGTAGTTGTGGCTCATAAAGCCAAGTCTAGCAACAACAAGAAGGCACCTAAGGTGCCTAAGGCCCTAACTACTTCCAATGAAGTGTTAGGCTTTGGTAACATGGGAACCACTCAACTTGAATCATCAACAACCACTAAACTTCAAGCGTAAGGATTGTTCAAAGTATATTCCTTTGCCCCTTAAGCCATCTGAGCTGCTAGACTAGTTGTTGAGTGTCAGGCATATTCAACATAAATAGATGTTGGAGGATGCCTGTAAATGTCATGAAAGATATTTGTGAGATCCTTTGGGACCCCTCTATAGCCATCCCTAACAATCCTCTAGTAGCTAAAAATTTTAGGTTGGATCGATTTTGTAACTACTAATAGTTGTGTAGCCATGACATAGATTATTGTTTAGCACTGAAAGATGACATTCAAAGCATGATTGATCAAGGTAAGCTGGTCCTTGACGAAACTAGTCCTGTTCAACTAGAAAATTAGTCTATTAATGTCTATAAGGACTTTTTGAATGCTAACAATGTAGGTTATACTATTAATTCCATCAATGTTAATGACAACATAGACTCAACACGTGAGCCATTTGTGGTCTGTGTGCCTTCCCATTGTGTGGAAGCTTCAACATCAACCAGGCCACATGCCCCTTTTGTCATCAAGGTATCATCACAGGGCCCATTGCAACTTTTATAATTAGGGCTCCCTAACATGCTACTACAACAAATCAGACATCTTTTATTATAAGAGTGTTAAAACACATGAACCCACTGGCTACCTAGAGTCCAGTGGTTGGAACTACATCACAACCTTCTCATCTAAGGAAACGTGATGAGTGCCTAGTTGACAAAATGACTAGGGAACACATTGTGCTAGGCCCCCCTAAGCCCACTTCCTTATCTGCGATTCCTATGGCTCTACCATCCAAAGGTAAAATAGAAATGCCTTCTTAGTAAGCAACTACTAAAGCCCAGGAGCCTACTGCCCAACCAAAAGCCAGGTCTTTTCCTCCTTCAAAAATCCATCTTTAAGGACATGTAGAGAAGAAAAAAGAAACCAAAAGACCACCCAAAATTTCTTAGACACACTTTCATACATTAGACAAGCTTTAAAACAAAAAAAATGCAACTTCAAGCTTGTACGATTTAGTAATGACTTCTACTGCGCATCGTGAGTCCTTGATTTGCATGTTGACATCTATTCCTATTACGAAAGATATGCTAGTAGAGGAAAAAGCCATTCATGCCATCATGCTTCCATCTACGGTGAAAGAACCAATGGCAAATCACTTGACTTTTCATGATGAAGCTATTAAGGTTGATCCTAAAAGGGGACAAGTAACCATGACCCCTATGTTTATGATAATTCAAGTAGGTTAATACAAGATTTATAGGGTGCACGTCGATGATAGGGACATAACCAACATGATCTCGTTCCCTGTTGTTAACAAGTTGGACTTGGTGAATCAAATCAAGCCCACAACAACTTCTTGTTTGAAGTCATTCAATGGGGTGTATGTCATAGTCAAAGGAACATTCACTATTGAGTTCATGGCAGGGCATTAGTTCCCTACTAATGTAGAAGTTATCATGGTAGAAGAGATGCCAGGGTTTAATATAATCTTGGGGAGATCTTGGTTAGCCCAATTAAGGGCTGTGTCTTCACCAATACACCAAGAGATCCACCTACCCTATGCAGGTGGAGAGGTGGTAATCTTGGGTGACGATGTAGCCCCTTGGGCTATCAACAATATAGATACAGAGCAAGGATCAGAAATAGATATCCTCAAAGATGCATCACCTACTTGCAATACAACCCAATATTTCTTAGTAAGGAAACTAAGAAAAACTAACGATTTGTGCAAAGAAATTACATGGGTTGAATTGCCTTTTCCAATGGTAGATGAAAGCTTGGAAGAATATCATACCAAGTCTTCCAAACCATATGCCTCACCTAACCCACATCGGGTTAGGGAATAGTTACGTGATTAGGATATGGCCCTACTTTACTCACTTCTCATCTTTAATACTGTTATTTGTACAACTTTAATTTTGTAGTATGTTTACCTTTTGTGTTAGTTATATCGCTATGGCCTAGAATGACCTTAAACTATTGCATGGTCCACTAAGGCCTAAAACTGGAAACCCAGTTATATCACCATGTCCTAGAATGGCCTTAAACTATTGAATGATCCATGAAGGACTAAAACTGACATCCACTCTTCATTATCCTGATCTACAGACCAAAACAACCTTAAACTATGGTGAGGTCCAAAATGGCCTTAAAGTATCTATGGCCTGAAACGGCCCTAAATTATCCATGGCTCAAAACACCCTTAAACTAGCTATGGCCCGAAATGGCTATTTCAAAGAGCCCAGAAGGAAATTAATTGCATTAACAAAAAGAAAAAAAGAAAAATTTCAAACAAAATACATAGAACAGATATCATACCTTGTTATTAAACTGTAAATGAAACACATAGTCCAGAAGTATGTTCACATTCAAAATTGCAACATTGCCCAACAATGGGGCTTAAATTTCAAAATTTTAAAATATCAATGAATAGGCTATGGGTTCTCTCCTTTGTCTTTATCTACTGCCTCACTAGGTCCTACATCCTCATCTAGATCTTGCATAAAAAATAGACCCAAAACAATAAACCAAGGAGTAAGCAAAGTAATGCATGAGGCTATCATGAAACAAAGTGTAATAAAGTCTACTTAATTAACCTGAGATGGGCCTACATCCATGTCTGGAGGTATTCTGTCAAGGCTAGATACCAAGCACTGGAGGATTTCTTCCTTAGTCAAATTAGCCCAATCCTCCTCCCCGAAATCAATGCC
Source organism: Gnetum montanum (assembly GCA_015680685.1). Taxonomy (NCBI): domain Eukaryota; kingdom Viridiplantae; phylum Streptophyta; class Gnetopsida; order Gnetales; family Gnetaceae; genus Gnetum; species Gnetum montanum. The sequence continues at coordinate 307,313 of MNCI01030846.1, read as the reverse complement.
TGCTATGATTTTCCCTTTCTCCACAGCCATCCCTATGGGTGGACCTAGAGAAAACGTAGTGGAGGTGGCCTCCCCAGAAGGCATAGTCATTTTTCACTCTAGGGATTCACTTACCACTAAGTGCTTAGCAAATCTATCATAGGCTTGAGTAGCACCAATAGTGTCAAGGAATAGCTCATGATTGTGCCATTTTATAGACGTATCTCTATATTTCTAATGGTAAGGAGCACGTTATGTTTTGTATATATGCTTATGATTCTTCTATGCTTTCCCCCATTCATATACTTTGGTGCTATTGTCTTTTCAATCCTGGTTCTTTTGAGCCAAGAGATCCATTTTCAAGCATTGTTCAATCACTTCACGCATGACCTCATTCTTACCCCTCACGGCCAACCAATATTTGGCATAGTCAGTTACAACCATGTGCCAACTATCAGTTGAGTTATCACGGGCCATTAAGAATTTGTTCTACAATCATAGGTCTTCTAACTTAGCTTCCTAACTCACCTTTTCCTTTTCAAGTTTCTAAACTCATTTTTAGAGGTCTTCATTAACACACCTACACTCCCATAGTGATTGTGCTAAGTGTAGAGCACATTTTCTTGTCTCATCATTTAGATGATGAGGCACCTTTGTTACCTTCAAAGGGATTTCAAGCATAGCTTTAACTTCAACTACTCATCTCAGGTCCTATTTAAGTCATGAAGCTGTTATATCAAAAACCAAAAAAATGTTAATCATAAGATGGTGGCAAAAAAAAAAAGATGAAACACTTTGCATAAAAAAATTGCAATTGCCTAAACACACCTATCTCAGGGTCGATTTGCTTTAAGTGATCTATCATATCATCCACTACACCTTGCATGAAAGTAAATTTATTTGGGGTTTCTACCCACGATTGTAGGCAAAAAGTGGATGAAGACTCATGGCCTTTAGCAGAAGTATCACCCACTACGCAATAGATCATGTTAGCATTATAAAAAAAAGAAGAAATAAGAGAGAAAAATAATAAGAAGAAAAATAGAAGAGGATGAGAGGAAAGAGGGAAAATGAGAGGATAACATAAATGGTAGTGCAAAGCTCCTACCCAATCAACCCTTAAGGGTGAGAGCAAGGGGATCACCCATTTGCACACTATCAAACAAACCAGCAAACTCATCATCCTTGAAATGTATCCCCTCTTCTTCAAGTTTCCTTAAGAGTGCAGCAACATCCTCAACTATCATATGTCCCTCAAGCTATGGGACATTGTCTGCAAAAGGCTCCTCTTCTATCATAGGAGCCTCCTCTTCTACAGCAAGGGCCTCTTCTTTAGTGGCAGAGACCTCCTCTTCGTCTACCATTCATAGGCCAAGGTTAGAGTGCTTGTCCAACATATATACATAAAAAATGTCGAATAGCCTAGCTAGAGCATACTCACTAGTGAACTCAGTCTGCACATTGCAGACTCTAATGCATAACCTTTTACCCCTTTCCTTGATTGCACATGAAGGTTCCTCCACAGTGCGAGGTTTCTTGATTTTATAGTCTCTACAATGAGACATCTCCATCTCACTGTGTTGCCTATGTTGATGGAAGGAGCCTCTCTAAGGCTATTAGGCATGTGGAAAGATGTTCTTGCCTGTTCCTTGGTGGTCATGGAAAATGACTCCCCAATAGCCTTGAAAGCATCTTGGGACTTAGTGGTGCAAAATATGTGGTAGATCCATAGTTTGGATAGTTGGTGCGATCTTGTACTACCCATATCCCATTTTCTCAGACCATCAAAAACTCTTCAAACCTATGAAAAAATTCAATATTGAATGTGAAGTGCACATAAAAATGTGCCTCAAGTTTGCCATGCAACTTAATCATCTTAGCCCGTAAGCCTTTTGCAAGATATCTAGCCTGGTTATATTGTGTCCCTCCTCCATTACATCTCTCATGATCCAAGCTTGCTCTACTCCATGAAATTTTCCTTGGGAAAGCAACTTAGGAAAAGCATGAGCTTGGAAGATGGGGTAAATATGTTGGGCTACTACTAATTTTACTTTTTTCATATAAATGCCACTTTTTTCATATAAATGCCTTTGCGATCCTTGTTAGTGCCTAACCATTCTTCGATGTCTCCTTGATGGTTTAGATATTTGATAGTCTTTTCACCCATGGTTAAGCCATAAGAGGGGATATTGAAAATATTTGAGAAAAGGTCATCAATGATCTCAAGGATCACTCACACACTGGGAATTTTCATGTGAAAGTGGTCAGCACTTTTCATAAAGGAATTGACAAGGGTGATCATTTCCATTGCTGGGATGTTTAGGTTCATAGCCAAAAAGAGATCCATGAGCCTAGCCTCCTGAATATTTTAGAAAATTTTTGCTAGTACCTCATTACATAACCAATGCTATGACTTGTTGACCTTGCCATATTTGAAGAGAAGGTTAGCCTTAGTGCGCCTTGAAGTAATCACTATAAACTCTTTGGATTTGGCTACTACTGCAGTAACCAAAAAGAAGAATCATACAGGTAGTGGGTAGGTAAAAGAAAAAATGGATGAAAACAAGCACATAATATAAATCACCTAGCACAAATGGTGTGAGGAATGGTGGTACTTGTACCAAAACTTCTTCCATAGTGGGTATCTGGCAGGATGCCCACTCCTCATCTAGCCACCTAAGTTCCTCGCACTTTGCATAATATTTAGAGTACTTGGCCAGACAATTTTTAAAATCTACCCTAAGTTTCTCTATAATGCTAGCACAAATGTTCTTAGTAGAGGAGAACTCTTGTAGGATTGTTTGAGCTAAGGTTAATGCCCCCTCTCTATAATGAAGATCGTCTTTATCGATCACAAATTTGGCAACCGATAGAATGTAATAAGCACCCCAAATCATACAAAAGGAACAAGATGAAGTATCTAATCATCCTAACAGAACTCACCCACCAGCATAGTAGATGGTTCTAGGTGGGTTTTGGAAGACTATGCCCATATGCTGAGCAACGAATAAAGTGTTGTATTTGTGGTAGCATTTGAACTCTAGCATTGCCCAAATCCAAGACAAGGGTCTTAAGCCTCTAGGGAATTCACTTGAGCCCCCTACCCCTTTTCCTTTAGTAGATCCATCTGTCATAAATTTTAGGATGCCCTAGTTTCCTCCAAGAAATAATGCTTCAACCAAGATGCTAGATAAATGTGACCACATCATTACGTTAAAGTGACAAAGTAGGAATTCTAAGAATTCCTATGCACCCTCTCGAAACCAAACCACTTGATTCCCTGCTCACACATGTGGTGCATGGAAATTAGGCACTTGGGCACGTATACAACAAAAAATCCCTATAAGATCAACTACAATCAAGATTAGTTTAAGCATAACTCTGCATTTCACAATGAAAGTGTTAGTGCACAATAAGGGTAATTTAAGAAAAAAAGTTTTTGCAAATTTTTTCTAAGTATCAATTACACTCTTGTAGAACATACAATTTCCTTATATAAAATTTTTCCAACTGTTAACTACACTCATGTAAAGTGTAGTAATTTTCTATGATAGTTTTTCTAAGTGATCATCATACTCTTATAGTGTAGCTGTTGGAGAAAAACATTTCTAAGTGTTCATAGCGTAGCAACTGTGTCCTGCATAGCATATCATATCAACTTTGTCTTGCATAGTGTAGCATAGCAATTGTGTCCCCACATAGCGTAGCATAGCAACTGTACCTTGTGTAGAGTAACAACTGTACCCTATGTAGTGTGACATAGTGACCCCAACATCGAGGGGTGACATAGCTTGAGGACCGACACAAGACACCTATAGAAACCTTGCCCTATTCTACCATATGAAACACCAAAAAAACCCATCATGCAATGTAGAACACATGGTATCAAAAACCTCCCCACACACATTATGCTACATAAGATGTATAGAATTCCCATACTATACTACCACACGGGACACAACAGGACCCTTGTTTTACCTCACCTCACCCAGCACTTGGAGGCTTGTGATGAAACCCTTGCCATTACCGCAACATAGAACATCTTAAAATTAAAGGGGGAAAATGATGCAGACATCGCTCCTAGCCATGGTGGTCACAGCGTGACAACCATGGTGGTAGCAATAGCTACAGTATAGTAGCTGTGGCGGCAATGGTAGCTAGAGTGCGCCAACCAAGGTGAAGGTAACGGTAAAAATGATCCAAAAACAAATTTTAGCTAAGGTAGTATGATGGCCTACTAGGCAGATGATGCCTCCTAAAAATCTTTGACATATGCTCTAGGTAGATGTTGCAAGGTGTGCTCTCCTACCTAGACATTGGCAAGGCCAACATGTCTACACTCACTTCTATGTGCCATTGTCTTGTTGTCAAGCTCTAGCTTGTTGGTTGCTATGCTCTCTTCTTTGGATTACGCTACACTTTGGACTATTAGCTCTGACGATGAAAATGAAAGGTTTATCACGGATAAACCCCTATTTATACCCTTTAGGGTTACATAATATGTCACTTTTCAAGACGTCTCATACCCCATGCGTAACGTGGGATGCTTTGTGTCCCACACGTAACACAGAACATTCCATGTCCCACGTGTAATGCAAGACATCCCATGTCCCATGTAGCATAGCACAAAAAATTACTGGAAAAACATTCTAAGATTTTTATATTTTATCCACCCAGTGAAAATTTAGTTTAACTCCACACTCCAAGCCTTACAAGTTTAGCTTAAAGCTTCACACTATACACACGGTGATGGTCCACTAAGACCTTAAAGTGGAAATTTTGAAATTCTATTTACACTTTATGCATAAGTAACGGTCTACTAAGACCTTAAACTGGTAATTTTTGGGATACTGTATAATTACTTTGTATGAATTTTGTTTCATTTTGCTTTATTATGTAGATACCACTTGACACTTTGGTTTTTGATCATTTTGCATGATCATTTGGAAAACTAAGTACACACAAGGATCTTTGTTTGCCTTTAACCTTGATTGGATCCTAGGGTAGACTCATGAGACACCCGAATAGGGAACTTTTGGATTTTGAATCACCTCCTTATGACTCCAACATAGAATCCTTAGAAATTTCATTAGATTGGTTAGAACATCTAGTTCAAGCCCTAAACTTAGAAACCGATGATGTAACTGAGGATCTACTTATAGAAATCCCCATGAAAACATGCAAAAGAAGGTGAGAACATTGAAACTTAGCTCTTTACTTGATTTACAAGTTTAATAGAAGGTCTTTAGTGTTCTTAATGATAATATCACGGTATTTGTGTGGTCTTATGAAGATATGCTAGGATTAGACCCGTGCATAATCCAACATAATATCATTTTAGATCCACGTATCAAGCTAGCCAAACAAAAAGTGTGTAAAATCAAGTTGAAAATTGCATTAGCCATATGCAATGAAATTACTAAACTCTACCAAGCTAGTTTCATTCATGCAATCAATTATGCATATTGGGTATCAAACATCGTGGTTGTCCCTAAGAAAATTGGTGGTATATGCATCTGCATAGACTTTCGAGATTTAAACAAGGAAACTATCAAGGATGATTTTTGATTACCTACTATTGACCAACTTGTCGATACTACAGCCGGTCATGCTTTGTTATCCTTTATTGATGGATTTCGAGGGTACAACCAAATTCATATAAACGTAGAACATCAACTTGCTACTACTTTTATGACCCCTTGGGGAACGTTTTGTTATATCCTGATGCCCTTTGGGCTAAAAAATGCTGAAGAAACATATCAACATGCCATGACCTACATTTTTAGTGATTATCTTTTAGAATGGCTAAATGACTACGTGGACCATATAGCAATCAAATCCAAGAAGGCCAATGACCATGCAAATGACTTAAAAATTGTTCTTAGGCATTGCCACAGACATGACCTTTGCCTTAATCCTAGAAAGTGTGTCTTCAGCATCAAAACTAGGTGCATGGTAGGCTTTATAGTGTCAAAAATCACAATACACATAGACCTAGACAAAGTTAAGGCTATTATCAACTTAGCAGCACCTGCAATCCTTAAAGAGCTATGTGGATTGCAAGGCAGGGTACAATTCATACAAAGGTTTATTGCAAGGTTGACTGATAAGTTGCACTCAATGCAACACCTACTCAAAAAAGGAGTCAATTTTGAGTGGACCAGCCAATGTCAAGAAACATTCAATAACTTGAAAAAAGAGCTAGGTCATCTCCCAACCATTTATCCTCCACAAAGAGATAAGCCTTTTTACATCTACCTTGCAACCTTGGATACATCCTTTGCTTCTTTTCTTTTTCAAAAGAGAAACGATGGCTCCAAAATTCCTATTTACTACTTGAGTCATGCACTAATAACTTATGAGGCGAAATAAAATGATGTGAAGAAGAATTGTCTTGCCTTAGTTTTTGCATGCAAAAAATTGAGACATTACCTATTTCGTAGTCAAGTCAACATTATTTGGAAGAGTAATGTACTTAGAGCCATCACAACCAATATATATGAAAGTAGTAGAATAGCTAGATGGAAAGCAATAATGGCAAAGTTTGACCTACACTGCATATCATAGTCATTCACAAAAGGTCAAGCAATAGCAACACAACTCACAACTTCACCTATAGTTGACTAGGCAATGATATATCCTAAATTCCCAGATGAGCATGTTAGCAATATAAGCCAATTACCTATAGACTTTGAGGCCATTTTACACTTTGACAGTGCCTCAACCACGCATGGTGGTAGTGTCACTATCGTTATCACCTTGCCTTCTAGAGAAATTTTACCTTTTGCATATCACTTTGCATTTCATTGTATGAACAATGTAGTAGAATATGAAGGCCTCCTTAGAGACATCCTAGTAGCCTAGGAATTAGGCATTCAAAATATAGCAATCCGAGGTGATTCACAACTAGTTATTAATGAAGTCACAGAGGTTTATGCATGTAAAGCACAACACCTACAACCTTATTATGACTTGGCAAAATATTTACTGAAATAATTTGCAACACTAGATGTTCAGCATATTCCTTGCAATGAAAACACTATAGCCAATGCATTAGCCACTTTAGCTTAAACATATCACCAAACATGTTTCCCACCTTACTTGCTTCAATAGTAGAGTGCATTGAACCTATTATTCACACAACAATGATTGCAACCATAAGTACATTACATGCCTATAAGATCTACTTCCAACAAGGAGAGCCCTAGCAAAACTTAACATCTACCCAAAAATATGTAGTGTGAAATCAAGCACGAAAATATGTCCTTGTAAGTGACGATACCCTATGTTGTAGATCTTATGATGAGATACTATTAACTTGGGTTAGCGATGATGCATGAAAAGTCATTGACCAAGTCCATGAGGGACTATGTGGGGGGCATATAGCTCCTAGGGCAATAGCAACAAAAATTAGACGTTTAGGCTATTATTGGCCTCATATGGAGCATGATTGTGTCTCCAAGGTTAAGACATGTGACATATGTCAATGCCATGGGAATCTAATGCACATGTGACATACTAAGCTACACACTACACAAATCACGTGGCCATTCCAACATTGGGGATTAGACATCATAGGACCCATCATGCCTAAATCTTCCATGGGACATAGCTTCATTATTACCATAATTGAATATTTCACGAAATAGGTAGAGGCTATGCCCCTTAGGAAGACCACATCTTAGCAAGTTTGCAAATTTATTCTAGAAAATATAGTGACTTGATTTGGTATCCCTATGACCATAGTCACATACAATGAGCCACAATTCAGTAGTGTGGAAACTAAAAGTTTCTGTGAAAACCTTGGCATTAGACACTTCTTTCATCACTATACTATCCTTAGGTAAACGGCCAAGTAGAGGCCACCAATAAACCATTGTCAACCTTTTGAAAAGGATGTTTAGCAATAGCAAGTGAAGATGGCATAAGCAACTGGTCTACGCACTTTGGGCCTATCGCACAACATGCAAAACTGCGACAAGTAAGATACCATATAGTCTTGTGTATGGATCTAAAGTGGTATTGCCTCTTGAATTGAAATTCTTGTTACTTGGCATGATCCTCTTCAACTTCATGAATGAAGTTTAGAATAATGAGTCAAGAACCATTGATCTTGATTCTATGGAGGAGGAGCGCTTCCAAACACTTAGTTGCATTGAGTGGTATCAAGACAAACAATAAAAAAAGCAACACAACAATCTACACCAGTGCCCGATCAAGAAAGGGGACTTGGTCCCCAAGGCTATTCATGAGCTTGTGAATAAATTCTTAGCCAATTAGGAAGGGCCTTTCTTGGTCACTAAGGTGTATGAAAATGGAGCTTTCAAGCTTTCTGATCTAGATGGTAGCAAATTTTCCAACCTTGTCTACCATTTGTACATGAAACTGTATTACACCTAACATACAGTATCATGGAAAAAATAAAGCAAGGTAAATAGATTTTCCACTATGATGTTTAAATGGCACAGAACATCCACTATGATGTTAAACTGGCATAGAATGTCCTTGGGCTATGACATGAAACTAGCACCCACAAAATGGTCTGGTATGACCTTAAATTGTCCATCCACCATCTGCTACAACATTAAACAAGCATAGTGGTTTGCTAGGACCTTAAACTAGCACAACATGATTTGCCCGAACCTTAAACTAGCATCACAGTCTATTGGGACATTAAACTAGCATAACCAATGGCCTACCAAGACTTAAGACTAGGTTTGCAGTACAACACTAATAGTTCAACATATATGGCTCTACGAACAAGTGAGCGAGAATACTTCCAACCTTCCATTACCTGACCACACCCCTTGGGTAGGATGGGGTGGGGCATTGTAGTTCCAGAGTGCAATTTACATCACCAAGAAAACATCCTCTAGGACATTTGTAACATCACCATCCTTGGCATTTTGCTGATCTTCTAGAGATGTCGTTTAGCATCTTGTTGACCTTTCAGAGGTATCATCACCATTGCTAATCATTTTGGTCATAGCTCTAATTGTCATCAGCTCTCGCTAGAGTTCCAAAAGAAGTATGACCCAGCCATAACACTATCATCCTTTGGCCCTCACCATTGTAAGAGTCTAGAAGAGCATTCAGTGGCATGGCTCTTCATCCTACAGCTAAGTTTCCTAGCTTCTATGCTTGGTGATAACTCTTGAGTACCTACATCACCATTACTCCTAGCCTTGCAAGTGCTCACTTTTGGTGTGGTTGCTAGAGGTTTCCAACTTGCCATTTTTGACCCTTGCATTGGCCTTCCTACTTTGAACATCGCACACATCAACGTTTGCAATCCTTGCAATGTCCCAGGTAGATAGGAATTCATCCTTGTTGCACATAGTGGTTGTTTTCTCTTGTTTTCTCTAATGTGGCATTTGTAGGATAAATCTTGGATGGCGTCATTCAAGAATACGTTTCACCGCAAGAGCAAGACACTACATTGTTCCAAATCTGAAAGCAAGGACACCTATGCATGCTGACTCTCTCATAGATACTTCAATGAGGGATCATGCTATGGAAACATGCCATCATAGCATTATGTCTCACTACTACCCACTCTATCTAGGCGATCCCTTGTTCCCTTGACCCATGTCCTTGAACTTGTCCCCAGTTCCTTCCATACTACCATACTTCGTTTCCCTAGCACTCTCAAGCATAACAAAGCATCATCTAAGTAGGCATTGATGAATAGTATTAGTATCATGTTCATCGTGGTGATTCATATTATTTATCGATCTCAGGTTAATTATCTAGACGTCAACAAAGATGGGCCAGTGAAACACCACTATTTTTGGGCTCCTGTAGTTCAATGGTAGACTTGTCTATGTGTTGAAACTTGGGAAAAATTTTTCTATGGTGTCATGCTAGTGCTACACAGCACAATGTAGGTAGCATAGCATATTGAAATCCAAAAAATTTCTAAGTCTACTTGCTACACTCCCCAACACAGCCAGCATAACACATCTTGCCAAGGCCAGTTTGTGCAAAGGAAAAACTAGAAATAGTCAAAGGGCACTGAGGATGGACCCAAAAGCTCAACAAATTTTCTATCTCTTGGGGTGTTAAGCTTGCTATGATCTTTAGCTTACACATCTTAACACATGTCCCAGTTGCCAATCCACCCAAGTGTCAGGCTAGGAGTGGTCAAAAATGCTTGGGATGAATGAAATAGTTTGGAAAATTTTCTATCTTTGGGGCTATTACGCTATGCTACACTGCATAGCGTAGACAGTGTAGCATAAGTTTTTGGAGTCAAAATTTCTCTATATGTTGAACTAGACACAAAAGGTACATTTGGCACTCTTCTTGACCTCCAGGGCTACCCATCCTACTTCATCCTCGAAGTTTGATCAATGTATCATGAAATACATTGCAAACTCTATCAAAATTCATCCAAAATTTAGTGCTATGCTCTACTACGCTACACAACATAGATAGTATAGTAGAAATTCTAGGGTCAAAAATCTCCCAAGTATGGAATGGAGAGGTGTTAAGCTATTCTGGTATGGAAGATGTAGTTGTTGATTATTGAAGTTGCCTATCTTGCTACACCCCAGAGTGACATGTTCAATTTTGACAAAATTCATCGGAAAATAGCTGCTACGCTCTGCTATGCTATGTAGCATAGATAGCGTAGTAGGCTAGAACTGTAAAATTTTTCTAAGTGTTCATGCTACGCTTTGTTATGATGGGTAGAGTAGAAAATGTAACACTTGGAAAATGCCTCCAAATCTCTCCAAGAGCTCCTAGCATTTAGAATTGACCTTCATTTCAACTTTGGCATCTCTTCGGTGGCCAAGATCTGTAGTTAGCTTTGTTTTTGTACACCCTATTGACCCCCTAAATTGTCCCTATGCTTGACCTTGCCTGGAAGAGGAGGGAAGATGTAGTCCTAGAGCGTAGGTTTCAAGTTGCATTTGTTTTGCATAGCTTTGTAGGTACATGGTAGTGCTTCAGAATTTGGCACAAGTGGTTTGGGCAATATGGTCATAGTTTGCTAGATTTTTAGTTCCTATTTTAGTCTTGTTGAGCATAGCACCATTGAGTGTAACATTGTGGTTGTGGCATATCAACATGATACCTTCCCTTCGTACCATGCGGAACCCAAGACATGTGGCATCCGATCCATGTCTCCCATCAACCATAGCTCTATAAATACCCCAGTAATCAACATTTTAAGGGTTGGCTTTTCCTATTGGCTTTTCCGGTGGGCATTTTATGGTTGGCATTTCCAGTGGGCATTTTGAAGTTGGCTTTGATGAGTAGAAAATTGCAACATTAGTCACATTCCAAATATCTTCCCACACTCCCGCACTTGAATGTGACACTTTCATCCTACACCTACATAATGTAGCAACGTAGTTCAGCAAACTTCATCTCATCTGCTCTCGTTGGCATTGCTTCTCCAATGTCTCAGGGATTGTGACCATATTACCTCACTGCCTTGTTGTGCTTGTTTAACATTGCTCACTAGTTATACACATCATTTAATCAAAAGTCAAGTCCCCCACTCTTGGGGTGGTGTAGTTTCTCATCTAAACTCTCATTCCATTTTTTACAACATATTTTTTCAAATTATTAACGTATTTTTTTTCTATTGTCAACGTTCTTGTTGTTATACATGTTATACTTTTTCTTATTTCGACCCCAACATGTGATGCTAAAAAAATACTATTCACAAATAGTTATTAGACACCAAGTAAGTCCTTGTCTAATTGACCAAACCATTTAGGGAACCTCATTTCCATTTTCTCTAGCATGACCCTCCCATGGACTCGGGGTTAAGTTGTGTGTCTAACAAACTCTCGGTGTTCCAGGCACCAACGTTTTCAAATGTTATAAGTAGAAACTAAAGCGATAGTAAAGGAAGTATTCCCTTAGATTGAGGAGGAGGTAGCTCATGGAGATGAGCTCCACTAGGCAGTGGAGACCCTCCAGTAATTGGAAGAAGAGGGGTTGTTACACCCTGACAGGGGTGACTTTGATACTTTGTTTGATGCTATGCAGCTAGGTGAGCCCTCATGCACTCATGCTAAAGGGATTACTAGGTAATCTACTTTCCTTACCATTTGTCTATCCTTGTTTACCATAGTACCTTGAGCTATATTAGGCCATGTGCTACCTTGAGCTATATTAGGCCATGTGCTAATTGCATTGTTCTATTACAATGTCAAATGTTCCAATCAACTATCCTACATCAACCTATTGCATTAAGCCATGGGTAGAGATGCTAAATAAATTTTCTTTTATGGAAGGCATTGTCAAGGACATGATAGACCATTGCAACAAGTGACTCTAGGACGAAGTATGTGTGTAGTGCTATCTTGCTTAGTGCTTAAATGCTTAGTTTTTAGTTGAGCTTGGCTAGTTATTACATGCCTATAGGTCCTTAGCTTTAATGGAATCTGAGCAAGGTGACAAAGGTGGATGCTCTACTCAACCTTCCTCTTGAGGTTGATTAGGTGCCTCATCATATGTATGAGAGATATAACAAGTGCATGCTTTCCTATGCTAGGTCATTATGGATCTGTAGGCGCTCGAATGAGCACTTGTGGAAACATGTGTATGAACCGTAGGAGAAGGTGGCTAGCCAAGATGAGAAGATCAAGGATCTTCAATCCATGTATGATTATATAGGAGTTAGGTTGTAGAGAGATGGCACCTGGTGCACCTCTAAGATTGAGTATGCTAGGTATTGAAGCACACTCAGAGGTAAGAGTGAGGCAACGCAAGAGCTGGTAGAGCAACAAATCTAGATGGACTTGCATGCTTAGAAAAACTAGGACTGGAAAAACTATAGCATAAAGGTTTACAGGTAGGGACAAACATAGAAAACTCATAAGTATTAATACAAGCGGGAGCATGACATGTACCTATAATGGTACAAGGAAGAGTCTACTAAATGTCACCGCCTCGAGATGTTTCTTAAGATGATCAATGGGAAGCAGGAATATGACATGTTTACACAATGTATGGTCATGAGTGACTCTCCTATGAGGCAGATCATCACCCCCTCAAGAGAGGTCTCTTCTACCACATTTTCCATGGAGCCATCCATATGGACCATCATGGACAAAGGCAAAAGCCTTGTGGGTATTGACTTTGGCTAGGAAGACTAGAATGAAACTTTTTGAATGTCGAGATCGTTCATCGCTTAGAGGCCAACCTTTGAAAGTTACCTCTAGAGCTTATTGATTTAGGGCCCTCCATGGTTAGTTTCTTCTACATTATTTTTTTATGCTTTTTGTGTTTTTGAGCTAGCTTGCTACATGTAATGCATGCTTACTAATTGCATATATTTATTTTTGGTTGTGGTAGGTACCAAGCAATGCTAAAGGCCATAGCAACCTGGTAGAGGAAGTGGAACCTCCACCTCCACCTAGTGCTACTAGCTAAGCATGACCAAATGTACCTCTCATTGAATTTTTTGCTATATTTTGTCTATGTGATGCTACTCATGCTATGTTATGACTATGTATTTCTATTCATGCTATATTTTGTTATGTATGACTATTTGCTAAGTGTAATGTGCAAACAATATGGTTATATGATGATTTTATTACATTTTTCTATTATTATGTTTATAACATAACTTATGCTAACATGACTAAGTGATGAATTAATGTAGCAAAGATGTGTTATGCTAGCCTAAATTTATGAAATGATAGTAATACTAGGCCATCAAAAGTCATAGTGATACTGGGCCATTGTAAGCCATAACAAGTTTGGGTCATGAATCACCCAATTTAAGGCCATGATGGGCTAAGGTGGTAGTTTAAGGCCATTCCTAGTTGTAACAATAGTTTAAGGCCATTTTTGGTTTCATATTGCTATCTCTCTTTTTTTTTTGTGATTTTTTTTTATGATTTTTATGCATTTTTAATGTTTTTCATGCATTAAAGTAATAATTGCAAAAGCATAAACTAAGCAAGAAAATGTGTAAACGAAGAAAATAAATGCATAAATTAAGAAAATCAATGCATAATCTAAGAAATCAAGCTAAATGCAAGTAACATGCTACAATGCTAATCTAATATGAAACAAATGTAACATAAGTAAACAGTAAAATATAGGGCATGTAAATGCTAGTAGCAGGTAAGCACCTAGTGCATTTTGGACTAAGGGGATACCTTAGTTACGTAGTCACTTCCTAACTTGGTATGGGTTAGGAGGTGTGTAGGATCTAGATTGAACTATCTGATTATCCCCTTGATCTTTGCTTGCTATGCCAAAGGGAAAATCTACCAAAAGAGCATCCTCTAGGAGGTTACTAGCTTCTACCCCTCTTTTAGTTGTATCTACTTCATGCATCTCATTGTTTGCCACAAATGCATCATCAAGAAACTCAACCTCTGACCCTTACTCTATGTCTACCTTATTAATGGCTAAGGGGACGATGTTATCACCATGGATGATAACTTCACTAGCTTCATATGGAAGATGGATCTCTTAATGAATTGGAGAGGAGATGGATTGGAATTGGGCTAGCCAAGATCTGTCCAATATCAAGTTAAAGCCAAACATCTCTTTTATGATAATGAATGTGAAAACTAAAAACGTCAATAGCTAGAACACCAAGAGGTTTGCGCGCATACAACCTAACCTTGAATTCATGCAAGGGTCATGCTAGGAAATAGAAATGAGGTGCCCTGAATGGTCTTGTTGATCAAACAAGGACTTATATGGTGTTAAAATGACTTTCATTTCACACGAGCATCGGGTTTGGCTAAGCTAGAGCATCATGGGGTGTCCCAGCATGAGAACAGTGATGTAAATGTGCAAATACATGTGAAAAACCAATAAAATACAAATGTTATTCTAAATACCAAAGAGAAATTCTTGAGAAATACAACCAAAATTGAGAATAGAAGTGCACTACCCCAAAAGGGGGAGTGTAGCTAATTCCAAAAGGATCTCAAGAGGTACACAGTGCATAATAGGTGTAGTGGGAGCATATTCATAGTCTCAATGGTGTTGGGCTATGAAGTTTGGTGCTCACTATGATGAACTATGCCTGTTGGGTTGGCCACTACAGTGTATCGTATAGTGTTCTAGAGGGTTGTAATGGAGCTGTGGTGTATCATGCAGTGCAAGGTTGTAACAGGGTCATGATGTACCATGTGTTGTAGGGTTGTAATAGAACTACAGTGTGGTGTGCTCTGGGTCTCGTTCTCCCATGGAGCTATGTGCCAAGATGCCAAAATTCCAAATGCCAAATGAAACTGCTAACTTCCAAACTAGTGAAAAATGGAAGCCAACCCCTTGAAACATTGGGGTGTAAGGGTATTTATAGGGCTAGGGTTAGCCCAAATTTTCTAAGTCTAGAGGTGACTAGAGAAAGTTCAAAATTTTTTCTAACTTTGGCTGCTATGGTGATCCCAAGTTACATGCAAGACATAGGACACTAGCTACTACACTTGTTCGATGTTGCTACAAGACACAAGACACTGGCTGCTATGCTCATCCCATGTTATGTGTAGGACATAGGACAATAGCTGCTATGCTCATCCCATGTTACGTGTAGGATACAAGATGTTGGCTATTATGCTCATCCCATGTTATGTGTGGAACACGAGACACTAGCTACTACACTCATCCCATGTTACATGTGGGACATGGGACACTAGCTACTACGCTTGTCCCATGTTACTGTGGAACACGAGATGTTGGCTACTACGCTCACCCCATGTTATGTGTGGGATGTGGGACACTCCTCAGGGATAGGGCATAACATGGACACTTAGAAGAATTTGGTAAAAATTGTAGTCCTTGTTCTTGCTATGTTGGGTACACTTTGGAGCATAGCAGGAGGGGTAGCCTCAAGAGTTAGAAAATCTACCAACTACCTCTTCCATGTTGAGCTAGCTTAATAGCTTCTTGCTTGACACTTAGGCAAAACTGGCCACTAAAAAGTGTGCTACATTGGCTACACTCTAGAGCATAGCATAACACTTAGAAAAATTTTCATGTAACTAATATTGACACAGAAAATTTTACAAAATAGACCTTGATGCATGCTACGCTAGCTACGTTGGGGAGCATAGCATCAACACTTCAAAAAATTTGTCAACTTTTGACACTTAGAAAAATTTGCAAAAAGTGCCATTGTTCTAACACTTAGAAAAAATTTGCAAATCTGGCAGTTGGAGTTGACTACACTCAACACTTAGAAAAATTTGGACAAAGTGCAACTATTTTGACACTTAGCTACATTTGCAGTTGAGATGTCAAGACCCAAAATTTTGTGGTGTTTTAATGAACTTTGCAATGGTGGGAAATTACTTTCCTGCTACAAAAGCTACAGTAACAATGTCCTTGACAATGACACATGACCTATTGAAGGATTTCAAGCATGCAATTTTTGTTGGCGTAATTTGATCTATGAGGCCTAACTTATCCATGATGGTGTATGGTATTACATTCATTGTTTCTTGGTCATTAACATGCACTCTACAAATTTTTCATTATCCAATGCATATAGTAATAAACATACGAGTTATTATGACCTCACCCCTCTCAGGATCAACCTTGATTGCTTCATTACTAAATGATAGGGATGTGGAACTCGATTCCTATGGTGTAGGGGGTAGCATCATTGCATGGATGGAGGTCTCATCTTTAGGGATGTCCTCCATAATAAGGATGGAGGTCAACATTTACACCAGTGCTTCATAGTGGGTAGATGAAGTCATGATTAGGTCACAGAAGCTCAATGTTGTATTTTTTTTTTTGTTTAAACACTTGTTTGACCTGGGCTAATGCATCAAAAAATTCCTTTCCATTCGTTGCATTTTTGTTGGCCTTGAATTTTTCCATGTAGCCTAAGAGATAGATTTCTTATGGAGGTGACTTAGGCTTTATTTGGTTGGCTTGCTTAGGGGCCTCAATGCTCCCTTGTGATTTTCTTGTTATGGCTTCTTTTATTGTTTTGATCATAGAAACCATAGATATAGGAACTAGCTTTAGCAAACCTAGCACTCTTTTCTCTCAATGTTGCCTAATCATTTTCTCTACAAGACACTCATTGGGTCTCCTGTGTTACCACCACAGGGGCCTACCAATGTTGCCAGTGAAGTTGACCCATGTAAAAGAGGGCACATATGCATTGGCAACTACTAGGCTTCAAATAGGTGAGGGGCTAGCATTTTGTGTCACTTTGACAATGAAGGACAACTGAATGGTTGTTGTTGATTTGACATGTAGGTGGAACCTAACTATGAAGGAAATTTTCGGTGCTTGAGGTGGTGCTATAATAACAAAAGGGGGCCTCAAACCCATGGGGGTTGAGAAAACCCTTTCACTACTAGAGGGTACCTAGACCACGAATGGCTACTACATTGATTCTAGATCATCATTAATGCCAATAACATTTATGACATAGCTAGCATCATCTACATTTAGAAGGTTAGTGTACACTCTCATGGACTAGTTCTAAGGCCTAACTAGGTTTGTAGTGTTGAATACTAGCTTGTCTTTATCAATCATCCCTTGTAGGTAATCTTGTAAGGCTAGGCAAAAGTCCATGCTATGGCTAAGCAACTAGTTGTAATGGTAAAATCAATCCAACCTAAAATGTCTTGGGACTAGGGACTCATTTGGTGCTACCAAAGTAGGATTTCCTAGTAGCTCATATCATCTATCATGTTTTTTGTAGGCAACCTCAAACATTTATTTATATTGGATGCATTTGGCTTTTAGTAGTTGGTCTAGTAGCTCTAAGGGCTTTAATGGCAATAGGGAATACTTAGAGAAATCCTTGCCCTCAAAGTTGGACCTTTGAACAACTTGTGTTATGGCCACTGAGGATGTAGGCTAGTTGATTACCTTAGCACTAGAGTTGGTAACTTTGTTGTTAGCCAAGGATTTGGGCTACTCAGCCTTCTGCCCCTAGTTGGTTGCTTTGGCTTCTTTAGCTATAGTTGCCATCATTGCATTCTACTTTCCCTTGTATTTTTCTCTCATTGCATGTTGGCTTTTGTAGGCCATGTAGGTTGGGTCTTTGCTAGCTTCTTCTATGTCTTCTATGCTTTTAGTTTAAGCTAAGGGTTGGCTAAGGGATCATAGGTCCAAGTAATATAGTTTTGACTTTATAAAGTCATTAACTACACCCTTGAAAATGGCTAGGAGATTCGCTTCAGCTATCAGCTCTTGTATTTCATTTAGCAAGGCACTCCAACATTGAATGAATTTCTACATAGGCTCTAGCTGGCCTTACTTGACTTTCATTATTTGGTATAAGGTTTTCTCTAGCTTCAAATTGTATTTGAAGCATGTTTTGAATTGGCTCAAGAGGTCCTCCAAAGAAGAGATAGAGCCTCTAGGTAATAAATAGTACTAATCTAATGCTTTTCTAGTCAAAGACATGGCAAACACATGTGTAATGGCATGCTACCATGCATTCAATAGTAGGCACTCTAACCTAAATGTGACCAAATGCACATTGGCATCTCCCTCACCATTATATTTGGTGAATTGAGGTAATGAGACTCCAGTTGGAAGAGTTAGAGGTGGGATCACAAAACTTATAGGGTCATCCTAGTAGAAGTCCACCACTTTAATAGTTTTGAAGTAGGTGGGTTTGAGTCACCTCACCTCTTCTATCAAGCTTTGGATCATCTAGAACACCTAGTCTAAGCTTTGAGATGCTCTAGCTAGCTGTGCTGGCTGTGCTATCTGTTGTTGGACTAGCTATGTGGCCCATGGCTTGCTTGAAAGTTGTGGAACCATGTGATGTGCCCAATGCATTGGCTATGCTATGGGGATGGTGATTAGAGTAGGTAATTCATACGTGGGTTGGGTTGACATTATGGGCACTAACGAAATAGAAAGGACCTACGGTGCTTGAGTTGCTTGGGGCTTGGAGATGGTCCCTACATAGACATATGGTTGAGCTAGTATAGTTGATATAGGTAGATATGGCTAAGTGGATTGCAATGATGCAACAAAGGGTAATTCAAGAAGAGACACTACATCATAATGTGTGTGTTGCATCTAATGCATTGCTATTATAGGTTTTAACCTAGGCCTAGTAGAGTGGGAAGGTGATGCTGGTGTTATGACCATCTTGAGGAGAATGGATGGACAAGACTGAGAAGTAGCCAAACTAGGGATCACTCGTTGGAAGATGATGTGAAAAGAGCCCTCATTCTTAGAGTAAGCTTTGAACCCTTCCTCTTCCTCCTGTAAGGGCTCATCATAGTTCATTCTTACATCACGCTCATCTGCTTAGATGAGTTGGGCTAACAGCTGATGGTAGGACTTTGTGAGTGGGATAATATCAAATAAGGAGGGGATATACCCTTTTCCATCCCAATGGATCAACTTGTAGTTTCATTTTTCCTTCATGTTAGGGTGATCTACAAATAACCCTACTGGAATCTTCATGTATATGAAGTTGTACTACTTGTTGCTTAGCATGGTGTATTTTAGGTCTTGGTGCATAACCTAAGGGATTATCTTCATCCCACCATTATGAGGCTCTAAAGGTCATCAATCCTAGTCTCCTATTGAATGGGCAAGATGTTGGTTATGTTTAAGACTGACATCAAAGATTGATCTAGGTTCATGGATGTAGATCGAGTTGTAAGAGGGGATTGTAGGGGTTGCTAGTTATGAAACACTATGGATTATGCTAAAATTGACCCTATCCTAGCTAACACCATTCACTATGCTCTCCACACTAGAGAGAAAACTACGTTAGCTACGCTAGAGATGACTATGATCCAGTTGAAACTGATGGAAATTTAGCATATAGTGGAAATGAGTGTGATTTGGGTTGCTACGCAGGGTCCCGGAGGGACCAACTATAGGGTCTAATCTACATCGATAAGTTAATAGAAAACACTTGTGCTTGTGTAAGATCCAACTACTACTACATGTGTAGTAGCTCCATAGCAGCATTATAGTCTATGCTAGCCTGAAACCAACAATTGTGATGTAGAGGGCACATGAGACAACCACAACAAAGTTCAAAAAAGTGGTTATGCCCTCCTTCTAGCACTAGAAACTATAACAACCAAAAAATTTGTTGGTTGGAACACTAAGGTCCATAGGTGCATAGCCTAATCTCGAATTTATGCAAGGGCTTGTTGGAGGTGGATACAGGGCACCTGTGGATCATACTGTTCTAACCAATGGGGGTGCAATATGGTTAGTTGCAATGCTAATGCAAGAGGGTTCAAAGGGTGTAGGAAATGTTTGTAGTGTTTGTGGTGTCATTAGGGTTGAGTGTAGTTATAAGCATGTGAGGAAAAAAGTGTAGTCAAAGGTTTCAGCAAGGCAGATGATGTTCATGCATAAGGATTGCCACCTGAGTGTAGTTTCAAGCATGTTTATGTAGTAAAACAGCAAAAAATACAAATGAAGTGCAGAGAATGCAAAGGAACAAAGAAAATAAAGTGGAGTACCACCCCAAATAGGGTTGAGAATAGTTAACACCAAAAAGGAGGTTAGAACGTACATGATGTATAGTAGGTACAAGTTGATAGTGTGGTCACAGTACCTGGGCTATCTGACCACGAAGACTAGTGTTCTATCAAGGCATCTACGTATGCCAAGTTGACTACCATAGTGTACTATTGGATGTAGTGTATTGCTAGATGTGGTGTTCTACTACATTGTGTGGGTCTATGGTGGTCTGCAACTTCGCATGTTCACTGGTTCACCAATGTGCCCTTGATTCACCAAATTTACCAACTGCTCGTTGAATTTTTTCTTCCTCTTTTTTTCTTCTTCTTCATCTTCTTTCATAGACGTTGAAGATGTGGGTATTTATAGGTTTAGGATTAGTGGGGAATGCAGGATGGCTACCACATGGTGGATTGGATGGATGGGACTATGCTCAGCGTAGTTACTATTCATGTGGTATGTTGATGGGGCTTATGGTGTAGATGGTGTTGCACTCTATTGTGTTCTATTGGACTCTACAAGACTCTATGGGACTATGACTATGTTGCTGACCACATCTATGTGTTCCAAGAGGACCAAAAGGTACCTAAAAAATGAAACTTAGAGACCATGCTCTTCATGCTCTCACATGGGATCAAGTGTAGTTACAATTTTGGTGCAAAAGGGAATACAAAAAAAAAGTATTTTGCTAACTACGCTTGTCGAAGATGAGTTGACTGCATTCTAGAGCTAAGCTAAGCATTGTTATTGTGTTGTGGAGATCATTAGAGATTGTCCTTGCTAACTACGCTCTTGTGAAAGGTGAGTACGCTCTATCTTGGGGGCAAGTATAGCCCTAGGACTTAGCAAAACTAGCCTTCTTCTGACTACACTCTAGGAGATTATGCTCTCTACACTCTACAGAGGGATTGAGTGTAGTTCCCATACTTTGCCAAAATTTGCAACTAGGACACCATAGTCTAGATTTGATGGTGTTTCACCCACAACTGTGGGTGTTGCCTTTGCTAGTACTGCTCATGAGGTTGGGGTGGAGTTCCACTTAAATAGTAGACTTATTGTTGATGGAATTGCCTGTAGTTGCCTTGAGGATAAGACAACCTCCTAGGTGCTTAGCTTCTTGCCAATCTAGGATTTATCATGTATACCCCAAACTTCTATAAGTATGACATTATTGGGCAACATCTCTTAGGATGCTCATAGTGGTAGATTTCACATCCACTAGCATCATCTCTTTTAGACTTTGCGACCTCTTCAATGGTAATTCCTTTACCCTTATCCTTTTAATGGGCACATTCAACTTCTTTCATTTTCCTTCGATCATGATCACTACCCTGCTTCTTAGACTCTTCTACAATTCTAAGAGCTATTTGGAATTTTTTCCAAAGAATCCCACATTTTTTCTACCTTGACTAATATTTTAGCAATATATTTTTAGATCGATAAGGTTTTATGTTGCACCATTTCATCAAGTGTTGCCTTCTCATTATCACAAAATTGGACTTTCCTTTTTTGTATGGAAGGGTCCTGGTTGTACTCCTTTGCACTTTTTATTTTTCTCAATACACCTTCCTCTTTGGCCACCTACTCAATTAGCCTTTAGATCTGATGGGCCCTTAGTTCTCAAATTCTTCCTTAGGCATAGACCTCAAGATTTTTTCTTGTTTATGTTTGGGGCCCATCATGATATGGTGGAGCTGGTCCTTTTGAGAAAAAACATGGCCTGGGCACCTATGTAATAGAGAGTAATATCAACCTAGGTCCACATCCAAGGATGTATATGTTCTTTGTCTTCACCCTTGGATATTCTTCCTTAGATTAGACACTTAGGAGTACATTTTATATTTGTAATTGAAGAGTTCAAGCATTGTCTTTCATCATCTAAATGATTCCAAATCTAAGAAGTAGTATTAGCTTTCAGCCTTCTTAATGAGAATCCTTGGAAATAGCCTTAGTTTTTGCCATTCATTTTAAACATTTTGCAAGGCATAAGTAGTTTGATTTTGTGGATTTGAGTTGTATTCCCCTTTGAACTTGAGGATATTATTCATATCCAATAGTTTGGTTTTGCTATCTTTCACATGCCTTTTCAGAATCCTCACAACCTTTGTAATGTTTAGCATGTTTCTTGTTGCAAGTAAAGGCTTATCATAATCATAGGCTTAGTGATGGCCATGATGCCTATACTGTCCTATGTTGTCCCCTTTTTTGTGATGGTGGGCCTTCATTGATTACCCATACCCTTGGTATCTACTATTCTGGTAGGCCCTATGATCATCTCTATCTTGCCAGTTACCTCTATCATGATCTCATCCTTTACAGCTTTAGTTGGAGCTAGAGAAGGAAGAAGATAAGGATGTTGAAGGTGAAGAGGGGGAAGATCTAGCACTAGCATGGTCCCTGCTACTCCTTCTACTTTATTCGTAGTCACACTTACCATATCTATCTCTATCATGGTGCTTATCTTGACTCCCACCTTGACTTCCTTTGGAGCTCCCATGGTCATGGAACCTGTTCTTTCCAACACCAAGATTGTTTATAGTGGACTATAAATTTTGGTTAGGGTGTTCTTCATCAAAGAAGAAGGGAGGAGAGTCAGTGTTTTGAGAACTCCTAGAGAAGGAATCCTCATCGTCCTTCTAGCGTAGTAGGAACAAGGGGTTTGTGAACTATTTCCCCTTTAATACATCCTAACACATCTCCTATTATTGATCTTTATTTCATTATGCCTCAATGGGATGATAATCCCAATAGTCATTGNTGGAACCTGTTCTTTCCAACACCAAGATTGTTTATAGTGGACTATAAATTTTGGTTAGGGTGTTCTTCATCAAAGAAGAAGGGAGGAGAGTCAGTGTTTTGAGAACTCCTAAAGAAGGAATCCTCACCGTCCTTCTAGCGTAGTAGGAACAAGGGGTTTGTGAACTATTTCCCCTTTAATGCATCCTAACACATCTCCTATTATTGATCTTTCTTTCATTATGCCTCAATGGTATGATAATCCCAATAGTCATTTCCCTACACAACATATTTAGCATTAAGCTCCTAGATGTCCAATTTCATGAGAGTTTGGAGTAGCATTGTAGGAACTAACTGATCAGGTAGCAACACAATGTTACCCTTCATGTTCCTCCACCATGGTTGTTCATCTTGATGTAGGATAAAGATGGAGTTTGGCACATTCTAATCGAGATGAGTATAAACCACTCTGCATTATTGGGACATTGGTGGTTTTGACCCTTCATGCCTTTGTTGATTGGATCTGCCTTTGTACATCGATAGAGAATCTCCCTTGTGAGGAGAAGGCATATTAGATTGAAAGGAGAATAATGTGCTTTTGTTATTATTATTAATTTTCTTAATGATGTTAACTTTCAAGTTTGTTATAATGTTATTATATAATTTCACTAACTCCTAGGTAGCATGCATAGCTAACTAAGGTCCTTGGCCATGGCGCCAATGATAAGCAATGTGTAGTCCCTACATCCAACTGTTGCAACTAGAAAAATCAATCATTGAAAAAATAATAGATCTAACGTAGAAACTTGAACCCCAAATTACCAAGGCCTCTAACAAAATAGGATTTGAGGTGTCCTAGATGTTCTAGCAAATCACTTAGGGACTTATAAAATGCAAAACAAGAAGTTGATAAAATATAGTGCAATAATTATAGATCTATAAAATTGAAAGAAAATGTAGATTGCACACAAAATGAAACTTTAAAACTTTACTAAAATAATAAATAATGAGTTTCAAAATATGTACAATAAATGCCCATAAGAAAATAAAGGAGGGTTCACTAGGGTAGAAGTCCAAAGCTCATTGAAGCTGATGTGACTTGCCCCACAATCTAGGTACTAAGCCACTTCTAATGCTTTCAAACCTCCTCTACTGGAAAACTATAGATTTGCAATTTGAGTTACTATTGGAGATTAGAAAAGTAAGAAATTTAACTACTAGATTACTCCACACTTGAGGTTGGGATTTCTAGAAATGTAGCATTAACACCAAAAGTTTACAAGTCTTGAGGGGGGTTGCAAAGGGGATAATAGGTTTGCAAGGGTTCCATGCTAGGAGGCTCCAAGAAGCTACATTTTTTCAAGGTTGTGAGAGCTTTTGAAAGCCAAAAATGCTATGTTCTTGAAAATTCCAAAGTGTGGAACCTCAAAAGGATGTTGCAGTGTTGGTTTTATAGGTTTTGGGCCATGATTTTTACTAAAAATTGGCTAATAAATTGGTTGCAAATTGCTACAAATTTGTGCCTCCTACAGGTGATATTGGTGTCCAAATTTGGGAGGCTACCATATATAGTAAGTGTCATTCCCCCATGGCCATTTCATTTACTATAAATAGTAATAGGAGAACAACTTCTATGCTAGAGGTAGATCTTCCATGTCGAGCCTTCTGCCATCCTTACTAGTGTGATTTGTCAACTTTGAGGTCATTAGGTTGCAAAAATCTTTCTCATGTAGGTTCCATGCTAAGAGCATGCCATTGCCACATTGGGGGGAAACTTCCATGCTAAGGGGGAAATTTTTCCATGCTGTGAATGTAGTCTCCACATTGGCAAAAAATGTTTCCATGCTTTGGGGGAAACTCCCATTTCTCCATGATGGGGGTAGGTGAGATTTACTCCGTGTAGCTGCTTCCAACGTAGAAAAGTGTATAACCCCATAAAACATATTAAATTATTATTTTTGCATCCCAAAAGGCATATTTGAACCAACCCCCCACCCCACCTCCACCAAGCCCAAATATAGATACTATGTGACCTTTTTCAGTTGGGGAATAAGGTTTTAACCACTTATGAGGCATTTTTAGCCCCAAAAGTATGAAATATGTGAGATTTCCTCTTATGGATTGCAATCTTCACATTTACAATGAAGTTTTACATTGGGTTTCATGGGGTGAAGGCTACATGATGAAAAATAGTTACAACATGTAAATTTTCATGGTGTTTCAATGGTTCTTCTTTGTTAATGTCTAAAGGATTGACATGAGAGACATTAACAAAGAACAAAAAAACACCACTATAGGTCCATCATTGATGCTACTTCTCTTCACTTGATCCAATTTTATCAAATCATGCTAAAGAGAGCTTGTAATGATGGGATAGGAATATGATGATGAGATGTCAATAAGGTCATAGGAAAATGGTTTTGAAGGCTAAAAATATATTCTAAATATTAACATCATGGCTACAGTGTGGTATTGACATGTTTTGAAATGTTGGTCACTCGACAAATATGTTTGAAAACCCAATCACTTCACTCCAAGATTACTTTGGCTATTGAGTTTTTAGACTTCATTTAGCCATTTGACCCTTGGGAAATTTACTTCCCCTTGTTTTTTTATATGGGATGAGACCTTTAGTGGGTCTTATTACTAGGGCTGGCTTGATATAGTTTTCCCAATGAGTGAGTTGTATTACACCCAATGAACTTGGTGGCTTTCTCTTCAAACAAGATGTGTTACACTCCATGGACTAGAGAATTGCATTACATTCAAGTGGACTAGAGAGTTGAGCATGATGAAGAGGCATCATGAGGTTATAATGTATGAATGTAAAATATTGGTCAACATTACTACTCAAGGTATGGAAGTTCATGATGAGGTTACAGGGTTGGACTCATGCAATGGTGCTAGAGGGAGGGCAAAGCATACAAGCACTCTTGTCACAATAGGACAAACTTACTAAATCTTACACATCAAGGTCACGTGGTGACTTGCTACCATAATGAGTTGCATCCTTACGATGGTTTTAGGCTTCATCCTAAAAAGAAAACTCCAAGAGGATTGAAAACAAAGCATTTTATAACATTACAATGCATACATAGGCCACATAAAGAATAAAACCAAGCTACCCAAGTCATCAATATTATTAGTTTAAGGACATGTTAGCCCATGGTACCAATTTAGGGCCTTGATAGGCTGTGGTGTTAGTTTAAGGTCAAAGTGGACCATGGTGCCAATTTAAGGCCTCAATAGGCCCTGTTGTCAATTTTAGGCCCTGGCAAGCCATGGTGCCAATACATGATTGTAGGATACCATGATGCTGATTTAAGGCCTCAGTAGGTTATATTACTAGTTTTAGGCCTTGTTAGGACATAGTAAAGTAGGCTCACTTGTTGATGATCATTGGCTACATGTAATATGACTTTATATAGGGGGTGATTAACCTTATTGACCAACTCATTCCCATCCATAGGCCCTAGTAACAAAGAAGGATCCTTCCCAGTTAGCTGAAAATTTATTCACATGTTCATGGATGGCTTTGAGAAATAGGTCACCTTCTTTGATCTTTTTCATGGTCAAGTTATGGAAGTGCTATTTTTTCTATCTCTCTTAATAGTATTCGATGTTAGCAAAAACTTGCATACATTGCTCCTCCACTGAGTCTAAGGCCACTATCCACAAATCCTTATTCTACTCATCATTGATGAAGTTAGTCAAGGCTACTTGAGGTGACGACACTTGTAATTCAAGAGTTAAAATAGCCTCACAACCATAAACCAAGCTATAAAGAGTTACACTAGTTATTGTACGACAGGTCATTCTATAGGTCCATAGTGCATGGATGAGTTGCTCATGCAATTTGCACTTGTTATTATTGAGAATCTACTTGAGCAAGTTGGTGATGATCTTATTGCATGCTTATGCTTGTCCATTGGCTTGAGGATAATATGTCAATGAAAAAGAATGCTTAATGCCTAGGTTGTGACAAAAATATTTCATTTTGTGACTACTAAACTATGGTCCACTGTTTATAACTATGGTCATGGGTATGCCAAAATAGGCTACAATGTTATCTAGGAAAAACTTGAAAACTTGGTTAGATGTGTTCTTCCTTATGGAAATAACTTCAACCTACTTAGTAAATTATTTAGTTATGATGATGATGAATCTATGTCTTGTGGAAGACTTAGGTGTTATATGTCCAATGATATCCAACCCCCATTGTTGAAATGACCAAGTGATCTAAGTAATGTGTAACTCAATCGGTGATATGTGTATAAGTTTAATATGTTATTGACACCTATCACATCACCTAACCTTCTACATACAGTCAATTTCCATATGGGGCTAGTAGTAGCCTAACCATCTAATCTTAGCAGCCATGGCTCTAGGTCCTATATGTCCTCCACAAACACCCTTGTGAACCCACTCTAGGACTATTCTAGCTTTAATTTTACCTAAGCACTTTAGTAATATGTCATCATAGGATCATTGACATAATGTGTTATTACCTATGATGACATATTTCTTCAATTTTTTATGTATGAAATCCTTTTGAGTAGTAGTTAGTCCTTGTGAGGATTCACCATGCATAAGGTGGAGTCTGATGTCATCACACCATTCCTTGGAAGGAGAAATATAAACGATAGCCACAAAGGTATCCTTAGTGTTTTATGTGGTGGGAATAACATAGTTCATAGTAAGATGGACAACTTACTAAACACATTTGGTGTCACACTGAGGACTAATGTTGTAATGGTGTTTGCTATGATGTTCTTGTTTCGAGGTATGTGTTGGATTTCAATGTCTACAAATCATTGTAACAATTACTTTTCTAGTCACAATAAGGTTGTAAGTGTTTGGCATTACATATATAGACCTCAGTTACCTAGTTAACACAAGTTATGAATCTCCCTTGATCATTAAGCATCTAATTCCTAGGTCACAAGCTACCATCATCCCTATGATTAAACCTTCATCCTCTACTATATTGTTGGCACATGGAAACTCAAAGAAATAGGTGAAGGATAAAATTTCACTAGATGGAAATGTCATGATGGTAGCAACATTGGCCCTATTGGTAGTTGAAGCTCTATCAAAGTACATGACCACCTCATAATCCTTGAGCACTTGGCTAACAATGTTAATGTGCTCATCAGGGAATTCAAGATCTATGGTTGTTTGGTCATCAACAATTAAAAATATAAGTTGTATGGCTATAGCTTGACCTTTTGTTAAGGATTGAGAGATGTAATGAAGGTCAAACTCCACAGTTAGGGTTTTCCATCAAGCTATAAAACTACTTTTGTACATGTTGGTTGTTATGACTCTAAGCATGTTATCCTTGCAAATGATGTTGACTTGGCTTCTAAAGAGGTAGTGTCTCCATGTCTTCAATAAGAAGACTAGTGCTAGACAATACTTCTCCACTTCAATGTATTGGGTCTTGTGGGCAACTAATGCATGGCTAAGGTAGTATATAGGCATTTCTACTCCATCATCATGTTTTTAATAGAGTAGAGAAGTGATGGATGTGTTAGAGATGGTAAGGTAGATGTAGAATGATTTACCTTCTTATGGAGAATAGACTGTCAATAGTAGTGCCAACTCTTACTTAAGGTTTTCAAAGGCTTCTTAGCATTTTCCCATCCACTCATAGCAAACCCCTTTCTTAAGCAAGTGTTACATGGGTTATAACTTATCCGTAAGACTAAAAACATTTTAAGCTCTAAAAAAAGCTTTTAAGCTCTTCAAAAAAAAATTTTAAGCTCTAAAAAAAGTTTAAGCTCCAAAAAAAAATTTTAGGCTTCAAAATAAATTTTAAGCTCTAAAAAAAATTTTCAGCTCCAAAAAAAATTTTAAGCTCTAAAAACATTTTTAAGGTCTAAAAAACATTCTAAGCGCTAAAACAATTTTAAGCTAAAAAAAATTTAAGCTCTAAAAAAATTTTAAGCTCTAAAAACATTTTAAGCTCTAAAAAAATTTTTTAAGCTCTAAAAAAATTTTTTAACCTCTAAAAAAAATTTTAAGCTCTAAAGAAAAATTTAAGCTCCAAAAACAATTTTAAGCTCTGAAACAATTTTAAGCTCTAAAAAAATTTTAAGCTCCAAAAAAAATTTTAAATTCTAAAAAAAAAAATTTAAGCTCTAAAAAAATTTTAAACCAAAAAATTTAAAATTTTGAATTTTTGGCTTAACTCCGACCAATTTCAGCATGGAAGAGGCTCTTTACAAACCCCTCCCCTCTCTTTAATCTATAGTGCACTTGGAGTTATGGTGCACTAAATTGGCAACTGGGGTTTAGAGGTAGCCATTTTAGGTTTTGATGTGGTTTTTATTGTGAAATCACACAAGTTTCAACCACAATTATCATTATTCATAAACATTGCTTTGGTTAAGAGCTTCAAAGAAGATTTTTTCAATAGAGAGCATCCATCTTTAGTGTAGAAACATCCATTCTTCCCTATAGTGAGTGTTGAATCTCTATTCTTCTTAGTTTCCAACCGTTGCCAATGTTGAGCTTGCCATGATGTCCAAGTAGAGTGTGGGAAAGATCTAGAATCCAAGAATTCAAAAAAATAGATGAGCATGCATGAGACTTATTAGGGCTACCTAGGGTTATCTCCATCTAGGCCTCATCTGTTGCTACTTCGAGGTAGGCAGCTCTACCCATTTTTTCTTTCATTTCTAGTCAATTTTCTTTTTTTTTTTCTTGTCATGTGTGGGGCCATTTTCTTCAAATCTACACTGATAAAGGGGGTAAAATGAAATTCTAATGAAATCCCACCTCTTATTTTGGCTATTTCTACTATGTTCATTTCACTATTTTTGCCTTAGTAGATTTGATTTTTAAAATTAGGCTTGTTGTTTTCATGCTTTTTTTTCCCAAGATTTGGGGGTAAGGCATTTTTTCAGATCTAGGCTTTAATTTTTGTCAAAATTCAATTATAAGAAAATTATACCCCATTATTTGGTGTTTTTTTAAATTGATATCAATTATTTCAAATGTTTTGACTATTTTTTCATGGCTATGTTAAGCTGTGTTTTATCAATTTTTAGCTTTTTTGTGATTTTTGCATGAAAAAGGCAGGTAATGTTGTGTATTTTTTTTCTTAATAAATTGGCTTATATTTTAAAAATTTGATATTATGGGTTCATTTCCTATGTTTAAGCTTTCAAATAGCTATTTTTTCACTCATTTAGGGTTAATAATGACAAATTTATGGCTATTTTTGTAAGGTCATGTAGTTAGGTTTTTTATGCCATTTTCTCAAAATCTCATATAAATTCTTGATTTTTTCTAATAAAACGGCAAGGATTTTGGCTAATTTTTTTTATAGCTAGGTGGGTTTTGGCTTTAGATTTCCAACATAGGTGGAATCACTCAAATTGGATTTCAAATGAATTTTTCATTAAACTTGTGTTAAAAAGGGGGTTTGAGCCATTTTTTGATTTTTATCCAAATTGATGAATTTTTTTTTGAATAAATGTTAAGGGTTCTAAATTTTTGTTACATGTGGAGTTTTAGGGCTCAATTTAAGCTTTTAAATAGTGATGGAATCATCCCATTTAGAGCTTAAACAAATGTTTGCTAAATTTTCTTCTAACCCTACATGTAAGGGGGTTAATGTAGATGGCTATGGTTTTGCGAGTCTTTGGATATGCTTCATATAAATGTGGTTATGCATTTCTAGTTGTGATGATCATGACTAAAAATATTATGATTTCAGAATTCTTTTAGTGGTGGAATCACTAAAATTGGAGCTTTAGTAAATGTTTTGTGAATTATTTAATAAGGCTATATGAATAAGGTTAAATTATGGTTCTCGCACTTTACCCCTTTGGTGATGGATGTATTTGACATGCTTAAGGATTTTTCTTGTTAGCTTCCATGCCCTTGGGGATGTCATGACACATTTTTAATGTTCTAAATTTTGTTTTAAATGCTATAAGTAGTTTTTCCTATTTTTTATAATGTTCATGGTAATGGCTATTTTCTAGAGTTTAAATTTGGCTATGTGTAACTAGGTTATAATGTTTTGCCTATTATTCATGAGCCTATGAAAGGTTATAATTATGTTGTTATGAATTCATTAAAAAAATTTGAACAAACACCTTAGATATTTTTATAGGGGCTAATTTCACCCCTGACTAAGATGTTTTTATAATTTTTATAAGAAATCTTGATCAATCATAACATTTTTTTTGTCATGCAAGGTCTTTTTGAAGACCATACTCATTATCATTGCATTGGTGGGCATCCTATTCTACATTGGCCACCTAGGCTAATACCCCTCTACCCAACATGACCTTAGTTAAGGTCTCACTATGGTTTAGGCTAAGGGTAAGGGAATTTCTTGCCTACATTCTTTGGAACTTTAGTGTGATGTGGTCACACTTTTCCATGGATGTGACTAGCATTATAGTGGAGACACTATTACCTTGGACATCTGGTCTGATTGGTAGGTTCATTACTAACAATCCACCCCCTAGGCTAGTAGGAGGAGCAGCCTATGTGATCAATCCATGCTACCTCACAAAGATATGGATTATGCTAGTGTATAATTAGTATAATGCTAATAATACTCTGATGGTGGCTCATAGAGCTCACACATTATTCCAAAAGCCACCTAGCACTATGTACCATCTATAGGGGTAAGCATGGTTGTTATAGTATTTTTTGCATTTTTAGCTTTATTGGCTAAACTACCTTTTCTAACCTCATAGATTTTGTGAACTTCTCGTAGATATAGGATCAGTGATCAAGGCTTGATCACTAATGATCAATTCTTGGTGATGGTTTAGAGTACCTTAGATGAATTCACCAAGGGCCCCCAAATCATAACCATTGTGTATGAACAATTAAGGGAGGCCTTTGATGAATGCACTAGCAGATTCAACCTTGTCTACAAGAAGTGTATGGATGATAGGATGATACATAATTGCTAGGTGGATCCCAAGAGCTCCCTAGATCAGACCCTAGCAACTAGTACCTCTACTCAAACCACATCGAAAAAGAGGAAGAAAGGTAAACATAAGGCTATAGCTTCTAATATTTTATGATCATGAAAATTCTAAGTGATCTATTGCTTTAACTAGTTATTTAAACTTGCATATTTTGATGCTAACCATTTGAATGTTGCCTTGCAAGACCCTCCACATCTACTTATTTCACCCTTCCACTTGTAGAATGTCATGAAGATACCCTCATCCTGAAGTTTGGTGAGGTGATATCAGCATAGGAGTGGCTAAAAGGATAGCTGTCTGGATACATTCAAGTAAGCATTGAACATGCGAGCTTACTTGATTTATTTATCACACCTATCCCTTCCATCCCCACTATAGAAATGCTTCATGTCATTGACTCCTTCACTGAAAAAGTTGATTGCTTTCGAACCACCATGCAAGACATACTAATTACCATAGCCATTGATGAGGCACCTTTGGCAACTTGTTTGGTGTCCCCGTTGATGGGAAAAAGGTTGTCACCATAATAGTGAAGGAATTGGACCATTGTGAGGAAGTTTGGAGTGGCTTGGCATCAGCGTAGACCACTTTGGAATTTCCATGAATAGCTACATGAACCTTGATGCAAAGGAATCATATCATTTGTTTAGGTCCTGTGCATCTCCTAAACTATTATCACAAAAGAAGATAATAAGCATCGTGTAGGGGTGGACCTTTAAGAAGGTCCTCATAGATGGAATTAGGTTCAATTGGATGGCTACTTTGGCTACTAGGCTTTAGGATGAGATCCTCAGACTCCATGAGGATACCTCTATCATTATCCATACGCACTATGCATTTTTTTCAAGCTACTTAAAGAGGTTTGTAAAGTTCCTAGTGGTGTGGATGAATGGGAGACGAATTTTCCAACATCCAAAATAGCTCTCTAGACCTTGGATAAAGAACATTTACCAAATGGTGCAGGTCCAAAATTCACTAGAAAAAATGGATGATTCACTATCCATTACCAGCAAGGATCTTGGTGTTATATAATGTGAGTCCCTTAATAGCTTGGAGGAGGAGCCTCTTATGTTTCTAGCAAGTGTCCTAGAGGCTAAGTGATGATGCAGAGAAGCTGAAGGGTAGCGAGTGCCAAACTCAAGAGGCCAATAGAGGAACCACCTCTAGCATTAAACTAGCCTACCCCAAAGAAGCTCAAATTCAAGCTTAATTCATCATAGTAGGTGGTCACAAGTAAGTTTTATCTAGGTTTTGGATATTCTACATTTTGAAATTTTATGGCTACATTATGGTTTTGTATGCTAATTAGTATTTTACGTGTTATGATTTTAGGAAAGCATTAGGACATGGTAGTGCAAGTTGCTGTGAAGCAGGAAGCATAGAGACATGCAGCCACTATAGTAGAGGAGGAATAAAGGCATGCAGAGGAGGTGCTCTTATAGTAGCATGAGGCTAAATGGTTTACCAATGTTGATCTAGCTACCTTGTTCAGTGAGGCAGTACCACATGCATTTTCCATTTTCATCCCAAAGGAAGAGGTAGAGGAGCTAGGTATGTACATGTCTTAATGCTTATCGTTATGTCCTATTTTTTATGGTTGATTTTTATCCTAAGAATTTGATGATTTTTATGCTTATAGTAGTTCCTAAGCCATTAGTGCAAGCCCCTATCCCTAAGTTTCTTGTGAAACCATGGGTAGAGGCCTTAGACAAGGTGGAGTTCATGCATGGGATACCTAAGGACAACATCAATTGGTTGCAATAGGTTGCACTTGAGATAGGTAAGGACTTCATTTTCTATGCCTTAGACATTTGGCTATGTTATAGGTTATGTTTATGTTATGGCTATCTTAGATTGTACATTATGTTTATGGTTATATTTTATGGCTATGTAGTTCCTTCTATGGAGTGGGATCATAGTTGACACATGGAGATTAACTTCTTATTAAAGATTCCCTTTGATGTCACTAATGTACCCTTGAAGTTATACAAGACTACCACTAATCTAGCCATGTCATATACCAAAACTTCATGGGAGCTATAGAGGTCAAACGAATCCCTATGAGAGCAAGTTGTGGCCTTGAGGAAGAAAACTCAATAGTAGGAGGAGGTGATCAGAGATCTCCAAGACCACAAGCCTTTATGGAAGCCTAAGTGGCTAACTCAGGGGAATTAAGGATCAAAGAGATCACATGGGTCTGGTACTGGGATACTATTTAGGACAAAGTAGTGCTCTCATATGAGATGATAGAATAGTAGATGTAGATGGACCTTATCTTCCGAAAGGTAGAGGATTGGAAAGATCACTATGCTTGGGTCCTAGAGTGGGATAGAAAACAAAGGAACCACAAGCAATACTACAAGGTGATCTTGAGGCCTACCTAAAGTGGCTCAAAGAGGAGTCAATTAAATAGCGCAAGTGAGAGCTATTCATTTAGGGGATCTAGGTGAAGAATGCCTATTACCTCTTTAAGAGTACTGTCATGGTGAAGAAATTTCCTCCTTCCCAATTACCACTGTTGTAGGTGAGACTTCCATGCCTACTATTACCCAAAAGCCTCCTACTTGGACAACAATAGACAAGACTAGCATCCTCACCAGTGTTGATCTTGGGGATATTGACGAAGCTAATATGAAAAAGAACCTGATCCTCCATTGTTTGAAGGATGGCATTTGACATCTATCCCTAGAAGTCATGAAGCTAGAATCCCCAAAGGTTTGATGTGTTTTATGTTTTGGTTTCATTTTAAGTTATGGTTTCAGCTATTAGTTACTAACTAGCTATGTGTTATTGTATTTCAAGCATCATTAGACATTGGCAGCCATAGCGGTAAGGGTGGAGATGGCCCACCACTTCCTCCTTTAGTAGCATCCTCCATCTATTTATTTTTAGGTTGTTGATTATATGTCTTCAATTTTTATGTTGATGGCTATTGTTAACCAAGACCAAGTTACACAAGGCTGTTATTATTTTTTGACATTTTTGCCACACTATGGGGTCATGGTAATGTATGTTATGGACACATTAAATTTAAATTTTTTGTTTCATTTTTTGGCTATATATATTTTCCTAGTGTTATAAATGTTATGAATGGCTATGTTGATGTTTTTGGTAATAAAATTAAATGGCTATGTTGATGTTTTTGGTAATAAAATTAAATGGTTAATTGATGTAAAGAGGCATTTTCTAGTTTTAGGCTGTGGTTGGCACAAGTTGTATTGTTTTGCCAACTTAAGGCTATGATGGATCATGTTGCATTGTGGTTATGTTGCCAGTTTAAGGTTAAGGAGGGTCATGTTATGTGATTGTCTTTGCCAATTTAAGGTTGTGGTAGGCCATGTTGCTATTTTAAAGTCTTAGTAGACTATAGTTAAAGGAAAACTTATATTTTTTTGGTGATTTATGTTTTAAATTTTTTATGATTTTTTAGCTTATATCATGCTAAAAAAGGAAAATAGAGAAAGAAATAAGGCCATAATAAATGGAAATGCATATACAATAAACTTCTAGGCTATATGCATAAATGGTAAAATAAAACATAAGAAAAGGTAATAACTAGTTAACAAAGAAAAAGCTTAGGCTAAATGGTTATAGTACAAATGGCTATAAAAGGTCATAAGGATGTAGCATGTAAGGGGTAGGAGTGCATGTCACTTGTGCAAACTTCTCCTAATCTTTGAAAGGTTAGGAAATGTATAAGGCCTATTATGCATAAGCTTGTACTCACCATCCCCTTCACTAATGATGTTGAAAGGGAGTTCATCCCATGACATATCCCATTGTTCATTGTTGTTGTTCTTGAGTTTTCACTCTTTCTTAGGTTGATGGAATTTGTGGCTAGGATTTTTCTCTTAAAGCTCCACTTTAGACCTCTACTCTAGGTTCACATTATTGATAGCTAGTGGAACTACACTATCACTACACATGATGATTTCACCTTCCTCTTAAGGAAGGTGAATCTCTTGATGGATGGATAAGGACATAGCTTGTAACTACACCAACCAACATATTTCCATGATAAGGTTGAACCATGATGTCTCCTTCAAGAAATTGTCAATCATGGGGAATTGCTCCCATGCCACAAAGTCCAAGGAGATATACCCCTTGATAGCAACCCTTGATCCATTAAAGGATTCAAGAGCTATAGTTGTTATAGGTTGTATTTGCTTCGTTAAGCTTAAGTGTTCAATGATGATGCATGGGATGACATTTTTTACAGTTCCATCATCAACATACACTTGATGCACTTTAAAATATCCTATATATATATGGTTATGAATAGAGTCCTAGTTACCTCACCATTTTAGGGATTGGCCTTTATTTTTCTATCATGAAATACTAGGAGTGTTGACTTCTCACCAAGAACCATCACTACATGAATGGATTTCTCATTAGCAAGGATGTTCTCACTAACAGCAATAGAAATCAACATTTTGACCAACACCTTATGATATGTGATAGAAGTCATGATCAGGTCATACAAGCTTAGATTTGTATTCTTTTGCTTGAGGGATTGCCTGATCCGATCCATCACACTAAGGAAGTTTTTATCATTGGTTGTGATCTTGTCATCCTAGTTGTACATCACTTCCTCCATGCATCCCAAAATTTGAACTTTGGCCTTAGGTTGTTGTTGTTGGGACCTCTCTTTGTTCTTCTATTTATTAGTCTTAAGATCCTCCTATGGCTTATTGGTTGAAAGAGGTTGGGTAGAGGAGGTCATGGGTATAGTTGTGATGGAGTGAGCTTTGGTAGATCCACTTCCTTCCATGCCTCTGTTTGCTTGTCACCAATATTGCTAGTCTTTTGCTTATGCTTCTTACTTTTCTTTGTTGAAGTTTTTTGGTTGTCATTTACTGGTTGTGAGGAAGAGGTAGTTGCATTGGCCACCATAGGAGATCATTATATAGTCATGTTAGTTGTTTGGGCTACGACTTGTAAGGCGGTGTTGGACTTAGATACCTTAATGAAAAAAGGTTTTCTTGGAGGCACTAAGGATGTTCCATTCACAACAAAAGGATGGTCTTAAGCTAGTGGAAGCTAAAGAGGCCCTATCATTACGAGGGGGTACCTGGATCATGAACGGTTCCCTCATGGGTCTCCAATTGTCATCAACGTTGTATGTTAAAATGATGTAAGGGCTATTATTAGCATCCAACGAGTCCTTATACACTTGCATCAATTGATTTTTGGGTCAGATTGGGTTAGAAGCATCTAAAACTAACTCTTCCCTATCTATCATTTTTTGCAAATCATCATTTAGTGCAAGGTAGAAGTAGATGTCATGACCAGGTAGTTGGTGATAATGACAAAAGTAATCTAGTTTAAAGTACCTAGGAATTTTGGGATCATCCTTTATAGCTCAAGTGGGATCCTTGGCTATTTCACTTAGCCACTTGTGATTCTTTTGAGTACCTTTGATCATCTATTTATATTACACGCACCCACTCTTTAGCAATTGATCTAGCAACTCAAATGGTTTCAAAGAAAAGGTAATATATTTGCTTCAATCCTTTAAAAAACTAGCCAATCAAGTCCTCAAGAGAGGATATGAATCCTCTAGGTAATGAGTGGTACAATCAAGCACTTTCTTAGTCAAGGACATAGCGAAAATGATCATGATAGTATGAGCCCATAGCTGCAATAGCAAGCACTTGGATCTAAAGGTTATAAGGTAAGCATTGGGGTTATCTTAGGGTGGGACACTAGGAGGAAGTATCTAGGGTGGGACCACAAGACTGATGGGGTCATCATAGTAGAAGTCCGTAATCTTGACACTTTGGGAAGTAGAGGCTTTAAGCCTCTTTAATTCCTATGCTAAGTCCTAGATAATTTGGAATGCCTAATCTAGCTCTTGTGGTAGCCCTGTTGGCTATGGGGCTTGCACATATGGTTGTGGTGCTTGTTGTGATGCTTGTATCCTCACTATAGATTACAAGATAGAAGGAAGTGGTTGCATTATGGTCATCACTTGAAGGCCAAACAAGAAAAACGATGTTTGTGCCGATACTTGAGGCACAAATGGGATGAAGGGAATGTATGATCCCTAAGTTGTTCGGATGCCATGGTGGATCCTACACAAGAATTTAGTGGATATTTGATGGTGAAAACCACCATCGATGATTATACATATTGAGTCTATGTGAAAATGGCATTGATGGGTTATAGGCTATTGGCTATGACATTGATTGAGTTTGATGTGTGGTAGTAACTAACATAGGGTCAATTGTAGTAGGATAGGAAGGAGTGAGGGATGGTGACACCATGCCCAAAAAGAAAACAAAGGCATTGGAGGAATGTGCTATGACATTGAGGTATTTTTGTTGAAATAATTCTCCTAGGATGTTTTTAAGCTCAAATTCTACCCTAAATTCATCCTTCTCTTCCTATTCTTTCTCTAATCTATGCTTGTCATCCTCTTCCTGCATCTTGATTAATTAGGTTAGGATACTTGTATAGATATCTTTAAGAGGTATTAGGTCATAGGAGGAAGGAATGCACTTTTTACCATTGTGATGGATTAGTTCAAATTCCCTTTTGGCTTCTACTCCCATAAATGGAATCAACGTGCCTCCCTACATTTTGGCACAAATGTAGTTATACTACCTACATTCAATGATAGCAGGGTCTTTAGGATTGTAGAGTCTCATGGCTTGTTGGCTAGGACCTTCACTAGTGAAGGTGAAAGGAAACTTGGTGCACTAGTGAAAAGACATGGCTAATTTGTCGAAAAATGGCTTAAAATAGGCTATGAAAGGTAAAAATACAAATAAATTCCAACAAGTGGAACTCAAAAATGATTAAAGGAAGCAAAGATGACTGAAAAATAAGCACTTTCTATAATTAGTAAGTGGGGGGTAAGGGGTGTTTACTCCTTTACTAAAAATAGAAAGGTATGAAAGTTGGTAACAAGCCTCACCAATGCTGACCCCCTAACTACTTCTATGTTGGATATGGTAGGGGTAGAAAGAAGGGGCGTGGGATGGGGGGAATCTCACATATTGCTAATCCAACACTGATGAGGGGAGAAAGGCTAAAAACCAAAGTGGAAAGTTGGTGTTTTTGCACTAGAACTTAGTTTTAGCAAGCTATGAATTTTCTCAACTAGGAAAGATGGGGAGAAGCCAAATTTTGGAAGTTTCATGATTTCTAGGAGGGTTGCACCACCAACATTGGAAATTGGAAAAAATTAGTAGCAAAAAGAAAAAAGATAAAAAGGTATCAACATTAGGTATGGGTGGAAAAATTCATAGCAGTTACTGTGAAAAGCCAACACCCAACCACCTTTAACTTCTATGTTGCAGTATTGATCATAGGGGGGAAGGGGCACCATTGATATTTTGAGAGTTTTAGCTACAAAAATTATGAAAGACCTACAAGTGGCAACATTGGCAAAGGGGAAGATAGATCTAATCATAGAAATCGGGTGGAGGTCCTCTTTCTAGCATCAGAAAATTGTTGCAACTAAAATAATCAATCACTAGAAAATTGATAAATCTAGTGTAGCAACCTCAAACTTGAATCCCTAGGGCCTCTAAAAAAATAGGATTAAAGGTACCCTAGATAGTCTAGCAAATTACCCAAGGAGTTAAGAAATGCAAAATAACGAGTTAAAAAATATAATGGAAAAATTATAGATCTGTAAAATGAAATGCAAATGCAGATTGCACATAAAATGAAACTTTAAAACTTAATTAAAATAATAAAGAATGATTTTCACAAATGTGTACAAGAAATTCTCATAAGAGAACAAAGGAGGGTTCCCTAGGGTAGGAGTTCAAACCTTGTTGAAGTCGATGTGATTTGCCCCACGATCTAGGTACTAAGCCACTCTTGATGCTTTCAAACCTCCTCTGCTACAAAACAGTAGAATTGCAATTTGAGTTACTATTGAGGGATGAGAAAAGTAAGAAATATAGCTTCCAAATTGCTCCACTCTAGGGGCTGGAAGTACCCAAAATGCATTGTTGACACCAGAAGTTCACAAGTTTGAGGAGGTTTGCAAAGGGGGTAATAGGGCTACAAGGGTTCCACACTGAGAGGCTCTACGAAGCTACATTTCTGTAAGGTTGCAAGAGCTTTCAAAAGTCAAAAATGCTAAGTGTTTGAAAATTTCAAAGTATAGAACCTCAAAAGGATGTTGGGGTGTTGGTTTCATAGGTTTTGGGCCATGATTTTTACTGCAAATTGGCTAATAGATTGGCTACAAATTGCTAAAAAAAATTTCCTCATACAGGTGAGATTGATGCCCAAATTTGGATGGCTTCCATATATAGTAAGTGTCATCACCCATCATCATTCCATTTACTATAAATAGTAATGAGTGCACACCTTCTATGCTAGAGGTAGATAATCCATGTTGAGCCTTCTTCCATCCTTGTTGGTATGATTAATTAACTTTGAGGTCATTAGATTGCAAAAATCTTGCTCATGTAGCTTCCACATTGGGGGCATGAAATTTCTACATTGGGGAAATGTAACGACTGAAAATGTCGGTTGCTAGAACATCGAGAGGTTTCTAGGCAAATAGTTTAACCCTAGAACCATGCGAGGTTGTGCTGGAGAAAAATGGAAGCGAGGCACCCAGAATGGTTTGGTCGATCAAACAGGGACTTAGTTGTTGTACCTTAACCTTACGTAAATGTTGTTTTGAAAGCAAGACACACGAGGCAAATCGATGATCAATAAATGCAAAAATGAAGGGAATGATGCAAAACAACAATAACAGTAAAGAAATAGCAGAACAGACTCGAGTAAGATAATGCACCACCCCAAGGTCACGGATTCAATTCTTTGCCTTGTTTGAAAGGTGTACAAGAGGTTACACAATGTCAGAGATGCACTACTTACTCAAAGGTAAGTAAAGCACTCAAGAAAATGCTAGATATGCATTCTAAGAGCCAACTTA
Source organism: Gnetum montanum (assembly GCA_015680685.1). Taxonomy (NCBI): domain Eukaryota; kingdom Viridiplantae; phylum Streptophyta; class Gnetopsida; order Gnetales; family Gnetaceae; genus Gnetum; species Gnetum montanum. The sequence goes on along the minus strand of MNCI01030846.1, from coordinate 266,321 downwards.
AAAGCCAACTGCAGCAAGAAGCCAACTCTATTTTCTAAGAAGCCAATCAAGAAGCCAACCAGCCAATCAAGAAGAAGCCAACAAGCTGACCACTCTTGTCAATGCAAAAATGCCAACTCTTTGAATGAAAAGGCCAACCCTTTAAGCATTGTTTGTCAAGGTAGTTATAGGATCAGGAGCAGGCGAGAAATGAGGCCTAGATGCCATGTGTTCTAGACCCCACAAGATGCTGACATGCTTGTACCATGTAGATGTGCAATGCTGGTCATGAACTTGGCTACACTATGATTATGCCTCCAGGACTGTATGTGCCAAGATTAGTGTGCTAGCAATGCAAACAAAAATGGAGCTTACACTCTAGGACTACATCTTCCCTGCTCTTACAGGTAGGGTCAAGTGTAGGAACAACATTTTGGGAGCTAACCAAGGGATGTGCAAAATGGAGTGACATTGTTGATTCTGCCAAGAAGATGCCAAAATAAAGAAGATTGATGTCTACAAGTTCTAGAACTACTTGAAGATGTCTTGATGCTTCCGTACCAGTGTTGCATTACTCACGCCATCAAGTGCATTGGTGTAGCGTAAGTGGCTGCTTGCTATGCTATGCTATGCTACGTAGCATAACATAGCGTAGCCACTAGTTTTGATTGGAACTTATGATGAAGATGAAAAAATTTGTCTGTAGTTATGCTAGCAAGTGCAACTTTCATCCTTTGTGTCGAGAAGCCTTTGAACTTGCTAAAATTATGTTTGGAACACTTTTGCTGCATTTATATTATTGCTACACCGTGCTACGCTATGTAGCGTAGCACAGCGTAGCAGCCAGCATATCCGACTTTTTCATTTAATCTGCCATTTTCTCACATGAAGCTTTGCTCAAGGCTTGGTGCTAAACAAGGTAATCGATTTTGGAGACCAGAGTGTTTACTAAGTGCAACTTTCTTATTGGAATCACTTGGCAAGCTAGGCCTTTCTGCTTCACCTTTGCTATGCTACGTAGCGTAGCATAGCATAGCACTTTGCGTTGACTGAATTTTAGCTTGTTTTGTAATCATTCTATCAACTTACACTTAGACACTTGAGTAGCTATCTTTCAAGGCTTGCTACATTGCATAGTGTAGTAAACTTCTTTACTAGAAAACTTGTCAAACTACTTTGCTTGTCCCAAATACTTTTGGCAACTCCTAGCATAATTTATGAGTAGACTGTCAGTCAGGTGAATTGTCCAAGTGGGCAAGCCAAGAGTCCATCGGGCCTGTTAGCTCTGGAGATAGAAAACTTGCCAAACTAGATAGTCTAACCTCAGTGCCTAAGTTTTCCTGCCAAACTATCATGACGCTACACTTGTGGAAGTCCTTGCCTAAATTCCAAGACCCTGGTGAGGTAAGAGGGTCTCAAAATTTTATGGTGTTTCACTGGCCCCTCTTTGTCGATGTTTGGAGGATTTTCTTGATAGATGTCAACAAAGAATACGAAACACCATGAAGGACAAGTTGCCAACATCGCTCTCTAGTGGTTACTCAAAAGTTGCTTTGCTGTGCTTTGGAGTAACAGGGTATTCGTACAGTGTAAAGGGGAAAGGGTAGACTTGAGAGGATAGTTTCAGGAAAAGGCAAAGATGAAACTTAGCATGATCCCTCATCGGAGTTCTTATGAGGGAATTGGCCCACGTGGACATTTTTTCTTTTATTGGCTTCTAACCTCTCATCGGAATGCTTGGAGAGGGTCATTGTGAAATAGCTGGTGTGTCATTTGCTTTGGGCACATACTCTCTCTTTTTCTTTTCTCTTTTTTTGTTATTTTTATTTTTGTTCATACTTTTGAGCTTTTCTTTTATTGTTTAGCCATATTCATTTGCAAACAACCTTGTTGTTACAGGGTAGGTGTTTTCTCCCCGGGATGAGTTGCATTACATCCATGTGGGGCTTTGACCTACCTACAGATGCTTTCCATGCGGTGAGTTGCATTATGCGCATCATGGAATTTGCAGTTGAGCATATGGGAGGGCTTAACATGCATAAAAAAAGCTTGTAAAAGGGGTGTAAAAAGGGAAATTGTGGGTCTAAGAAACTAGATGACGAAGGTAAAAGGGGAGGGGCAAGATGTGCACTCCCAAGTAACTAAGCTAGTTAGAGCGGTCACCTCGGAATGATGTGGTGTCCTGTCCTCCTGGCAAAACGCATCTCTAACTGATGTTGTCTTAGCTTGTACCCTACAAACGCAACAGACAAAAGACTGGAAAAATTTGACCATGAAATGAAATTAGGCAAAGGTCTTTCTTTAGACATCACTGAAGTGACTAGCACTGTTGCTGAGGTAACTAATGTCTAAAGCAGGAAGGCCGGTAGTGGTCTGGTAGCGGCAGGTTAAAGGGGTCGACGCTAAGGGGGCTAGGAGTTTTGGCGATGGGAGTGTTTAGGAGTTTCCACCCAAGGCAAACATCTTGCAGTTCAAATGTAAGAAGAGGGGCCTAACAGCTGAATGTCTTTTGGGCTTAGGCGATAGTAGGGGATAGAGGGTAGCAACTTTGTGGCTGGTTCACAATAGTGCTAGGGCTCTAGTAGTAGGTGCTGATAATGGAAGCTACTACCAAGGAAATGGATCATGGTAGTGGTAGCTCTAGAAGATCAACAAGATGTTAAAATATATCTCCGAAGGATCAGTAAGATGCCAGGGGCAGTGACATCACATTCATTCTAGAGGGTGTTTTTTTATCATCGTGGACTGCATTCTGGACCTGCAATGCTCCACCCTACATCGGCACTACACACGCTTGTTTCTTTAAATGGTCGTGGATTGTGAGCTGGGCATATTGTGCCGTGAACCCAGTTTAAGGTCCTAGTAGACTATCTGATGTACTGGTTTAAGGTCCCAACCAACCGCTGTGCTAGTTTAAGGTCCTAGCAGACTGTTGTGCTAGTTTAAGGTCCTAGCAAACCGCTGTGCTAGTTTATTGTCGTAGCAGATGGTGGATGGGCCACTTTAAGGTTGTAGTGGACCTTCTATGCCAATTTAGCATCATAGCAAATGTTTTGTGCTAGTTTATAATTATGGAGAACTATTTGTGCCAATTTATAGTCATGGCAGACTGTGAATACCAATTTATAGTCATAGCAGCCTATGGATGCCAATTTATAGTCATAGAGAACTATGGCACTTACCTTGCTTTTACATCAGATGAAGTACATATTCAAGTATACATGGTTTACAAGGTTTGCAAACTCTCTACCATCCATGTCTGCTAGCTTGAAGGCTCCATTCTCGTAGGCTTTCGTGACTATGAATGGACCTTCCCAATTTTCTGAAAACTTATCCACATGTTCACACATACCTTTAAGGACTAGGTCCCCCTTTTTAATCGACCATCGATGTAGGTCTGCATGATGCTTTTGCCACTACTTGTCCTGATACCATTTGATATGACCCAGTGTTTGTGCATGCTCTTCCTCTAGGGAGTCAAGATCAATGATCTTTGAATCGTTGTTCTAGGCTTCATTTACGATGCTTAAAAGGAACATCTACAATGATGGTACCTACAATTTAAGAGGCAACATTGCTTCAAATCTGTAGACTAGGCTATAGGGGATCTTACTTGTAGCCATCCTACATGTCATACGGTAGGCCCAGAGCACATAGAGGATTTGCTCATGCAATTTCCTCTTGCTGTTGTTGGGCATTCTTTTGACCAAGTTGATGATGGCCTTTTTTATAGCCTTTTCCTAATCATTAGCTTGCAGGTAATATGGCGATGAGAAAGATTGCCTAATTCCAAGGTTGCTACAGAAGGTTTTGGTTTCCGCACTACTAAAATGTGGCCCGTTATCTGTCACAATGGTCATGGGAAGACCAAACCTTATTCTAATGTTGTCCAAGATGAAGTGGCAAACCTGCTAAGATGTAGTTTTCCAAAGGGGGATAGCTTCTGCCCACTTCGTAAAGTACTCAGTGGTAGTAATGATGAAGCGATGCCCTATGGAAGACTTAGGTGTTATGGGTCCTATGATATCTAGTCCCCATCACTAAAATGGCCATGTGATCTGTATAGGGTGCAACTTGATAGGTGACACATGCATGAGATTTGTGTGATGTTGGCACATGTCACATGTCTTGAATTTAGTAAAAAAATCTCGTTCCATGCAAGGCTAGTAATACCCTAGGCATCTAATTTTAGCTGCCATGGCCCTAAGAGCTATGTGCCCTTCACATAGTCCCTCATGGACTTCGCTAACTATTTTTTGTGCCTCCTCCCCACCAACGCAAGCTAACAGTATTCCATCAAAGGAGCATTTATACAAGGTATTATCTCCTACCAAGACATACTGTTGTGCTCACTTTTGGATTGCATCCCTTTGGGTTCACCATGTTGCAGATAGGCTTTCACGTTAGTGTACCACTCTTGGGTGTTGGTATCACTTATGGAGGCCACGTGTACTACTTGGGTGATAGGGTCTTTGCACTCTATTATCGAAGTAGGTAGTATCATGAATAGATATGATGACACTTTTAATGCTAGCGTAGCTAAGGCATCAGCTACCATGTTCTCATTGTGTGGCACATGCTGTATGTCTGTTGTGGTGAACTACTACAACAAGTTCTTGGCCAAATCACAGTAAGGTTGTAAATGCAAATCTTTCCAGGTGTAGATCTCAGTGATTTGATTAACAACAAGCTGAGAGTCAGCTTGAACTGCCAAATGTTGAATTTTTAATTGCTACGCTTATAAGAGGCCTTTGAGGAGTCCTTCGTACTTAGCTACATTGTTCGTACAAAGGAACATGAAGTGGTAAGCAAAGGGCTACATGCTCCTTGAAGGGAATGTAATAATGACAGAGGCACTACCACCTCACATGGTTGAGGTGCCTTTGAAATGCAAATTTTCCTTGAAATGGGATGATACAAGATTGACACTACTAACATGTTCATCAGAGAATTTAGGCTCTATGATTTCTTGATCATCAATGGATGAGATGGAAAGCTGTGTAGCTATCGCTTGTCCTTTTGTTGATGATTGGGCTACATAATGTAAATTGAATTCCGCTATTATTACTTTCTATTGGACTATCCTACTACTTCATACAAGTTGTTCGTGATAGCTTGAAGTACATTTCTTTTGCATATGATGTTCACTTGACTACGAAATAGGTAGTGTCTTCATATGCTATCAATGTGTGGCTCAAGTAATAGACTGTTTTCTTAGAGCTGTCCTCTCTTTTTTGGCATAACAACGCCACAATAGATGTTTCTAAAGTAGCAAGGTAGATGTAGAAAGGCTTATCCCTCTGTGGTGGGTAAATAGTTGGAATGTGTAAAAGCTCTTCCTTCAAGTCATCGAAGGCTTGTTGGCACTATGTCATCCATTCGAAGTTAACCCCCTTCGATAGTAAGTGTTGCATGGGTTGTAACTTGTCAGTCAACATTGCTATAAACCTTTTGATGAACTGTATTCTACCTTGCAACCTGCACAATTCTTTAAGGTTAGTAGGGGGTGCTAGGTTAACAATGGTCTTAACTTTGTCAGGATCCACTCGTATCCCAATCTTCAATACTATAAACCCTAGCATGCACCCGGTTTCTACACCAAAAAACACACTTCTTTGGATTAAGGCATAGGTCATGCCTATGACAATGTCTCAAGACTACATCTAGATCAGTGGGATGATCAATAGCTATCTTAGACTTGACCACTATGTCATCCACGTAATCGTTTAGTCTCTTTAGGAGGTAGTCACTGAATATGTAGGTCATGGCTCGTTGGTAGGTTGCTCTGACGTTCTTTAGATCAAAATGCATCATCGTGTAACAAAAAGTACCCCAAGGGGTCATAAATGTAGTTGTCAAATAATGCTCTGGATTTATGTGAATTTGATTATAACCGAAGAACCCATCCATGAAAGATAGTAAAGCATGCCCATTCGTAGTGTCGATAAGTTGGTCAATACTTGGTAGCAGAAAATCATCTTTAATCATTGCCTTGTTTAGATCCTGAAAGTCTATATAGATTCGTATCCCTCATGTTTTCTTCGAGACTACAACGATGTTTGACACCCATTTCGAGTAATCAACAGCTTGAATGAAACCTACTTAGTATAGCTTAGCGATTTCATCACGCACAGCTAGTGTGATTTCTGGCTTAACCTTTCGAGCCTTTTGTTTAACCAGTTTGACACATAGGTCCAATACAATGTTATGTTGTATTAGCCATGGGTCTAATCCCAGCATGTCATTGTAAGACCATGTGAATACTTTAATGTTTTCTTGAAGGACTCTAAATACATCTTTTTGCATTTGTTCATCTAGGAGGGAACTTTGTTTTAGTATTTTTGTTTCCCCTCTGGATGTCGTTACTAGTGCTTCAATGAGAGGGTCCTCAGTCACATCCCTGGCCTCTAAGTCTAAGGCTTGAACCAATTGTTCGAGCTAATCTAGGGATGTTTTCAAGGATGCTACAATGTTATCAGTTAATACATCCCAGTCTATCAACCCTAAGTTTGGGTATCTTGCAAGTTTGCCATGAGGACCTGTTAAAGTCAACAGTGAGTGTAGATCACATTGCATGGCCATCTTGTTCAACCTGGCACAATAAGAAGAAGCCTGGTCAAGTGATACTTGGTTGAAGCTATGGCACATAATAGTAAATATAATGACACATGTAATGATTGTCAAACATTCGTCTACATTCATAGATTACCAGTTTTAGGTCTTGGTGGATTGTAAGCGAATTCGAACCTACAACTGATGTAAAGTCTACCAATTTAAGGTTGTTGTGGACCGTTAACAGGTTGTAAAAGGTAATGTTCCTACTCTAAGATCTTTGTGGACTATGAATAGGTTTTTAGATAAAGCTACTAGTTTAAGGTCTTTGTGGACCCTGGTGTGCAGGCTTCGTACAGGTAGGTTTCTAATTTAAGGTGAGGAGAAATTCTTAATTGGGCCCACCTATTTTCAAACAAGAATGCTACGCTATAGAAAATTTATGACATGCCAATACTACACTACATTGGACATCCCACATTACTGAAGGTGCAAATATGGCAAGTTCTTTTCACTGTGTCAAATATAAATAGTGGTTTACCCTTGGTAAACTTGTTGTTTTCATTGTCAGAGCATAGAGCCCACATCCAGAGTGTAGTGCGATCGTGCCAAGAGAAAGTAAAACAATGTAGCGTATCAGTCGACAACATCTATGAGTGAAGTGATGGCACCCAAAGGTGAACGTAAGCACCGAGGGCTCGCTAAAGTGGACAAAGTCAAGGACACTTTGGGATGCCTAACATAGGTGCACATTGCAGTGTGGGAGGAGACTTCGTCCACTCGGGAAGTTATTACATTGTCTTTGTTGTTCAGAATTCTGTAATCGTTATTGTTGAAATCTACATCTTTTGGCATTGTTATAGTTTCCATTTTGGCAACTACATTACCACCGTTGCTAGTTGGTCATAGCGGATGTACGGATGTTACGCTATAGCTGCATGCAGTATTGCCTTGGTTTCCATTGTTACGATCACCTTGTTGCAGGGGTTTGGGTGAGCCTAGGTAGCTTAGGACATGGCTAATGTAGCGCACCACCTTCAAGAGGGTTTTGGCCTTCTATGCAATTTGACAAATGAGACACGTGTTTATCACAGTACAATATGAGTTATTTTGTATAGCCGAATTATGGTTGGGACGGCTATAACATAGTAAATTCTTACTTGCCTGTACTTTGTAATGCTTTTACTATGGTATGCTAGTACATTGCAAGGTTTAGTAAGTTTGTCATGCTATTAGGTCTACGATATCATTGTGTTGCCAAATTTGTTAGAGCTGCTATATGGCCATGCTTATTGTAGTAATGCGTTTTGAATCATTGCCTTGTTGCACGTCTACTTGTTCCTGTTCATTTGCTACATTACGCATTATCTAGGTGTTATTTCATTGTGTGAATTTTGATGTCCTTCTATGTTACAAAACATGCTTTGTCATTTGTTTGCATATATGTGTTTTTTCTTATTTTTTGCGACTACAAAATCCTATTATGCTACATGCAATGAGAATGTGATACTACACTATATGTAATGAGAGGGTTATGCTACGCTACATATAAATATACTTGTACATAGCGCTAATGTTTGTTTCTTTGTTGGTGCAGGGTTATGTTGAAATCCATTTTGATTGTCCCAGAAATTGTAAGAGTCATGTGCTACCTAAGAGAACCAGTGGCTAATGTCCCTCCTCCTCATGCATGTGTGAAGTGGTAGGTGGTCTGGTTCCAGGAGGGTGCACGATACTTTCTGTAGTTCCTCCTCCAACGCTTTACTATGATCGTTTGGTTACACTTGTCAGTGGAGATAGCAGTCGCAATCACAAAAATCCTATTGCCTGGGGAAAATCAGGGTATTCTGAAATTTTTGACTAATGGATCAATTGGGGGTGAGCAGAAAGAAGGTTCCAACCAACATCCAAAAAGCTTGAGACACTTAAGTTGGATTTGGGAGATGCCTGATTATAAGTGTTATCACTTATACAATATGTTGTTTGTTACCTGCCACATGGGCGCCTATTTTCAGAACCCACTTGGAACCGTTTACTATGCTGACGGGTGAGTTCTGCGAAGGTATTTTATCATGTAATCCATGTTATGCTAAACATAGGTATTAATAGTGCATATGTTCATTTTTTGTGTTACTAGGTTTTTTATTGACAAAAGTGGTCTCCACGGTGACACAGATGCCTTGGCGTTGGCACAGATGGCCCTGTGGGAGTTTTTCTCCACAGGGAGTGTGCACGTCAGCATGATAGGCCAATTCAAGGGTGAGTTTAAAACCTATCCAACTCAGTATTTCCAATTTTATGGAAAGTGTAAAGAAGCTGGTTAGTTGGATAGGGAATGAGCATCCCTCAGGCCGCTCACCATTGAAGATGTTTTGGTGGATCTCCCACCATTTTCCATGTCATTCAAATTTGGTACGCTAAAGTGTAAATTCACCGCTAGATGCTTGAGTAATGTTTACATTTTACTAACCCTCTTTCTCTTTTTGTCTTTGTTTTTTGTTTGCAAATCATATTAATAGTGAACAAAGCCTAGGAGGTGATTGTGATTGCCTCTGGGTGCAACGAGACTAACCTCTTCTTAAAGTATGAGGAGGTGGAGGAGACCCAATGCTAGCTTTGCAATGGGGCTCTAACCATGCTAGTCCATAACCTTCAGGAGGCTAGGCTTATGGACTTGTTTTTGGTGGTTAACCTAAGTGTCCCACCTACTAAGATGCTTTCCCTAGCCAACTCCTTCAAAAAGGTAGACCGCTTCCACACACGTATTCATGGTGTGCATGTGGTACTTGATGTCAATGATTTAATTGTTCATGGATCTTTTTGGTGTTCCCTTTGATGGTATCCCCGTGGGAGAAAAATCCAAGAAAGATGCACACAATCAGGAGGACATTGAGGAGTGGCTAGGGGCTGCTAAGGATCAAAAGGGGATTTATATGGAGAAAGTCAAGCTATGGGTGGCCAAAATGGTTTACCCTATCTTCTGTGCCCATGCCTTCCCCAAGCTGCTATCCTAAGGAAAAATCATTGGGATTGAGTAGGCTTGGATAATGAGGGATGTCATGGAAGAAGGGACTCGTTACAATTAGGCCAAGCACCTTTGCAAAGGCATGCAGGTTGAAATGGTCAAGCTTTGTAGGAAGCTTGAATCCCATTTTAACGTGCACCATGTCTTTTTCATAGCTTTTCTTCGATGTTTTGCAAAACTCTTGGCAGTCTGTGAGAATGGGGTTTGGGTACTACAAGATCGTAGCCAGATCTCCAAATCGTGGATCTACCAAGTCTTCCATACCACCCAATCTCAAGACCCCCTAGAAGCTATTGGGAAGTCATTCTCAATGACGACTAGGGATCAAGTGGCACACAAATTTCGGGCCAAGGATAGTGTGGGAGAGGTACCCCCCATCACCACCAGCAGTGTGACAAGCAAGGAATGCCTCATTGTAGAGATAGTTACGACCAAGCTATAGTGCAAGAGGTCTCTCCCTACCAATGAGAGCCCCCATACTAACAAAGAGAGGGGGAAGAAACTGCAATTCAAGCTTCATAGAGTGTAGCCTCTCATTGGAAAGAATTCACTTTTTTTTATTTTTTTTTGTTTCTTGGCTAATGTTTGCTATGTTGTGTTACGCTAGGTTAGTATATTGTATTGACTGTGACTATGCTTTATCAGTGGAGGAAGAAGAAGAAGAAGAATAGGGAGAAGAGATGGTGGCCCCTACAACAGGGGCAACCGGTGAAAATGAAGAGGTCTCGGCTACAAAGGAGAATGCCCCTGCCGAAGACGAAGGGGCCTCGGCTGGTGAGGAGGAGGTCTCTGCTGATGAAGAGGAGGAGGAGGAGGAGGAGGTCCTTGTCGACAAAGAAAGGAGCCTAACCAATGACGAAGAGGCTCCTGGCAACCAGGGTGAGGCCCCTACCGATGATCCTTTTGCAAAGAGTAGCTCAGTGCTAGAGGGGCACATGAGCATTGACGATGCTGCTACATTATTGGGTTAGCTGGAAGGAGAGGGGCTTCATTTGGATGCTGGTGAGTTTGATCACATATTTGACAATGTGCCAATGGACGACCCCCCCTGCTATCACCCTTAAGGATTTTCTAGGTAGAAGCTTTACACTGTCATTTATGCTATTCATCAGCCCTATTATGGTTCTCTCCATTTTAACTAACACGTTTTACCGTGCAGCTGATACCATTGTTGACACTCTTGGCCCAACCTCGATTTGCTTGAGACCCTGGACTGAAACCCTTGATAAATTTACTTTCATGGAAGGGGTGGTCAATGACATGATTGACTGTGTAAGGCAGGTCAACCCAGAAGTGGGTAAGCTAAAATGCTATGCTAGACTCTACATTGTTGTTGCATTTACTACTCCTCTGTGACTAATGCATTTTTTATGTGTGGTTGACAACTTCTTGTCTCAAGTGGAACCCTAAGAGGATGGTTAACATCAATGTCGTGCCTGCATTTCTGCCGAAAGTGACTGAAGTACCTCATTGGGTATACGACAAGGCAAGCCAATGTGCTTTGTACTCGGGATGCTCCTTGTGGGAATGTAGGCGTGTAAATGAACACTTCTAGAAACGGGTCCAGAGGCTTGAGGAGAAGAAGGCCAACCTGACCGCTAAGGTAGGAGATCTCCATTCCAAGAACACATTCTTGTTGGCCCAAGATACCAACGATGGTAGTTGGTACACGACCGTCATTGACTACACGAGGTACTAAACAACCATGTGGCACAACAATGAGGCCACCTATGAGATAATAGAGCAGCGCATGCAAATGGACTTGTTAGCCCAGAAGGACCAAGACTTGAAAGATTATAGTTCCAAGGTTTATGAATGGGGGCAAGCACAAAAAAATCATAAGCATATGTATAAGCTAGAATGTGCCACCTATCGTAACCAATACAGGGATGCCTCAGTCAAGTTACATACTCACGAGGTATTCCATAATATTATTGGCACTTCCAGGGTTTATGATAGCTCCATGCAACAGGTAACAGTGAGTGAGTCACCTAAAAGGGAGATGACCTTTCCTGCAAGTGAGACCACCACAGCTACCTTTTCTCCTAGACCCCCAAGATGGACATCCATAGAGAAGGAGAAAGTTGCTGCAAGCATTGATTTGGGTGACAGGAATTGGGCTAACATCATGGAAGAGGAGATCTTATGATGCCTAGCAGTAGGTCTGGATCGGATTACCCCTGAAGTAGAAACGAGGCCATCTTTGGGCAGTTATCCTTCGACGTAGTGATAATTTATTTTGTTTGAGTCTTTATTGCAACTCTAGCTAACTAGTTCATTTTTATGGTGCAGGATCCAGGTGAAAACATGGGGCCTACTGAAGCAGGAGATGATGGAATAGGTGAAGGGTCGTAGCGTAGCACCTGACCCTTTTACTTGAATTGAAAAAATGTTACAAACATTGTTAATTTATGAAAGAAAAATTGAAATGCAAAGAGATCTATTTTTCTCATGTGTTATATGTTGTATTTATTTTTTTTACTTTATTCTATTTTTATTTATGAATTGAATTCATTATGAACATCTCATTTTAGTTTTAGGCCATTTCGGACCATAACGATAGTTTAAGGCCATTTTGGGCCATCGCTAGTTTTAGGCCATTTTGGACCCATAGCTAGTTTTAGGCCATTTTGGGCTATGGTGATGATGGTAAAGGAAAAATTTTCCAGTTTTAGGCCTTAGCGAGCTGTGGTGTAATGCAAATGGAGGACAGGTAAATGGTTTAAAGAATAAGTAGACACTTAGCGTAAATTAGTAAATGTGAAGCAAATAAGAAACAAATGTATAATGGGCGTTAATTGGGTAAGGAGCACTGGAGTTGTTATGCTACACAAGTAACAATCATCCTTGCAACTACTTTCTAACCCATCATGGATTTGGTGACATGTAAGGCCAAGAGGCTTTGTTATGGTATTCTTCTACATCGTCGTCTACTACTTGAAAAGGCAAATCAGCCCACGGAGTTTCATTTTCTGAGTTGGCATCTTGGGTTGGCTCTTTTGTCAAATAGTTAGTATCGACAGAAATAGGTGCCTCATTCTCAGAGGTTATGACCTCTAAACCTTGCTCCATATCTACGTTATTTATTGCCTAGTTTGTCACCTCATCATTATGGATCACCACCTCCTTGCCTGTGTAAGGTAGATGGATTTTCTAATGTATGGGTGAAGATATGGCCCTGAGTTGGGCTAACCACGATCTCCCCAAGATCAGGTTAAACCTGGGCATCTCTTCCACCATGATAAATGTTGCACTTGTTGGGAACTGGTCCCCTACCATGAAGTCAATGTGGACAGTGCCTTTCACCACTACCAATGCCCCATTGAATGACTTTAGACATGAAGTTGTTATGGGTTTGATCTGGTCTACCAAACCTAGTTTGTCCAGTATGGGGAACGGGATCACGTTTGTAGTAGCCCCATCATCAACGTGTACTCTTAGGATCTTATGTTGGTCAACCTGAATTATGATGAATAGGGGTGTTGTCATCACCTGACCCTTTTCAAGGTTTTCCTTAATGGACTTGTCATATAATGTCAATTGGGATGGCCATAGTTCTTCGAGCGTAGAAGAAAGCATGACTGAATGGATTGCATGTTCTTCTGTCGGTATGTCCTTGTCAACTGGTATAGACGTATAGACGTTAACATATGAATCAGAGCCTCGCAGTGTGCGGTGGAAGTCATTACTAGGTCTACAGGCTCAACGTTGTGTTATTTTGTTTAGGAGCCTGCTTGACCTTAGTAAGAGTACTTAAGAGGTCTTTTCCACCTTCCTGTTGTTTACCGCCCTTTGCTTCCTCCATTCGTCCTAGAATACGAATTTCCCGAGGAGGAGCAGTTTTAGGTTTGGGGTCAAACCCTTTTGGGTGAGGTGGCAATGACCATGCATGCGTAGCGGTGTTAACTTTTGATGATGAGGAAGGCCTAGATACAGAGGATGAAAGAGTAGGCTTGGAAGGATCTAGGGTGGTACATTCCGTAGTCGCTTCACCTGTCAAACGCTCTTCTTGTTTCCTTGAACAAGAAGGCTATGATGTTGTCTTATCTAGTATGGGGGAAGTTGAGTGGTTTGGCCCCCTAATAATGAATGGCGTTTGTGGAGTTAGTGTGGGCAGTGATGTAGTTTTTGATTACAGAGGGTGTAGGGGAAAATGTCTGAGGAGGGACCTTAAGGAAAAACAGTTGCTGCGGTGTCTTTTTGGCCATTTTCGGTATCGCTACACTACATTGAGATATACAAATCACAAACGACTGCTGTGGTAGTTCTGAATTATTTTCTACGCCAATGGTGTTGATGATGTACCCCACATCGTTAGCATTGAGGGGATCCTTGTAAACATGCATGGATTGATTTTTAGGGTAGATGGGGTTTCTTTCGTCCAGCACCAACTTCCTCTAATCAATCATCCATTGAATTTCATCTTTTAAGGCCAAATAGTAATTCATGTTATGACCACAAAGTTGGTGGTATTCATAGAACCACTCTAGCCTGAAGTTCTTAGGAACTAGGGGCTTGTTGGGCATAGCCAAGGAGGGGTTCCTAAGGAGTTTGCAATACCGCTAATTTCGTTTGGTCGCTTCCTCTAACATCTGCTTGTGTTAAATGTACCCTGCCCCTAGTAATTGCTTCAGAAGTTCTGAACGCTTGACAGGTAGCGGAGTGTACTTGGAACGATCTTTACGCTCGAAGTTAGACTTAGGCGAGGTGGGTGCTTCAGGTGCTGACATGGAGCATTGGGCAGCGTTGCTTGGGATAGGCACGGGGTTAGTTGGTGTCCTGGCCGCTTTCTTGTTATTATTGTTGTTGGGCTTGGCCTCATTCTCCATGGTGGTCATTGTGGCCATTACGACCTTGCCCTTCTCTTTCTTCTTTTTAGCATGTGCATTTTTATATGCAACATAGGCTTGGTCCTTATTGGCTTCGGCCACATCTTGAATGCTTTTTGTTTATGCAAAAGCTTGACTGAGACAGTGTGGGGCTAGGTAATACAACTTGGATTTGATGAAATCATTCACCACCTCCTTGAAGATGGCCAGCAAGTGGGCCTCCACAATAGGCTCACAAATCTCATTTAAGGTGGTGCGCCACCGCTATATAAACCTCTGCACCAACTCTAGTGGGTCTTCCTTAACTCCCATCAACTGATCCAGCGTGACTTTGAGCTTCAAGTTATACTTGAAGTAGGTCACCAACTGGGTGAGAAGCTCCTCCAGTGTTGAGATGGAGGCACGTAGGAGTGCACGGTATCATTCTAGAGCTTTGCCTATTAGAGACATAGCAAAGATGTGAATGATGGTGTGTGGCCATTGTTGCAGCAACAAAGATTCAGATTTGAATGCAACCATATGTGCATTAAGGTCACCCTCCCCATTCTATTTTGTAAATTGAGGGAGTAGCATCTTGAGGGGTAGTGTAAGCATAGGGACCACTAGGCTAATGGGGTCATCATGGTAGAAATCCATGATCTGCACCGTATCAAAACCAGCGGCTTTGAGGTGCCTAACCTCTTCAGTAAGAGTCTAGATAAGTTGAAACGCTTGATCTAGATCCAAGGATAATGCAGAAGGTTGTGGGGTTGCAGGGGAAACCATTGTTTATGGTATAGTAAGGGGAGTGTTTTGGCTCATACAGGGGGCATTGGTGGTGTCCTTGCGAAGGATGCTACTTGTGTGGTCCACCACCTAGTGGGTGATGCTGCTAGAGTGGTGGCTACTAGTGGTGCTGTGGGGTTGGTATTTGCATGACCGATGGAATGGGCCACAATCCTGCTCTTGGTTGCGATACCTATGAGACTTGGTATGTTTGTTGGTAAGGATGCTATGACATCTAGTGGGGCTACGAGGCGGGGAGCGAAGTGGTTGGGGTCCACCACATGGTTGGGACTAGACTTGCCACTGATAATCAAACAGATGCAAACGATGAGATAGGAGTAGAGGCTCAGGGCAACTGTGAAGTAGATGTGGTGTGTATATAGGGCAGCGTGGGTGTAACCGATGCTTGATATGAGGACGAGATGAAATGGGGGGGAAGAGTACCTAGGTATGAAACCAGGGGAGGTGCTTGTTGATACACTGAGGGTGCAGGATGGCTGCCCATTGCTAATGAAAGTTTAGATTGAAGTAGATTTATGGTGATCACAAAGGGAGCCATTGCGAAAAGGGGGTTTGACTTGAAGGCCATGGCAGAAGGGATGATCACAAGGTAAGTTTGGCCACCTTCGTTGGACTGGGAGTCCAGATCTTCCTACCTATCCTAGAATGCTTCATCACAATGGGTTATCGTGTCCCACTCCTTAGGCCTAGTGACCTGTAGTAGTTGTTCGAAGATCCACTCATACGTCTCCATAAGGGAGATGGAGACATCGGGATTAGGGACAAACTCCCTCCCATTTCGATTAAGGAGCTCGAAACTACGCTTGTGCTTGAGTTCTTGGTAATCCAAGGGAAATCTACCTGGATCTTTACACAGATAAAGTTGTAACACTCTGCATCTTATGCCAAGAACTTAAGTGACAAGTGTCAAATCGTAAGGGATTGGCATGGCACTAGCATTTGACTAGGTGACCACTTAGCATCCATGGTGCTTTGGGCAGAGAAAGGAGCCTTAAGGCTCTAGGTGGAAATAGCAGTTGTTGTTAGAATCATCTTGTGTAGTGAAAAATGGAAAAGCACAAACTAGGAAACATGGAAATCAAGAGGAGATCGGAGGCTTTTCATCCTGTTGGATTCCAAAGGAACCATCGTCGCTACCAATCTACACCACACGATGCGTAAACAACCACAAAAGGATGTTACATTTATGCTAGTACTTGACGGGGTGTAGAGAGCATCCAAGGCTACCTGTAGGACATGGAAAAGGCACCAAAATGCCCTCCTTCTAGTGCCAAAAAACTGTAACGATTGAAAACATCGATGGTTGGAACAGCAAGATTTTTCTAGGTGAATAGTTTAACCCTAGATCCGTGCAAGGGTCGTGCTAGAGAAAAATGGAAGCAGGGCACCCTAAACGGTCTAGTCGATCAAATAGGGACTTAGTCGGTGTACCTTAACCTTACATAAACGTTGTTTTGTAAGTAAGACACTTGACGTAAATCGATGATCAATAAATGCAATAATGAAGGAAATGGTGCAAAAGAATGATAACAGTAAAGAAATAGCATAACAGACTCGGGTAAGAAAATGCACCCCCCAAGGTTGTAGATTCAATTCTTTACCTTATTTGAAAGGTGTACAAGAGGTTACACAATGCCAGAGATGCACTACTTACTCAAAGGTAAGTAAAGCAATCAAGAAAATGCCAACTATGCATTCTATTTGCTAAGAAGCTAATCAAGAAGCTAACCAACCAATGCAAAAAGCCAACAAGCTAACTACTCTTGTCAATGGATAAATGCCAACACTTTGAACAAAAAGGCCAACCCTTTGACCATTGTTTGCCGAGGTATTTATAGGGTCAGGAGCAGGTGAGAAATGAGGCCTGGATGCCATGTGTCCTGGACCCCATGAGATGCTGATGTGCCCATATCGTGTAGGTGTGCAATGCTAGTCATGAACTTGGCTACGCTGTGATTATGCCTTTGGGACTGTATGTGCTGAGATTATCATGCTAACAATGCAAAAAAAAATGGAGCTTCTGCTCCAAGACTACGTCTTCCCTGCTCTTATAGGCAAGGTCAAGCGTAGGAACAATGTTTTCGGAGCTAACTAGGGGATGTGCAAAATGGAGTGACATTGCTGATTCTACCAAGGAGATGCCAAAATGAAGAAGATTGACATCTACAAGTTCTAGAACTACCCAAAGACATCTTGATGCTTCCGTACCAGTGTTGCATTACTCACACTATTGAGTGCATTGGCATAGTGTAAGTGTCCACTTGCTATGCTATGCTACACTACGTAGTGTACCCACTAGTTTTGATTGGAACTTATGTTGAAGATAAAAACATTTGTCTATAGTTATGCTAGCAACTGCAACTTTCGTCCTTTGTGTCAGGAAGCCTTTGAACTTGTTGAATCTACGTTTGAAACACTTTTGCTTCATTTATATTGTTGCTATATTGTGCTACACTATGTAGCATAGCACAGTGTAGCAGCCAGTGTATCCTACTTTTTTGATCAATCCACCATTTTCTAGCATGAATATTTGCTCAAGGCTTGGTGCTAAACAAGGTAACCGATTTTGGAGGCCAAAGTGTTTACCGAGTGCAACTTTCCTATTGGAATCACTTGGCAAGCCGGGCCTTTCTGCTTCGCCTTTGCTACGCTGTGCTATGCTACGTAGCATAGCAGAACGTAGCACTTTGCGTTGACTGAATTTTTGCTTATTTTACAATCATTTTATTAACTTGCACTTAGATGCACGAGCAGCTATCTTTTGAGGCTTGCTACACAACATAGCGTAGCAAACTTCTTTACTAGAAAACTTGTCGAACTACTTTGCTTATCCCAAACACTTTCAACAACTCCTAGCATAGTGTTTGAGTAGACTGTTAGCCAGGTGAATTGTCCAGGTGGGTAGGTCGGAGAGTCCATTGGCCTTATCAACTCTATAGATAGAAAACTTGCTAGACTAGATAGTCTAACCTTAGTGCCTACGTTTTCCTACCGAACTATCAGGATGCTACACTTGTGGAAGTTCTTGCCTAAATTCCAAGACCCTGGTGAGGCAAGAGGGTCTCAAAATTTTATGGTGTTTCAGGAAATACTTCCATGCTAAAGGGGAAAGGTTTTCACGTTGTGCATGCACTCAACACACTAAGGAGGAAACCCCTATCCCTCCATGCTAGGGGTAGATGATATTTACCCCCTGTAGGGGTTTCCAACATAGAAGAGTGTATACCCCACATAAAACCCATTAAATTACCATTTTTAACATTCCGAAAGGCATATTTAACCTCCCTAAGCCAAAATATAGATACTATGTGACTGTTTTCACTTGGGGAATGAGGGTTTGACCACTTATAAGTTATTTTTCAACACCAAAAGTATGGAATAGGTGAGATTGCCTCTTATGGATTACAATCTTCACATTTACAATAAAGTTTTACCTTGGATTTCATGGGGTGAAGGCTACATGATGAAAAATGGTTACAACATGTATATTTTTGTGGTGTTTCACCAACCATACAAATCACTAGTGTTCGCTAAGAAATCTGATCGAATTCCATAGACTTTAGCTCTCTAAGTACACTAGGTCTAGGTAGTGAACCTAACATATGTGATCGTTGTCTTCTCAAATTCACTTATTAACTGCAAAGGTATGGTTAACTGTAATTAAGGCATATGATTTTTATCATTTTATATTTTTCCTTAATTTTTTTAATGATGAATATAAAGTAATTAAATGTTTAATTAATATAATAACTAAGTAATGCTTAACTAATCTTAACATAAGCATCTATTCCCATCTACCGTACACATCCTAAATATGGTGTAATGCTATTGGATTACCAAGCATTAAGTGTATGCTCAAGACCATCATNTAACTCTAGAGAAATAAAATTGTAAGAGTTTGGGTACCAACTAATGAATGAATGCCATAAACGAGACTGGTGTGCACATTTATATAGGCGACACATGACACTACATCCAAGCACACATGTCAAACCCTACGTCAACACAATCTAACAATAGTCATTCATCACACTAGAATTTTATATGATCTTTTACTTAAAATTAATTACAAATATTAATCTTTATCCAAATGGTATTTTCAAAAAAAAATTAAAAACTACTTTCAATACTTTGTTTATAACTTGTTCTTCAACCTCAAGGAAAAAAAATTGGAGTCTTTGAAATCCATTAAAAACATCAAAACACATTTTTGTAAAGTTCAGTAATTTGCCATAGTTTGGAAGATATTTTTTTTACATATAAAACCTTACTTAAGCATGGAAAAATACACAAAAACCCAAGATTTATCACAAAGTAAAACTGGAGGCTCATTTGAGCTTTGAATAGTGTAGCAAGTACAATTTATGCTCATAATATTTCACACACCAACTACCCATTTACATGCAAAATACCTTTATAATATTTACAAATTATTGTTCATGTAGATTCTAAATTAACCACTAAGTTGAAACCAGAGACACCTCCATTAGGGTGAGATGGTGAAGCTAGGAAGGAGGTTCATAAAAAGAAGAACTTTGTCATTGTGAGATCTAGTGGGCCTTATGACATCCTTGCATATTACACTATTTATCTTGTGAACTCTCTACTTCTTCTTCATTTGCATAATATCCATCATCTACACTATAGACCACTACTCTCTTTAATATTAACCTTTAACCTCCCCCTTCATATTGAAATATTATTTTATTTCAACAAGTATTTCTAGGACCCACCCTTGCCTGCTAGCAAGTTTGTAGGGGTGAGACTACTACTTTCTTTAATCTTTGACCTTTAACCTCCCCCTTCACATTGAAATATATTTTTATTTTATTTCAACAAGTAGTCCTAGGATCCATCCTTACCTACTAATAGGCTTGTAGGAGTGAGACCCAAGGATGCATCACCGTGATTAATGATAGTCATCTAATAAATAAGAGTTAGCACCATAAGCATGAATATAAGTTAAAGGAATGGAAAAAACAATTCCTATGAACATGAATAATACTTTCTCATATGCTTCCAAGCCCTCAACAGTGAATTAAAGGCTAAGGGTCATTATTATATTCTATTTCTTTTGTTTTCTTTTTGAAAAAAGGTTATTTTACTTTTGGTTCCTTTTTCTCTAAAATATTTCTCTAAAATTTTTTAAAAGCAAGAATAACCCAATTCTATAGTGGTTGGTGGCATGATAAAACTTATAAAAAGAACGAGGATTAGGATAAGACACAAACCTCAAAAATAATATTAAAATAAAAAACAATGTTTCATAGAAAACAAGGAAAACAAAGACTTTAATTTTGCTAGAGAGAATCCATAATACAACTTACAACCTTCATTCTTCACAATGATGACTAGAAAAATAATGCACAATAATCAATGATATTTTTGAAGCTTGTAAAAGAAGAACAAATAATGAAAAAGAAGCTTATTAGAAATGTCACATCCCTATTTTTGAATGGTATTATTTTGTAACAAAGATAGTTTTACTTCATAATAAATGTTGTAATTATTGTAACAAGATCTGAAAGAGCAAGTTGTAATAATAGGCATGTCTCTTGAGATGACCTTTGGGGGTTTTAACTAAAGCATTTGTACTTAGGAATTAGAGGTTGTATCAACATGAAATTGTCAAGCTATTAATGGCATGTAACAAGTATTAGATGAAGTGGAATAGGAAGGTGACTGACCATTAATTCTAGCCAGTTTCAAGCCTAACTCTAGTGGCAATGTTGAATTGCCTCTAAAGGATAGATGTCAAAGACCTAAGGAACCTTCAAATGATAATCCTGTTACATTATCCTATATTAATAAAGCATTCTTTTTATTTTCCTTCAACATTTTTTCTATTATTTTTTTACACATAATATCAAACATTATGTATATTTGATATTTGCTATGATATCCAAGAATGGGATGTATATCATATCAAAGCAAATCATAATCTAAGGGTCAACCAAAATCCAAGGCTAACTATAATCCAATGACAAACCATAGAGGCACAACCCAATGAGAGCCACATATCACTACTAGATGCACCTTATGTTCAAGATGATCCATGTAAGCTAGAAGATACCCTTCCAATGATTTTCATAGACAACTAAGTTTGGACCACACATCTATAAATGAACCATGGATACTTGTCTCTTGAATTGTGGTTCGCTCTTATACTAAATGTAATATACCATTCTTAAATGTCATAAAAACATGTTCGTTCATTTCATAATTCATTGCATATAATGGACATACCATAAAATACTTGATAAATGAATAACTTGTACATAGAGTTGGAAAGAAAAATACAAAAGAACTTTATTAATAAAAGTGATATACTATAACATACTTTGGGTTATCTTCCCATGCCAAATAATCCTTAGAGGTAATCCAAGATTGCCACCATAGTTAGGCTATCCAGCCAAAGGTGTGATCAATCCCTTCTTTTCCTACTTCACCTAGCTCCCATCACTTGCCTTTGCAGGCTCCACAACTCCATGCTAACATAACCTCTAAACTTGGCCTTAAATAGCATAGGTCAAACCCATTCGTGAGGGATACCTAAATAATTGTAACTCATAACAAGGCATCCCTTCATTTGAATGTTAATTACATTTTTACAATATGTTTCTACCCTTAACAAGGGATGAGATGTTACAATCTACTTGCCTTAAGCATCCAACTCATCATCAATTGCTTCCTCTATATCCAACTACTTAGCTATTGCTTCTTTGTTATGCGTCTCAACTTCAGCTTCTTTATTATTCTCATTATTGTTCATACAAAAAAAAGACTAGAAATTATAAAATATAATTTATTACATCAATAACAAATAAAATGTATCATTCAATATCATGATGATTAAAATGTTGGGGTAACTATTAAGAATAAACTCCCTGTTTTCCCAAGTTTGCTAATCACAATTTGACCATTGAATAAGTACTTCATTGATAGTTTTATATCATAACCTCTTGGTTAGATGGTTCTTAATTGCAATGGGTTTAACTTCAAAAGATGATGTTGGATTGCAATGGTAAAGTATTCCAGTCTAGCACATATGGCACATCATTTGCATGAAATTTCTTTACCAAACTTACATGGAAAACTAGGTGAATTCTTAAGGTTGCTTGAAGATTTAACTAATATGCCACTTCACCAATTCTCTCAAAAATTTCAAAGGGCCCATAATATCTATGAGCCAATTTAGTATATTTTCCAAGTTTAAGAGAACTTCTAGTAGGTTTTACTCTTAGTAGTACTTGATCTCCCACATGGAATTCTTTCTTAAGACAATGTTGATATGCATACCCCTTATATTTATCTTAGGTAGCTTGTAAATTTTGTTTAACTCTTGTGAGAATCTTTTCCATTATTTTTATTTCTTCCTCCTTCCATTCCATTCTTAAGGTTGGATCTGCCCAAGTTAGTGATGTACGAAAATTATGTTTATATATTACTTCAAATGGTGTTCAATGTATGGAACCTTGATAGTTGTTGTTATAGGTGAATTCTGCCAAGTGCAAGTAATTCTCTAATGATTTTGATCTACTTCCAATATAGCTTTGTCGAATATCTTCTAATATTCTATTCACACATTCGATTTGTCCATCAATCTCTAGGTGGTAAGCCATGATAAATTTCAACTGTGTTCCAAGCTCTTTGAAGAAATTTTTCTAGAATTTGAATATGAACCTAGGATCTTGGTCAAAAGTGATAGATTTTGAACATCCATGCAACCGAAATACTTCTCTTATAAATTTTTAAGCTACTTCTTCGGTTGTGTTTGTAGATGTTAAGGCTATAAAATGTGCCATATTTGATAGATGATCAACCACTACCAAGCTTGAGTCATTTTTTTTTTTGTTATTGGCAATTCGAAAATGAAATCCATGGTAACATCTTCTCATTTCTAGGTTGGAACTTCTAGAGGCTTTAATAACCCACTAGGTTTCCTTTGTTTGACTTTTATTTTTTGGCACGTTGGACAATTTTTAATGTACAAGGATAGATTATTCTTCATTCCAGGCCAAAAATAAGATTTTTGTAACATCATATAAGCCTTAATATAGCCTAGATGTCCTGCATATGATACTTCATGTGCTTCACTCAATAGCCCATGTCTCCAATTTCCTTCTAGTATATATACTCTTTGTCCTTTCATTAATAAATCATTAGGGGAAAGTTGATATCAAGGCCTAAAGGGAATATTGGCTAAAATTTTCTTGAAATAAGGATCTTTTTTTATTTTTTCCTTAATTTCTTCTTCCATAGGGGTTGTTACCACACCTATCATTAAGTTCCACATTTGACTACAAGCATCGGCTACGACATTTTACTAGGAATATATGATTTCAAAATCATATTCAGTTAATAATTCTATCCATCATCATTGACGAGTATTCAAAATAGGGTTCTTTACAAATATTTGAAACTTTTATGATTTTTTTAGTACAAACCTTTTTCCACTAAGATAATGTCTCCAAACTTTCAAAGCATGAACAATTTCTAGTAATTCTAAATCATGGGTTGAGTAATTTACCTTAGCTCATAATTTATGAGATTCATAAATATCCATTTACTTCTTTTCATAGAACTACACTGATTCCTTTCCATAGGCATTTGTGGATATTTCAAATGGTAATTCTTCATTCAAAATTCTCAAAATAGGTGTTGTTGTGAGTAACATTTATAATCTAAGGAAAGCTTTCTTGCATTTTTCATCAAACTTGAACACATGTTTTTCCTACAAAAGGTTAGTCAAGGGGGCTACTAAAGTATAATAATTTTTAATAAAACATCATTAAAAACCTACTAAGCCTAGAAAACTATGAATTGATGTAGCATCTTTTAGTTTAGGATAGTTCCAAATTGCATTAACATTTACTGGATCTACTTGTAATCCTTTCTTAGAAACTATATGGCCCAAGTATGAACTTCTTCTTTAAAGAGTTTACATTTACTTAATTAGGCTTTCAACCAATGCTCTTTAATAATTTTCAATGTACTTTTCAAATGTTTGACATTTTCTTCTTTTGATTTAGAATAAACAAGTATATCATCTATAAATACTATAATAAACTAATCAAGATATTCAAGAAAAATATTATTCATTAATGTCATAAATGTTGCAAGTGCATTAATTAATCCAAATGACATTACAATAAATTTTTATAATCCATACCTAGTTCTAAAATTATTTTTCTTTATATCTTTCTCTTTAATCCTTATTTGGTCATAACCTAATTTTAAATCAATCTTTGAAAAATAGCATGCACCTATAAGTTGATCAAATGAATCATCAATTCTATGAAAAGGATAGGTATTTTTAATCATCATTTTATTTAATGCCCTATAATTGATGCATAATCTTAATGTACCATATTTCCTTTTAACAAATAAAACTTATGCATCCCAAGGTGATACACTAGGTTGAATTTTCCCTTCTTCCAATAGTTTATCTAATTGTACCTTCAATTCTCTTAATTTAGAAGTGAAAAATCTATAAGGAGCATTTGAAATAGGTTGTGTACTTGGAAAAATATTAATGGCATGCTCAACAATTATTTTTGAAGGCAATTCTATAGTTTTACCAAATATCAAATTTATATATTCCCCAAGTTCTTTTGGAATCTCAATACCTAAAGATTTCTGAGGTTGAGTTACTTTAACAACCAACATCATAGCATCATTTTTGACTAATCTTTTGGCTTGCTTAATGGTTATCATAAGAATTTTCTTTATTATTCCTACCCACCTTAGAACCTTGACTCTATCAATTGTTGGGACTTTTAAAATACAAGTTCCAAAGTGGGCAATAATATCAAATTGTTGTAGGAAAGACATTTCTAAAATCGCATCGACATCACCTACTTAAAATTCAAAGAATTCATCAATGAAAGGCATATCTTGCAAAGTAAAGATAATTTCTTTATACCTGGTATGCTTTCTCATGATCATTCCACCTACAAGTTCTATCTTAATAATTTTCTTGAAAGGTAAACTTAATTTCAATAAATTAATTAACTTTGGAGAAATAACGTTATCACTCATGCCACCATCAATCAATAATATAAACCTTTTACCTTCAATTAAACCTTCAAAAATTAGTAAAGAAAATTGAAATTTACGAAAACTTGAGTTAGTTGATGTAGAAATCTTCCCCATGGTTGTGATGGTAATTTGTATTTTGACTTTTTTTCTTTTTGGGTGGGTTTTTTATTCCTGATTCGATTGGTCCTTTGTACATAATTTTGGACATTCTTGTTTGAAATATTTTTTGCCACAAATAAGACATCCTAACCTTGATTAAGCTCTTTTAGCTGGTGTTTCTTCTACTATTTCTTGTCGAAGGGTAGTTTGTAGTTGATTCAATTCTTCACAATCCTTAGCAATTCTATATGCTTCATCAACTATTTGAGGATTATGTTCTCCTATTTGGAGATGGAATTATGCATGTAATCTACCAATGAACTTTGAATCTAATTCTCCCTCAACTTGGTGGCTTACATTTTGAGACAGATCATAGAATTCCTTGTAGTAATCTTCTAAGGATCATCTTCCAAATCTTAAAGAATCAAATCTCATCTTATGCTCTTTGAGAAAAGAATTCAGTACAAATTTTTGTTCAAAATCTTAACAAAAGTTGAGCCAATTTGTAATCAAATCTTGAGATCTTAGTCCATTCTACCATGTTGCCACAAGCCCTCTTAAATATAGGGATATGAATTCTAAACATTCTTGACTTAATAGATTCAACATATCAAAGTAAATTTTCACTATATTAGGCTAATCTTTAGCCTTGGCATTGGATCGAGGAGCTCCATCATAATGATCTAATTTTCCCTTCCTGTTATGAACTTGTGTCAATGATTCTCTAGGTTTATTATGCCAATTCCTATATCCCATACCTTCATATTTTACTCTTTGATCTAAAGGAGGGATATCGGTCTCCTAGTGACCAGTAGGTTAGGGCTAGTTTCAATGTGGATCCCTAGGAAGAAGCTCATCTTGATCTTGGTGTTGATCCCTAAGTGAGATGGTTAGTTAATTACTTGATAGAGTTTGCAAAGGAATCCATCTCTCCTTGCACATTCAACAATTTATCCTATGAACTTTGAGATAATTTGCTAATTTCTTCACACATATTCTGCATCTCTATCCCAAACCCTTGATTTGACTAATGAAGCTCTTCTTGAACATCCCTGATCTCATTAATATTATCCTCAAGGATATTCATCCAGTCATTGACTAGGGTATGCATTGCTCTCCAATGTACTCTTTGGGTTCCAAACATTAGTGAGTTGAAGAAATTAGGCATGTTGGAAATCCTTGTCCTCTATGACCCTTTTTAAGGGTCTTGAGAAAGTTAATTAGTTACAAAAGGGGTTGAAACTATCATGGATTTCTACTCAACCATAAAATCCTAAATTATTTTGAAACCTTGAATAATGAACTATTCCATTATGCCTGGGAGGTCCAATTTTGTTGGAATCAGTTTTTGTTTTATTGAAAATGAACTTCAAAATCAAAATTTATGACCATTTTAAGATGCAAAAATTTACACTATTTTCAAGACATCCCTAGAGATCATCCATTCAATTTCTACTCCTGGATGAGAGTGCTTAATTATGGAATATTTATCCTTGTTGCTACCAAGGCGTCAAATTCTAATTTTAAATATTATTTTTGCACATTGTTGATATAAATTAACATCTTAATGATGGGAATTTTGAATTTTCTATCAACACACAAGAATTTCAAATTTTCCTTCAGTTGATGAAAAATTCCAAATTTTCATTAGGTGATGGAGAATTTTCCACCACACAATAAATAGGAATGATGGCAACAATGGCCATAGTGATAGTAATAGCAACAATGACGTTGGGAGTAGGTCAACAAAGGGAAAAAATAGCAATGTGCTTGTTGGTATTGTAGTAATGTCTTCTTTCTTATTGTAGCCTATAATGGGCCAATGTAGCCTACGCATAGGCTATGTGCCCTTTAGAGGGGCCTATGTGGAAAGGCAGTGCAGCCTACATAGAGCTGACAAGGCTTACATAGTGTTGGCATTGCCTCCACATGGGCCCGCATGACCCTCAAGGGGGCCAACGTAGTCCTAAATGAGGCCTACGTGCCCAATGCTAAGCCGACACAACCTAAGTGGGGCTTGTGCATTCCACACAAGGGTCCATGCAACCCTTACAAGGGCCACTATGGCCTACACAAAAAGCAACGTTGACAATGGACATGGGTTACTAGGAAACTGAAGCATCAATACAGGAATGTAAAGAAATGGCACATTTGCTAGGAGAGGCATTCGTTGTAGTGATCATTGATGCTAAAGGGTGCTAAAGATACCCATTATGGGTAACGTTGTTCATGGCTGTAGGACACTGGCAAAGCTAATTATGGACAACATTGTTGATGTCCATGAAGCACCAGGGGAGCCCTTTATGGATGGCATCATTAGTGCCTGTAGAGCACCAGGGTAGCCCTTTATGATCAATCCCATTGGTGCCCATGGAGCATCGAGGTAGCCCTTTCTAGGTAGCACCATTGATGCCCATTGGTATCGTTGGTGCATGGTAGTGGTAGGCACTAGAACATGGTATGTGGTAGCAATAGAGTGGTAGGATGTGGCATTCAATAATGGCAGAGCAACAAGCAATAGCAAAGCAATGGGAAGTGTTTGAGCGTGAGGTGGTAGGGTAGAATTAGGAGGGTGATGCATGGTCATCAAAGGATAGAAACCCTTGAAATAAGGGCTTTGCTACCCTCCCTATAGGGATAGCACAACCTTTACTTGCCAACGATTCTAATTTTTTTTTTTTTTTTAAGAATGATTAGGGATTAGGGTTGAACCTGCAACCTCATGTATTTTTTTTAAATAAAAAGAAATTTAAAATTTTAAAAAAGCTCTTTTCTTAACTACATGTAACCCAAGAAATTTCATATCTCCCAAATTGTAAGTTAGATTTTGATGAAATTGGTACCATTAGAATCATCTCAAAGAGTACTACACATTGAGTTGGAGATAACACTATTTTGGTTGACCTATTAATCACAAAATCATGCAAATTAAGTTTTATATTTATTACATCATTAATTAACTTAAATTGATACTTCCTTTTTCTTTCTGTTAAGATATTTTTTGTTCTTTTATACATACATGATGGAAAGAAGTCTTTGCCCATCATAGCACAACATCAATGAAAGATTAAAGGATTCCTCTCAAATATTGTGAGTAACATCAATGATTTCAACCATTGACATCATGGCCCCAAAGCATCCTACTCAAGCTTCTTCTTAGGCTCCATCTACTCCTTCATGTAGTTCCAAATTAGTGTGCATTCTTTTACACCAAAATAATGTTATTACTTCTTCTAATTATATTCGTAGTTTACTTGGGAAGAAGGAGTTTCAATAACTTATAACTTCAAGGTTATCTAAATTACTTGTATTTTCTATTTTTGAGCCATCATATTACAAAAGCTTAATAATGAAATGGTGTGATCTTTTTATTCCATTGATTTTCTATCCTAAGTTTTGATTATTTTTCCAAAAAAAATTATCTGATTATGTCCATGATGTCTCTATTCACAAAAGTCAATTCCTTCATGATGATTTCATTAATGAAATTAACTTTTAATTATGTCAATTCATCCATAGTAAGGTCTCATGGCATCAACACCAAACTTATGTTAGCACCCATTCTATTTATATACTTCATGATGTCATAATTGGTAGAGTTTATTATTGGACATTGTCTTATTTTACTGCTTTATACAATGTCATGAATAGAGATATTGGTGTCCTACATAATCCTAATAACCTTATACCATATGATGCATACCATTGATCATATGTTTAATCCTCAGTTACAACCCTTCATCCAAACTCTTTAGTCGTTACAATCCCAAATTATGTCCTGAATTTTTTGAAGAGGATGACATTATAAAGGGTAAGATTAAGGGTGGAAAGAAGGATCAACTAGCTTTGAATTTTTATTTCTACTTATGTATTCTTATGTACCTGATAGTTCATTCTAGGCTAAAGAATAAACTAATCCATAGTGCACAAACTAGAGTTGCACAAGCTGAAGATGTTTAAGGTACTTCATCCATTGAAGGTGCTTTAACCTTTGGAAGGGTTCTACCCTAAGAACAAATTGAACTTACTAGCTCCAAGGTATATATATATAATATCTTAGTTTATTAGTATACTTTCTTTTCTAATTAATTTCTTTTTATAGAGACAATGTACTAGGAAAGGTTCTGGTAGTCCAATGGTTATAAGACAAAAAGCCCAATAACAAAACAAACAAAAACATAGAGATAGGATAAGGGAAAACACCAGAGATAAGTTTTAATTATTTTAAGGTTTGAATACTTCCATTTTTCTTCCTTCTTCTTATATGATATTTTCTTTTTCTTGTGTTGCGGATCTCCATGGATCAGAGGTACTTCATTTCAGAAATAGAGAAAGATGATACTGTAGGTGCAAGTTTTAAACAAACTCCCATTACTTCATCTCCCATTCCTCCACATAGATCACCGCATGTGCCATCTATTCATGCAACCCTTGTAAGAGGTTCCTTTCCAGATGTAGGGTCGACAATAGCTCTCGGGTTTGTTTGAGTAATTCCTTATTTCTCTATATTGGGTTTTCCGTATTCAATGGGACAAATAGTGATGGCTATCAAAAAAGAACTCATGCTTCTTTGGCATCTTGGCCAA
>MNCI01030846.1:214778-236148 GCA_015680685.1 Gnetum montanum | reverse complement strand
GCAATAAAGCTATCCCAAATTCAATATCTACGAATTGTTCAAACTTCCAAGGCTCAAACAAGCAATTTCTTCAAGACAATCCTACTATGCTACCAAAAATTGCTGCGTAAACTACTACGTACGAGACTCAATTTTGACTAAATAATAGATGTCAACAATTGCATTCAAACAAAACCTTTGAAAGACTTGAAAATTTCTAATTGAAATACCACAGAAATTCACTTTAAAGATAAAAAGAAGCTATTCTGGTCCCATCAAAACACCAAATATTTTCTGAACCCTCTTGACTACTGAATTATTCAACGGCATGACTACAAATAGAGGCTCTCTTACAACAATTCTAATAGCAGTTCCTATAAATTGCACAATAATAGAATTTACTACTAAAATGCTCTTAAGACTTTAAAACACAAGCACTTCTATGGCAAAATTTTAATAGAAATTTCTATCGAGCAACAAGAACAATAAGAGCAATCTAAAAATTCCAAAATTACTTGCCAAGGATGATACCATCTAAACCACTAGCTAAACAATTTAAACAAAACAAAAATAAAACATAACTCACAGGACTATGACAAAGAGGCTGAAATCTTTCCTTTAGCAAGCCATCTTACAAGCAATCGTCTTTACAAATCTTCTTTACAAATGCTCTTCTCAAGACCCCAAAGTGTGTCTTCAAGTGAGAGCCTAAGTGCTAACTAGTAGCCTTCCAAAGTGTGATCTCCAAAAATGTGATGTATGAGACCTCCCAAAAGTCCCCTCTAAAAATCCCCCTTGACCCTTGAATCCTTTTTATAGGGTTCAAAGGTAGGTAGGGAAGTTACATATTCAAAAATATCTCACCTAACTTCTCTCCCAAGTAACTTCGCCAACCAATTAGGAGATTACTTGTCCAACAAGTTAGGAGGTTACTTGCCCAACAAGTTAGGTAAGTTACAACAATTTTGGGTGGTTGCAACCACCAAAGAGAAAACAAATGCTGCATCTGACACGTGTCCCATTTAGTTGACAAGTGGCCATTATGGAGATAAAAAGGCTATAGTTGACAAGTGGCCTTTTTAATGGTTACAAACATCATGGATTAAGGCTAGGAAGTTACAACTTCCACATAAAGTTACAATTATATAAATAAAATCTATAGTTGGAAATGTCCATAAATCCCCCTTTTTATAAAATAGCTATACATATAACTTTATATATGTATATTTAGGAATGACATAAAGGTCAATAAATAGAATTTGATCATCTATCTCCCCTTGGCCATGCTGCAGAATAACTTGGAGAGGCTTGTGTAACCTCCTTTACTAGCAATTAGATGAAAGTCCCTCTTCATTCCCACATATTTGGTATATTTCTGATAAACTGGAGCTTTATTCCCTTGAATAACTACATCATGAGCATCAATCTCTTGTCCAAACTCATTTTTAGAAGGTTTCATAACGTTTTGTTGTAGCATTTATCGGCTCCTAATTGTGCAATTCTCCTTGCTCAAGCCCCAAACCATTTCTTCTCATGCATTTCCCACACGGCGTTGAGAACCACAAACCTTGAAGATAGGTGCAGTGGTGGGGGACTCGCTCCAGACTCAACAGCACCAGATCGCGGCCACAGCCGGGCAGAGACGAATGTTTTTTATATTCGGTTTTGATTCAATCTTGGTGGAATTAGTTGAAAAATATATATCACAGGAAATTGGCTATATAGACTAGGCTAAGGGTATCGTTCTCAACAGCAAACATCGACAGAGTCCTCTACACCCATTTTCATGAGTGCTGCGGCCGCGTGTTTCTATTAGAGTACATAAATAACATCGTGCTGGTGCCGTTGCCACCCTCTCCACCATCTCCTTCGATCGTAGCCCAAAAAATGCTGCCAAAAATCATAGACCTTGTAGCAGTGCACATGCCCTGGCGCATCACGCTCATGCCATGGTAAAAGCACCGACGTTGTTGTCCACGAGCATGATGTCGTTGATGGAGGCCTGTAAATTTGCTGCACACCTGTACTATCTGGGTTCTGTTTGGAAAAATACTGGCATTGTGCAGATCTCTTGTCAGAACCCTCACAACACCGTAGTGCAGATCTAGATCAAACACAATGATTCAACACATGGACATCATTTTTTCTCTAATTCATAGTAAATCCTTGTTTCTATCATCTTCGGTGGCTTGCAATGGCTTTGTCGCCAGTAGCTTGTCGCCATTTAGGAAGAAAAATTGGGGAAATGGAGTTTGCGCAGCAAGTGTTCGACAGAATGTCTGAAGTAAATGATTTGAATTTGTATAATATCCCAGTCTAGAATTTGGTATGGGATTTTTTCCCGTAGTATTTGAAATTATTAATAAAATTCAACATTAAGAAAAATAAAATTCAACAAGAGGCTTCGGCTTCAAAACAGTTTCCTTCACTTAAGACGATGCCATGTAGCCCTTTGTTTCTGCCAAATATGACTCCATCTTTTCAACCGTAATTATTGCAGCAAAATATGATCCATGAAGTAAGAAGATACTAATCTCATTAAGTACCAATTGCAGTTGTTCCAAATGTTCCTGTCAGTTGATATCATTTACAAATGTTGTGATAAGTCTTCCTCAATATGGCCTCAACACGTTGTATATCAACCTCATGAAATTTTCGGGGGCATTTCATAGACCAAACAATATAACTCTCAATTCCAAGGCATCATTTGGTTTCTACAAGTAGCCTTACATTCATTACCTTCCCATACCTTATGGAGATTAACTAAACCCACTTCTTGACTTGTACATCAATACATGTTGGTAGATCCAGTGAATACTTCTTTGACACTAAAATAGTTGGTATAGGATTTTCATGAACTCTAAACAATTGATCATTTTTCTTAAACAAAACTGTATTTGCTAGTGAATCAATTAGAGAAAAACCTTTCAAACTACCAACCCAACACCTCTGAAAAGTCTTCATCCAATAAAATATTGGCAATGTTAGTTATATGATTAGCTTCACAACCTCACAAAGCCTAGTCCATTAAATGGCCAAAATGTTCCAACACTAATCATGTGACTTCAAGGAAGAATATGAATTAGTATAGGCTGGTGCTACATCATCTTTCTATCTAATTCCTAAGGATTCTTAAGAAGTTGGAGAGTACCACATGTTTGGCTCACCATCTGCAAACCCATGAACAATTTCTTCAAATTGATAATGATCAACTTTGGGTAAGTAGTTCTTATTCTTTTCTCTTCTCTTTTTCTTCCTTCTATTAGATTTTTTTGTTCATAACTCATATTTTTAATCTTGTTTTATGCAGAGGAAAGAGAAATAATGGCAAAAAGACATGGACGATCAATTGATTTAGATGGAGATGTTGAACTCCCAACTTAAGAGAAGGGAGAAATCAACGACAATAGCAAAGAGTATTACTAAGTACATCAAGTAATTATATGACTGATTGGCAGGATGCAAGGGAGTGCTTAGTAAAAGGAATGCCACTAATGAAGAATGGTAGGCATGATTGAAGATAGTCTCAGATCTCCTTGACTCATTCCATCAAAAAAATGATCACAGTTGTTTTTCTTATTTTTTTTATTTCACATCTTCTTCATTCTTGTGTTATGCTTCTTCTTTTACGTGTATTCTACTTGGATGTACTTTTGTTTGACAATAATAATAATAATATAATATTTTTCTTTCACTTTGTCTTTTGAATAGTAGTTTGCTCTAGTACTAAATGTGACATCTCATTCTTTGATGTTGTAAAAACATGTTCATTCGTCACTTAATTCATCACATATAATGTAAATACCATAAAATACTTGATAAATGAATGACTAGTACATAGAATATGAAAGAAAAATAGAGAAAAATTTTATTAATAAGAGTGGTATACTGTAACATTCTTTGGGTTATCTTCTTATGGCACTTAAGCCTTAGAGGCAATCTAGCACTACCACCATGGTTAAGCTGTCAAGTTAAAAGGGTGATCAGTGCCTTCTTTTCCCACTTCACCTAGCTTCTATCACTACCTTTTTAGGCTCCACAAGTCCATGTTGGCATGACCTCTAAACTTGACCTTAAATGGCATAGGTTAAACCCTTTCTTAAGGGATACATGAATAATCATAACTCCTCATAATGAGAAACCCCTTCATTTAAATTTTAATTACATTTTTGTAATATGTTTCCACCCTTAACAAGGGACAGGATGTTACACATCCCACCAATTAACAAGATTCTCTCATACTGACTTTCATGGATATCAGTGATCAGAAAATCTTATTACACTTTAATAAGGTTCATTAATTAGAAGAAACCCTGGTAAGATAAGGATACATTAGCCCAGGTAACTCTTACCCATCTTATAAGATTGTTAGAATATTAATTGATTAAAATTATTTTAAGTTTCTCCCATGAGGCTAGTAATCATAGCCTAAGTCAACCTTGTCTTGTTATTACAATGGAGTGATGATGGGTACAAGTAGACAAAGATTGTACCACATATCACTTTTCAATATGTGAGCGTGCATGGCAACTACCAAGAAATTGCATTAGAATTATAACCTTGTATCATCGGTTTGGAAGGGCAAGTCCAAACATGGTTATGTCTAATATTACTAGGATGATAAGAAATGTATACTTTATTAGGTAACCCAACATGGATGTCATGTGCATCATATGTGAAATAAAGCTAGTGAATGCAAATGTGTGTGATGGCATGACATGGCCCATTCAATAATACATAATAGCACATACATTATTATGCATTCAGTTTCCCTGCATTTGACATTTTATATGTTGATTTATTATGCAATTTTTTCAAAAGCATGAGAAAAAAAATTAGAGATTATAAGAAGGTGTAAGATCCATCCTTCTAAAATCTATAAAACCTATGAAAAGGTACAAGACTCACCTTCTTGAACACTTTTCTAAGAGCCAAAATTTTAACAAAGAACAAGGCTTTTAGAAGCTGGAATTTGTACAATTAAAAAGGCTACTAAAAACCAAAATTCTTACTCTTCATAAAATTTTTGGAAGCTACAATTTTTACCATTCAAGAAACTTTTTAGAAATTATAATTTGTGTTGTAGAAATGCTTCTAGAAGCAAGGATTTGACCTACCAAAGAGGCTTTTGGAAGCAACAATTTCTAGTAATGATTCGGCTACTAGAAGCTTCCATAGCTTATAGAAGCCAAAATCTTCATTAATTTTGAAGCTTCTAGTAATCAATATTTTAACTACTAATAAGGTTTTTAGATGTCAAATTTTCAACATTTGAAGAGGCTTCATGTAGCTAAAATTTTAATAGCAAACAAGATTTCCAAAAGCTAGAATTTGTACAATTGAAAAGACTTACCAAAGCCAAAATTTACACTCCTTATAAACTCTCCAAAAGCTACAATTTTTACCACTACAATTTTTGATGCAAAAAATTCTTCATGTAAGGATTTAAAGTGTTAAAGAGGCTTTAGAAAGCAATAATTTGTACTAATGATTAGACTACTAGAAGCTTTCATAGCTTCTAGAAGCCAAAATTTTTATTATTTTTGAAGATTTCAAGTACTAATGAGGCTTTCAAAAGCCAAAATTTTCATTATTTTTGAAGCTTTTAAGTACTAATAAGGCTTCTAGAAGTGGGATTTTCAATAGTTGAAAAGGCTTCTGATAATCAATATTTCAACTATTAATGAGACCTTGGAAAGTAAAAGTTTGTGCAAATGGTGAGGCTATTGGAAGCTTTTGTAGCTTTGGAAGTTAGAACCTTTGATTTTGATTACTAATGAAGCTTACAAAATCAAAATTATGACATGTTATACAAGTTTTCAGAGTTAGAATTTTGAAGTTTTATACAGGTAGATAGAATCCTCTTTAGTAATATTAGCTTTCACAATACTCCTATATAAAGCAATACTACCATTATGAATTTTAACTCCCGAAAGTCTTAGTTAATAGTTACAGTTAAAATATTGGCTTTTAAAAGTCTTGCATGCTTCTAAAAGCCTCCTCAATAGTAAAAATTATGGCTTTCAAAAGCCTCTTCTATGGCAAAAATATATGCTTTCAAGAAGGCTTATTACAAGAAGACATTTTAGGTTCCAAAAGCTATGTTACAAGTTTTCAAAACAAGACACCTTTTGGTGTACCACCATTTGTTGAGGGCACCAGCAAAGCTATAGTGCTAGCACTTGGGCAACGATGAGTGTCTCCATGAGACTAAAGGCCAACACATTGATGATGCCATCAATGTAGAGGTAAACAACATAGAATCAATTAACTGTTGCTTTGTTCTTCCTATAGGAGGTGTTGATGGTGGTCTAGTCGATGTCCTTGCTATTGACCTTTTGGTATGTCAAAAACTTAAGAAAAACAAAGAACAAAGGATGGTTGTTTGGTTGTTGTGTTTATAGGACAAGAACATCATCAAGATCTCAAGGAAGCATGCAGGAGTTCAAAGAGCATGGACAAGGAACAAAAAGTTTAAAACTCATCTCTTGTGATCATAGGAAAGTATCAAGTGTTGAAGAACATATGGTAGAAAGACATTTCCAATAAATAATAGACATCTCCCATCAAATAAAATTGTCTCTCAGTAGCAGCAAACGTCTTGGCTAAAGAGAAGAAGAATCAGTGATGATGTCTTGCAAAAATAGTGAATGTCTACTATTAAGCAAAGATGTCTCCAAGAAATAGTAGACATCTCAGCTAAGTTGAAGGTTTCTCAGAAGAAGATGTCTCTAAGAAATAGTAGATGTCTTTCTACTGAGAAATACATCTTCATGTAGACATTTTTCTTGAATGAAGGTCTAATGCGCAAAGATGTCTCAGTCTCAAAGAAGACATCTCCAATGATTGTTAGATAGTTGTTGCAAAAATTTTGGAGTGATTTCAAAAACATATTAGCTATAAAAATACTTCACTCCATTCGAAAATTAGAAAGTATTATGTACTATCAAGTGTCATTATCAAGCAATCATTATATACATCATTCTCTCGTTATTGTTCCTCATTGTACTATCTTTTGTCTATTTTAAGTGGTCAAAGTGAGCTATAGCTCAAAGTACAAGGATCAAAAAATTTAGTTGCATTCTTTCCTTGTAATTTTTGTTCTCTTTTGTTGCCCTACAGGGTTGATTTGCTTCTTGCAAAAAGGCATCTTACTTGAGTTTGTCACGATCCTACGAGATTGAGTATTAGTATAGCACCATAATAATTCAATGCAAAGCTTAAATTGTAAAGGTTGTGAGATCCTAGAAAACACATTCTAAGCTTGTTAGTACCTTGTAGTGGATTCATAGTGACAAATCACTCCATTATGGAGCTTAGGGCTTGTACTAGATGTGGTACACTTCAAACCACATTTTGAGAGGAACAAAGTTAGAAGATGTGCTAGAAAACTACCCTTTGAGTGTGGACTACCCAAGTTGGGGAACCACATTAAAATTAGTAAGTGCTTTGTGTTAAATAATTTTTATTTGGAAAACTTATTCATCCCATCCCCCACACACCCCCCACCCCACCCACCTAAGTTTAATGATCCTCAAGTGCTATTAGAGCCTAGTACTCTTTTTTTTTTTTTTTTGTCATCAACTTCAATAGTAAAAAATGGAGGGAACTTCTTATATAAATCCACCTATGTTTGATCGATTTGAATTTGCCTATTGAAAGATAAGGATGTAGAGCTTCTTCAAATTGATGGAGTTTAGAGTCTAGGAATCCATCCTTGAAGGCTATACATTGTCCATTGATAGCATAACAAAAGCCATCAAGCCACGGAGCAAATGGACATAAGAAGAAAAAGATAAGTTCATGCTTAATTCAAATGCAAAAAATTATTTATATTTTGATTTCAAAAAATCTGAATTTAATAGAGTAGCTATTTGTAAAATGTTCAAAGAAATTTAAAGTAGTTGATACGCTAAGTAGTTGATGTGTCCTTGCAAGCCACACCCTACTAACTTTAGAGGCTACTTATGAGGAAACTATAATAGTTATTAATCTAAACTCATAGTTTTTCAAAGTGAGTATGATAAGATCAAAATTAGAGAAGGAGAGAAAATAAAAGATGATTTCTCTAGAGCAAATTATCTTGTTGTGGCTATTAGAGGTACCGATAAAGATTTACTCATAAGCGATGTTATATCTAAAATGATTAGAACTCTCCAACTCGAGTTTAGACCGAAGGTCATGGCCATAAAGGAGATTAAAGAATTTTTTTCTTGGAAATTTGAAAAGCTTCAAAGTGCTCTTCTTGCTTATGAGATGAACCTCATAAGCGAAGGGGCTATTCAAGAAAAACCCATAGCCCTAAAATTAGCCTCTAAAGAAAAGGAACCTACTAAAAAAATACAAACAATGAAGAGGAGATAGCTCTTCTCTTAAGAAGGCTACAAAGACATATGGAAAGAAGCAACAATTTCAATCAACAAGGATCCAATCAATTCAAAGGTAAGGAAAAAGTTAAGCAAAGAAATAGAACTTCTACAAATTCTAACTTTGATTCCTCTTTAATAGAATGTTGGATATGTGGTAGAAGAGGGCATGTGGCCTCCAAATGTCTTAGTAATCATAGGTTACCACAGAGGGACAGAAATGATGAGGAGATGAAGAAGACAAACTTCTATACAAGTTGGGATGATGGAAAGAAAAATGTAGAAGAAGTGCATGATGATGCTCAAAATTCATACCTCTTTTATATGGGTCCTACAGATGATGATGTTGACTCCTTAGATGATGAACTAAATGATGAGGAAAGGTTTAATTTGTTATGTAATGAATTATTATCTTTTCAAAATCTCTACAACAATTTGAATAAGCAAGTTAAGACAAAAGATCATGGGATCTCTCTATTAAATTCAATAATTTCCAATCTTACCAAAGAACTCTCAGACCTAAGGATTGAGAATGAAAAACTGACCTTGTATTATGAGTAGGATAAAGTGGAAATTATAGATGTAAAACTTGTGAATGAAAGATTGGTTAAAGGGAAAGAGTCACTTCAAATGGTCTTAGAACAAGGAAGAAGTCTACATCATAAGAGTGGGCTTGGATGTTGTACATAAGAAGAAGCATCTACACCAACTCCATCTCAACAAAATGCTACACCAAAGAATGAAGGATCAATGGGAACCACATCTCAACCAAGAGTAGCTCCAAGGCTTGATCACTTTCACTACTATAGGAAAGTAAGATGTTATTATTGTCATAAATTTAAGCATAAGCAATGGGATTGCAATTTAAAATATTATCACATGAGCACTTTCTCATATCATAAGACTCCTTGGTCTTATTTGAATGTGCTTAGAAAGAATTTTTCATAGGGTAAAAAGAATAGGCAAACAAATCAGAGAGGAGTCAAGAAAGATTGGACAACTCAAAAGAATGAGGAAGCTAGAAAAGTTTGAAGAATAAAGAGGAAGAAACCTAAGAATGAGAAAACACTATCCAGCCAATTTGTGAAATGGAGCCAAGCCTTGAAAATTGAAGAATTCTATGTAGAAAGACCTCGAAAGAGGAATCTCATTTTCTAGCACTCTAGGCACTATAATTCTCAATTACAAGCAAGGTAAGTCAAGGTATGTTTCTATCTTATTTCTTGCTAAATTTTGTATTAGTATTTAATTTGGAAAGTCTAAATTATCTTTGATATGTGCTTATTTTATTTATGGGATGTTATCTCTAGATCAACTCTTATAAGAGAAGAATTTTTTTAATAAATATTTATGGTATCCTTTATATGAGCATGATGGAATTGGATTTATGAAATTCTATGGTGTGGCACTTGTAATGAATTTATTGTAAATCATATTTTGGTTTCCTATATTGGCTTTTGGCCTTTAACCATTGCATGTAATTAATGGTCTAGAAACCTTATAGTGAACTCTTCGTTGTTTATTGTGATTTCCTAAGATATAAAAGCT
The DNA here is from genome assembly GCA_015680685.1 of Gnetum montanum. Classification (NCBI taxonomy): domain Eukaryota; kingdom Viridiplantae; phylum Streptophyta; class Gnetopsida; order Gnetales; family Gnetaceae; genus Gnetum; species Gnetum montanum. The sequence goes on along the minus strand of MNCI01030846.1, from coordinate 226,255 downwards.
CTTTTCTTTTGATTCACTACTTTTTGTGAAATTTTTGAATCTTGAATCTTCTAAAGATACATGTCTGAAAGTACTATCGATACTACTAATAGGAAACTCTACTCTCCATACTTGATCATATCGCTACTTGGTAGGAACAATACTGTGATGGTAAAAGAGCCTTGTTAATCACCTTTGACAACAACAAGATGATCCAAAGAACTCAAAGGGAGCACACATATCTATGCATATGCATGGAGAGTATGCTCTTAATCATCGTTTATCATACAAGAGGCCACCAACAATAGGGGGAGTCTTTTGAGACATCCAACAAAAGATACTTAAGCAACAAGACATTCCACTCCATTCCCCTCAATTAGAAATGAGCAAGGAAGAGCATATTCATCTGCTAATGTTGTAAAAGAGGACATTTATTAAATCCTTTTCTAAAGATGAACTTTTATGATGAAAGCTCTTGATCTTTATATATTATATAAACTTACTTGTGAGATCTATTTATTGTCTAACCTTTTGTATGTTGAGAATATATCTTTTTAAGCACCTAAGGCCCTTATTACAAATATGAGTTGAAAAGTACTAAAATAGGTGTTCATGATCTCTTTTGGTAAGAAATAAAGTATATAAATATATATACTTACTATTTTTTATGCTCAACTTGATTACGATATATTAGTTTATGATTTCTTTTGTTGTCATATGTGTTTAATCATTTGATATAATAAGATGTCTTGCTTTGTCTTAAAAGTCGAATATGCATGTTTTACCTACCATCAATTAGCTATGCCTTATCATGATATTTCAAAAGGAGGTAAATATTGGATGATTATAAAACTATGAGATTTTGGTTATTCTAATGGCTTATTGACTCAAAGATAGGTTATATGATCTTCAATGCTAAAATTTCATCTTTTGATATCAACTTAAAGGCTTGTACCTCATTAATTCTAAACTTCTATGTGAGTAGATAAGGGGAAACACTTAATTGGCTTGTCATCATCAATCCTATACTATCAATGCTAAGTAATGTGTACTTTTAATTACTTGTTCTTTCTTGGAAGACATGTTTATATATATATATATAGCATACTCAAGTCCTCAAGTGTTCATTATGAAAGTTTGAATATAAAAGTCCATTTTTTTTCTTATGCATTCTCTTCATCTATCATATAACACTGGTCCAATCCTTTTTGATGATGTCCAAAAAGGGGAAGATGTTTGGTTATAATGATATGATAATAATTATGATTTGTGAATGACAAGTGTTATGAGCAATATTGAAAACATATGACTTGATGAATTCTGGAGACTACTAATCCATTTTCTTAAGTTTTGAACATCACCAAAAAGGGAGAGATTGTTGACCTTTTTGGTATGTCAAAACCTTAAGAAAAATGGAGAATAAAGTATGGCTATGTGGCTACTATGTTTACAAGAAAATAACATCATCAAGATCTCAAGGAAGCATGCACGAGTTCAAAGAGCATGGACAAGGAACAATGACTTCAAAGCTCATCTCTAGTGATCAAAGGGAAGCCTCAAGTGTTGAAGAACATATGGTAGAAAGACATCTCCAGGATATAGTAGACATCTCTTCAAATGAAGATGTCTCTCAGTAGTAGTAGACATCTTGGATGAAGAGAAGGGGTATCAGTGAAGACATCTTGCAAAAACAACAGACATCTACTATCAAACAAAGACATCTCTAAGAAAAAGAAATGTCTTGGCTAAGTTGAAGGTTGCTCAAAAGAAGATGTCTCTAAAAAACAATAGCCTTCTTTTTGGTAAGAAATGCATCTTCATGAAGATGTCTCCACAAATATGTCTTTCCTGTGGAAAATATGTCTCTCCCGAATGAAGGTTTGATGCAAAAAGATGTCTCAATCTCGAGGAAGACATCTCCAATGATCGTTAGATAGTCATTGTATGAATTCCAAAGTGATTTCAAAAACATATTATCTATAAGAAGATTTCATTCCATTGGAAATTAAAAAGCATTGTGTACTATCAAGTGTTATTATCAAGCAATCATTGTATACATCATTCTTTCATTATTATTCATTATTATACTAAATTTTCATTTTTTGTAAGTGATCAAAGTGAGCTGTATCTCAAAGTACAAGGATCAAAAAATTTAGTTGCATTTTTTCTTTGTAATTTTTGTTCTTTTTTATTTCCTTATGGGGTTGATGTGCTTCTTGTAGAAAGGCATCTTGCTTAAGCTTGTCAAGATCCTACAGGATTGAGTGTTGGTGTAGTGCCACAACACTCTAGAGTAGAGATCAAGTTGTAAAGGTTGTGGGATCTTAGAACCACATTCTAAGCTTATCAAGACATTGTAGGGTTAAGTGGATTCACAATGATGAATCACTACATTGCAGAGCTTAGAGCTTGTATAGGGTATGTTATCCTTCAAATCATATTTTGATATAAACAAAGTTCACAGTTATGCTAGCAAACTATTCTCTAAGTGTAGACTATCCAACTTGGGGAACCTAGGCAAAATTAGTGTGGGACTTATGTTAAAGAATTTTTATTTCTAGTTTCTCAATGCCTCATAAGTAGGAAATTTTCTTTTTCTTTTATAAGCCTTGGAAGCTTCCTAAAGCCTCATCGTTAGTACAAATTGTTATCACTAGAAGCCCCTTTAGCAATTCAAAATGTCACTTTTAGAAGTATTAGTAGTAGTTAAAATATTACTTCTAGAAACCTTATAAGGCTTGGAATTTTAGCTTCCAACTTCTAGTAGTCTTACCATTAATATAAATTATTGTTTTTAGAAGCCTCTTTATTAGTATAAAATCCAACTTCCAAAAGTGTTATTAGTACTTAAAATCTTAGTTTATGAAACCTTTAAATTATTTCTTCCAAAAGGCTCTTCAACAATTCAAATGTATGCTTCCAAAAGCTTTGTACATAGTTGAAATCTTACAAGACTCATTATTAGTTGAAACTCTAGCATTTATAAGCCTCATAAGTAGTGAAAATTTAGGTTCTAAAAGTTATTTGCAAGCATCATCATTGGTATAAATTGTTGCTTGTTGGTTCCAAAAGCCTATATACTAATTCAAATTTTGCTTCTAAAAGCCTTCCTAGGAGTTGAAATCCTTGGAAGCATATTTTGTAGTACAAACTATAGCTTCCAAAAGTAATTTAAATAATAAAAATTGTTACTTTTAGGATGTTTACAAGGAATGAAAATTTTGGCTTCCATAAGCATTTTTAATTGTAAAAATTCTAGCTTTTAGAAACCTTGTTTACTATTAAAGAGGTGCAAGACAGTGTCTCATACCTCTTGCAATTTTTAAAAACTGATAGGATCTACCTTGTACCTCCTCATAGTTTTTACAAATTGCAAAAGGATGCGAGTGACATCCCTTTACAATCTCTAAATTTTTTTTCCTATTTGGAAAGGAGTACCATGCAAAGACCAATAATTTGACATGAGAACTCACTATTGTTTATCATTTTCCATCTTAATCATCATTTGCATTACAAACTTTGAGAGATGGACTTGCTAAAAATATTATATAAAGGCATATTTGTTGGAGATCCAATTTTTCTTTCACAATCAACTACAATCTAGGGATGTTACAAGTTGGATGTGACTTGCAACTTTTCATAGTTGGAATTTGGGGGAAAAAAGAAAAGGAGTGAAAGACCAACCATTTGAAAAAACAAAAGATCAAATAACATAAGAAATTACACTTCTCTATGCAGTTTAGGCCAAATTCAAGGCATTAGGATAATGTGAGAACCAAGCCTAATTATAAAAACTTGATAGGCTATTAAAATGGTCTAAAAGATATTTGTATGGAATGAATTAAAGGTTAAGGCTCAAACATCATATTCCATGTTTTCATGGAGTGTGATTTGCTTCCTTTAGAAGCTAAAGCTCTTTATTTATTTATTGCTTATACTCAAAACCTTGCAAAATTAGAACAAGCCAAGTTTTCTAAAATATTCTAGTATTTTCATGAAATATAATAGCTCAAAACATATAATATCTCAAAAGTGAATATGCAAAATATTCTTAGGCACACCCAAAAGTTCATTAATCAACAAGTTGTTGATGCATAAATTTTGGATGCACCAACACTGGGGGAAAAATCGTTTGAAAAGACTGTTGCCTAAGGTGCCTCCTATATGGGTATAGAAACCCAAGAATAGTCTCAACTGGAGAGGGCCATGTTATGTTTTAAAACAAAACAAATTAAACTAAAAATCTGGGACAATTCAAATTGAACTGTCTTGAAATTCAAGACTTCATGAAAACACAATAGGTAGCAAGAAAATTTAAATTTTCCCTAGTCCCCCATTGCTATCGCCAGTTCATGACATCTCGTCATTGCAGATAACACCGTTGCTGGTGCTGCTTGTAGTCACCAGGAGAGGGAGAGAGATAGATCTATCTGTTGTTCCACCACTATGCACCTCACTGTCACCTAGCATGTATCTTGCCATTGGTGGCAAAAAATATAGGGAGGCCACCTGTTGTAGTGTCATTGTTTCCAAAGAAAAAAAAAAGAGAGAAAACCCTACTATAGTCACTGGTTTGGATCTACAAAGAAAGAGGAAGAGAAAGAGATCTATTTTGCTACCAACTATTGTTATGGTTCACATTTTTGTCCACTACCATCTGTTGGGGAAGGAAGGAGGGAGAGAAAGATGTCACTTCTATTTGCTCTGCATGCTGTATAAATGTCATTTGTAGCCTCTATTTCTTGGCGTGCATACCATTCTATTTGACATGCACATCATCGAAGAGAGGAGAGGCTAGACCCCGATGAGAGAGAGGCTAGCCCCAATAAGAGAGAGGGGAGGCTATAGGTGCTACACATCATCTGCCACCATATCGCCACCATTGTTGTTGCGGACACCCCCATCATGCACCCTACTGGAGAGGGGAGAGGCTAGCCAACAATGATATGCCAAAGAAAGAGAAACCACCATCTACAGGTTTCCTCTAGAAAGGGGAGTCCTTCATAGATGATCCACCTACTGCTTGTTTCTCAGCCCCCCACTAGTACTAAGAGTCCCTTGCTTTCCCCCATAACTATCTACAACATGCCCTACTGTTGCAAAAGAAAGAGGGAAGGCTACAGGTGTTGCTCGCTATCTAGTACCATGTTGCCATGCTAGAGAGAAAGGAGGTCATGCCCCTTCTACCCCCACAACATTTGCTCCTCCCCTTTTATAGCTGCTCATTTGGGTGTTTAAATGCCCATGTCCCATGTCAGTTACCCCCACCACCTACGCCATTACACAACTTTTACAATGTCCAAGATCACCATGTCATTGGTTATGCCACCACCGCACGTAATTCCCAGCACCACCATTGTCAGTTACACTGCCTCGACTTCCATTATTTCCATGCCATCATGGTGTGGAAACATAACCACCACTACAAGCTCGCCATTATGAATCAGGCCCCAAGACATGCTTGTACAAATTAAATTTCTTTGTGCTCGATGCCAAGGGATTAGACTTATTGATCATGGCCCCATGCTTAGCATAGGTGATGTTGACATCAACACTTAGCTCCCAAACTAGAAATTTCATGCAAGTGCAAGGAACAGTACAACCATAGAAATCTTAAAAGGAGATGTAGAAAACACAAGACAAAGTTAAGACACAAGTAAGGACTGCCAAAATTAGAACTGGGAAAAGATGATTGAGGACAAGAAAAACTAATATTTCAAAAAATGGAAAAACAAAGGCATGAAAAAAGGCCCTCCTTTTAGCATGAAAAAGGTGTTGATGCATAAATTTTGGATGCACCAACACTGAGAGAAACTCATTTGAGAATACTATTGCCTAAGGTGCCTCCTATATGGGTACAGAAACCTGAGAATAGTCTCAGTTGAAGAGGGCCATGTGACATTTCAAAACAAAATAAGTTAAACTAAAAGATTGGGAGAATTCAAATTGAACAACTTTCTTGAGTTTCAATACTTCATGAAAACATAGTAGGTAGTAAGAAAATTTAAATTTTTTCATGGTCCCCCGTTGCTACCACCGATTCATGTCATCTCATCATTGTGGACACCATGGTAGCTAACACTACTCATAGCCACTAGGAGAGGGGGAGAGAGAGAGAGAGAGAGATCTGGTGTTCCATCATCATGCACCTTGCTGTCACCTACCACACAACTTGCCGTTGGTAGTAGAAAACCTAAGGAAGCTACCTATTTCAGCTTCATTATTGCCAAAGGAAAAAAAGACCGAACCTTGCTACAGTCATCAATTCAGATCTACAAGGAGAGGGAGAGGGAGAGGTCTGTTCCATTGCCATCCATCATTACAGTTCATGGTTCTGTCCACCATCGTCTACTAGGGAAGGGAGGAGGGAGAGAGAGATGTTGCTACTATCTGCTCTACATGTTGTAGACACGTAATTCTTAGCCTCTGTTTCTTGGCCCGCATTGCATTTTTTTTGTCATGTGTGCTGCCAAAGAGAGGAGAGGCTAGACCATGATGAAAGAGATGTTGGCCTCGATGAGAGAGAGAGAGAGGCTAGCCCTGATGAGAGAGAGGCTAGCCCTAGTAAGAGAGAGGGGAGGCTACAGGCACTACCCATCATTTGCCACCACTTCGCCACCATTGTTGTCATGATCACCACCATCATGCACCCTGATGGAGAGGGAAGAGGCTAGCCGATGATGATACACCAAAGAAAGAGAAACTGTTGTCTATTGGTTTTCTCTGGAGATGGGAGTGCTCGATAAATGATCTACCTACTACCTATTACTCAACCCCCCACTGGTGCTAAGAGTCCCTTACATCCACCTACAGCCAACTGCAGCATGCCCTACTACTATAAGAGAGAGAGGAGAGGCTGTAGGTTCTACTTGCTGTCTAGCACCACATCACCACACTAGAGAGAAAGGAGGCCATGCCCCTTTTGCCCCCACAATGTGCACTTCACCCCTTTTATAGCAACTCATATAGGTGTTTAAATGCCCACATCCTGTGTCGGTTACGCCCACTACCTAGGCCATTACACAGCTTCCATAATGCTTAGGACCACCATGTCATTGGTTACACCACCACCACACGTAACTCTTGGCACCACCACTGTCAGTTACACTACCTCTGCGACTGTTACTTCCATGCCATCATGGCGTGGCAATGTAATCATCGCCACAAGCTCACCATTATGAATCACCCCTAGGACATTCTTGTACAAATTAACTTTCTTTGCGCTTGATGAGAAGGCATTAGACTTGTTGATCATGGCCCCATGCCTAGCATGGGCGATGTTGGCATCAACACAAGTTTTATGAAAATTATGTTCAAATGTACAGAAAAAGAAAAATTTTTACTTAAAAAATCCTTTAAATTTCCCTATCTATTCTCTTACCATTCAATAATTCTTTAAATTCACTTCTCCATTATATTATAATTCATATCCTAGTTAGAGCTCACACTTTTATCTACAAACTTACATTATGTAAAGATAGAAAATAGAGGATTGATTCCCTTGCCAAGAAAAGAACATTATGGGGATCTAAAACCCTTAAGGATAAACATGTTTGTGTTATTTGCCATATCATTAAATGTTTAAAGTAAATATATAATATTTTTGCCAAAAATTTATGATTTATTTTGGTTACATCTAATAGGTGTGGACTACTTTATTTAGTCCATTAAATTTTTCATAACATCAATGTATGAGTTATTCAATATCCTTACTCCGGTTTCGGTTAATTATATTCCTAAAGTACATAGCTCATATCTTTAATTACCAATAAAATTAACCGAAACTAAATGTCCCATTCCGAGTGTTTGGCCAATCTCGATTGAAAATTTGATACCCATAATATTAACATAGCACACTAAAATGCATACCAGAATCTGTGCGTAAGCAGTTGCATGGAAATCTAATATTAAGCAGGATGCTACAATGGCCAAGCAAAAAATTCACAAACTTGTATTACATGAGAGTATCCTTGATTCGAGGACCAGCATCTGCAGTCCGGCGAGATGTGACATTGTTCTCCTTCCATAGTCGCATTGTGAGTCGTTTTGTACAGAGTTCCCCGACCTCCAGCTAACATATAGTAGGAGGAGAGAATCCATTAAGGTTCTTCGATTTTTCCAGAAAACAGTAGTGTCCGCTCGCACACGCGGATGCGGATGCGGATTCAGAGGACCCGCCCCACCTTCATCTTTTAGCATCAGTAGCAGGCAACGCCACCATCAACGACAAGGCATACGAACACAACTTTTTTGAGGCAATATTTTGTATGTTTACTTCCTGAAGGAATCAGGATAGACAGAGGGCCATGTTCGGATTTCCAGAGGTCATTATTACACTTCGTTTCTTTATATTTAATTTTAAAATAACCTTTTTTTTTCATCTCTTCTTTGTTTTAAAAACATCGATAACATGGCTCAGAATTTATGACAGATCAGGATACTTTTCAGAATGGTTTCTTCTTCGGGTATTGTTTTGTAGTGGCCGGTGTTAGACCTTAAAATAAGTGACACCCAAAATTTATAGAAGTTTATAAATCAATGGTATCTAATAAAATTAAATTAAAATTGGAACATTGGGTTATCGAGTCAAAATCCAATCCATACCATATTTCTTCTCTTCTTACGAAATTTCGGAAAGTTTCTTCTGTAATCTCATAATCACAGAAAAAAGGTCTTATTTTTTGTCGACATTGATTTGCTCTGTGATCACAATATTGTCCAGGTTGGTATATAATGATTCCGCAACCTCAAGCATTATACGTGAGTTAATTTCAAATTTTAGCCTGTATTTTTCTAGTGTTTAGCCGCAGAAATTTATTGAATCGGCATGTTTCAAATACAATGTATTTTTCTAGTGTTTAGCCGCAGAAATTTATTGAATCGGCATGTTTCAAATACAATAAATCTGTTACGTGAGACAAGTAGAACTTAAAAGTCAGTATAATCATACTTGCTGATTTCTTTCTAAGAATAAAATTTATTATGAAAGTGCTTCTGAGTTAACTGGGATGAACAAAAATTCTAATCTAATAATAGTTAACCAGTAATTTGTGAGATTTTTTCCACTATGTATATAAATTGTGGTTCTGAGTTAGTTTTGAGATGTTCTTAAAATCACGGTTAGTATAGCGTCGGGAGTTCTCTGTGGGTGACATTTTAATGAAAAAACTAGAAACTAGAAAATGAAAAAACTAGAAACTAGAAATTTTTATTGCATACAAGAAATCACAAAAGATTTGTTGGATGGTTACAAAGTCTTAGCATATTTTCAAAGAAAGATGAAAATATCATTGATAGGGTTAATTTGAAAGAAACAATCAGCAACAACAGATTACAATAAATAGTATAATTCATTCAAATGTAAAATAAAGATGGGAAAAATAAAAAAACTATATTCTTCATCTTCTATCTTTTGTTTGCAGTCTACAAATATGCCCTTCCCTTAGTAAATTTATTGAATGATAAGGAGTTGATGAGAGCTCATTCTTGCTCTAGTAATTTAATATAGCTGAATGGGATTCACGGCAAAACCACAAGCCTAAGTTTGCATGGCCATGGCCAAATATATAGTATAACTTCAAACCGGTGGGCCAATGCTATGCTAAATGTTCAAATTCGTCTATCCAAATGTTTGAATTTGTGTATGGGAGAATTTAATCCACCTATGTTTGATCAGACCTATATTTAAAAGATAACTTGGATCTATTTTTGTAAAATTGTTTGCAGGTTTCTTAATCTTACGGGTTCTTTCAGAGTTATTCTTGGAAATTTTTTTGGCCATGAAAATGGAGAATACTAATGTCTTTCAAATTTTTGTTTACTAAAATATAATAATCTGTAAATATAGCTAAACAACTAGAAAGTTATTAAACGAAATTCCAAACTAGGAGATAAGCAAAATGGAAAAGTAAAACTTGCTTAGAATGTCATTATGGAAAAAGTTTCTTTGACAAGACTCTTCTATCTTTTTTTCCCTCTCCTAGTTACAAATTAACATAAAGCTTTAAAGATCAACTTGAGTGATTACAACACTTACTTTAACTAATTCTCTTTAAGGTTTAATTAATTTAAGTCTTTCTTCATAAAAGATTAAACTTTTAGACAATTGTTGGATGGTTTCAAAAGCCATCTTCATTCTTTGAACATGTTGAGCCTCTATTGGTAGTTGCTGAGATATTTTATCATAGTTATATACAGCTTTGATTGCTTGATTCAGCTTGGTGGATTTTGATTGGTCTAGTTTTTGAATAACTTCATTAATACTTAATTCATTAGCTCCTAATTCAGATAGTAAATTCACTGATTTATTTAATGCATCTCCCACCATTCAATAAGCTTGCTTAAACTCAATCTTATTTTGGATAATTTCAGCCATGACTTTAACTGCTACCATCATTGTTTTGTCTAGAATAACTCATTTGAATTGTGGAAGTTTATCTTTCATTTTTGTAGATGTCATGAACAACTTTTGAGCTCTATGATTAACTTCTTTATAAAAGATTTTATTCTGCTTAGCAATCTCTACTCTGAATTCTCTTACACATTCCTTTTGAAATTTTAGATTAGAAATGAACTCTTAAAAGTTTGGGTGTAACAAGAATGATTGATTTGGAGCTTTACTCTCTTGGCCTCTTCTAATTCTAAGCTCGCACTAGTTAACTACCTCTACCTACAAATGAGCTTATTCTTAATTCTCCAACATGATTTCTTTGTCTTGATTGTTACTTTTAACTACTCATTCAATTCCTTGAAATCTTTGAGCTCATCTTTCATGCTTGCTATCACTTATTCATTCTAAATTAAGAATTGTTTTAGCTTGAAAATTCTGTTATCTACCACTTCTCTCATATCTTTGACCATAACAACTATAGCTTCAAACATATCTTGATGTGATGTAATAAGCTTTTTCTCCCTTGTCAATGAATCATCTTCTTTATATGGAAGGATAACACTGGTTTTAGTTTCTAGCTTGGTTTGATGTTTTTGACTAAAGATGACCCTTCCTTTCTTTTCTTTTACTTTAAAGAATCTTGAAACTCCTTTCATCAAATAGTCAGAAGGAAAATTTATAGTAGTTAAAACTAGTGATTATGATTCATGGATTAAACTTTCATCTTGTTCATCTATTCTTGCTCTAGAAGCTTTTGTTGTTATTACTTCAATTGTTACTACTCCAACTATTGTTGGGCTAATAACTTATGTTGTTTTTCCTTCCTTGCCTTAATCAACTCAATTATGGCATTTTGATGAGCAACGAGGCAACCCTACACCCAACCATATAAATCAAAAACATTCACACACAATCTGGTAGAATTTTATGGATGGGACTAATTGTGCATCTAAATCGTTATGCTCTAATCGCAATTTGCTATCTCCCTACTTGGACTAGTGATAGCTTTGTCATGTATGGTTTAGTCCAAAGTTGATGAGTGGCGAGGTACCCCTACACCCAACCATATGAATATGAGCGTTCTCACACGTGATTCGGTTGAACTCCG
>MNCI01030846.1:192651-207141 GCA_015680685.1 Gnetum montanum | reverse complement strand
AAGTTGTGGCAGGTTCCAGGCGTGATACATCTCTTGTGAAATTAAGTTGACTCCAAAACCTGAGTCAAGAAGAGCTCTATGTGGTTTATTTCTGGTGACCTGTAAATAAATTAAGGGACTCCCAGGGTCAGTTAGTTTCCTGGGAAGGTGGCCTACCTTGATCCAGTCAGTTACGGTAACATTAAGCTCTGTTGGACTGAAGGGTCCTCCGAAGTGTTAGATGGTGGAGGAGTGTACATGGGCCCAACTGCTTGTTGTTGCAAGAGTTTGTCTGGGCTTTTGGTTCTGAAGAAAGGTATTCTCTTTTTATAGTTATCAAAACCAGCAGCGGGTTGAATATTTATAGCTCTTGCAGCGTGATGTTGCTACGATTGAGGAGGAAGTTCCCCTTTCATTATTGGAGCAGGAGGTGCTATGAGAACTACTACTGGTGGAAGAGGTGCGAATGTATTTGGAGGATGGTGTGGGTATGGAGTGTCTCCCAGAGGAGAAGGAGTCCTTCTGAAGTACTCCCAAAATTGGTAGTGACAGTGGGGAGTTGAGTGACTCATAGAGTCACTTGAAGAAATCGGCTGCTACACATAATATCCATAAGGGTCAGGCTACCATTAAGGGTACTCATGTTTCGATGATGGCATCCCCCATGACTATGGGTATTTCCATTGTTGATGTTGTCTGATGGGTTGTGGTGGAGTTCCACTTGGATAATACGTTAAGGGTTGGTGGAACTACCTTGGGTTACCCTATGGATAAGGTAACCTTCGAGGTGTTTGTCGTTGGTTGAGTCTTGGATTAAGCGCATACACCCCAGACTCCTGTAGATGTGAGATGATGGGGCAACATCCCTTAGGATGGTCATAGTCTATGTCAGAGTCCACAGCCATCGTCATCGTCTGTGTCAGAGTCCACAGCCACATCAGAGTTAGTGATTTTCCCCTTACCCTTGTTATGTGCAAGGCCTAAATCTCTCCACTTTTTCTTACCTTTGTCACTACTTTGTTCTACCTTAGACTCTTCTACAATTTTTAAGACAGTTTCAATTTTAGATTCTAAGGAACTCCATACATCATCTACCTTAGCCGCTATTTCTGTTGTGAGCTTTTGAAGCAAAAAGGTTTTTCAGTTCACCAACTCTTCGATTGGTGACTCATCCTCTTCATCACAAAATTTCACTCCCTTCTTTTGAAGAGAGGGGTCACAGTTGTATTCTTCCACACTTTTCCTTTTTCATAGCTCACCTTCTTCTTTTGCTACTTGCTCCAACAAGCTATGTACTTCACGGGATCTAAGTTGTGAGAGTCTCCCTTGGGCGTAAGTTCCAAAGGTTCTTCTAGTTTCATGCCTTAGCCCATCCACAATGTGGGGAAGTTGATCCTGCTGAGCGTACCCATGGCCCAGGCAACGATGTAAAAATGTGTAATAGCGGGCCATGGTAGCATCCAAGGGTTCATATGTACCTTGTTTCCAGCCTTGGATCTGCTTACGCAGATTGGACACTCTGGAGTACGTCTGATACATATTGTTGAACAATTCTAGCATCGTACTCCACCTCCTAATGGTTTCTAATTCTAAGGACCCATACCAGCTCTCTGCTTCCTTGGTGAGTGTCCTTGGGAACAACTTAAGTTTTTGCCACTCATTTTCTATATTCTGCAAGGCACAGGCATCGTGGAATGCCTATAAATAATTTTGCGAATTAGCATTGTATCCCTCTTCAAATCGTGGGATATTGTTCATGTCTAATCATTTGATCCAACTATCTTTTAAATGCCTTGTGGGAATCCTAACTACCTCCGTTATGTCAAGCATACTTCAGGTTGCGAGTAGGGGCTCATCATGATCATATCTTTCATGACGCCTATGATGTTTGTGTTGTTCCCTACTCACCCTACGTCTTTGCCCTTGTCCTCTCTCTCGACTTTCCCATCGAGGTCTCTCATTTTGTCTACCTTTATCCTCTCCATTATGTTCATGATGGCTATGCCCAGACATTGAAGGAGAGGGTGAATGATGTGAAGAAGGGGAACCATCGCCATGACGATGTTTCTTGCCTTCTCTTCGGCTGCTACAGCCTCGATCGTGGTGACGATCTAAGTGCCCATCCTTAGCATGAGTGGTTGTTCCCTCTATGAACAGTTGGTCCTCACGAGCATCAAAACCATGATTATGTATCGTTGATTGTAGGTTCTAATACCCAACCTCCTCCTCATCGTTAGGAGGGGGAACATCGTTTGCTAAAGAACTTGTTATAAGAGGTTCCTCATCTCCTATTTTGCTAAGGATGTGCAGGGCTTTGCCCTTCATAAAAGTATGTTGACTCTCCTGCCTTAAGTCTCTCATATGTTGTGCATTTGTGGGATAATAATCCCTCATCTCAAAGTCTTCAGCAACATATTCAGCAAATAGTTCTTGCATCCCAATCTATGCCAAGGCACGAAAGAGCATGTTAGGGACTGATCGATCTAGGGGTAACACGATGTTACCTTGCAAATCTCTCCATCACAGCTGTTCATCTTGATGGAGGATAAAGGTGAAGTCTGGGATATACTCATCGGGATGAATATAAACTATCTTATATTGTTTAGGACTTGGTTGATTTTGGCTATGGGTTTTATGTTGCCGACTGTCTCGTGTATGGTCCTTAGGTGGTGAGTTGCTCTTATGAGAAGAAGGCATTATTATCAGTGTGTTATTACACCATTATATATATTTTCTCTTTTGATTAACCTGAAGGTTCGTTTAGGCTCCCAACAATGTGAGTGATATCCTTTATGTTCTATTCAACGCACAAGCACTTAGTCCCCGACAACGGTGCTAATGATGAGCCACGAGGTACCCCTACACTCAACCATACGAAACGAGCATAGCATGCGCAATCTAGTTGAACTCCACAGACTAAATGCCTACACACCCCATGGAACACTTGGGGTTAATCGTTTGTTGTCTTCCCAGACTTACTTGTGCTTGTCACGGTGTATGGTTAAGTAAGTCTGAGGTATATGATTTTTATATCTTTTAATGTTTTTCTCCTATGCTATCGAGGTGAAGGGTTGAGAAACTAACTAATTCTAACTAATGACTAAGTCTAAAATACCTAGCATCAGCATCCATTCCCACTTACTGTACACACCCTGAACTATGCAACCACGACTACCAAACGCTAATCGTTACTAGGATCACCACGCATAACGCATGTGCTCGAAGTGGTCATACTGAGACACTTAACTAGCCTAAACGTAATGAGCATCCATCCCTTGACTAGCCATACACATCCTTAGATCCTCATAATCAAGTCTTACTCATTCCGCATTCTAGGAGTTGAGGGTTAGAGAATCTAATCGCAATGAGCAGTTGATTCCTTGATTAGCCGTATACATTCGTAAATGCTCGTAACCAAATCATACTCATGCCACGCTACTGCAAGGTAATAAATAACAGGTAGGAAATAATATGTAATAAATAAAAAGTAATAAAATCCTATTCCATGCACTGCAAGGTTTATCCCTAAAGCTTGTCTTTATTGTCGTACACAACTTGCGTTTAGGTACAATGTTGCTCGAATAAAGATCCATTCACTTGGGGACTCCTACTACGGACACATGGAAAAATATTCTATCTCTAGAGTGATCAATCTGCTAGAGTTTCCCTACTTCTATCTTAGGATGGGAAATAAGGGGAGTGCTGCCTCTTATTTATAGATTTGGCGACGGACCACGATATCGCGTATGCGACATCGTAGGGGACGACGCGATATCGCGGCTCATGCGAATCACGTCTCATCACCAATGATCCACATGAGTGTTTTATTCATAGACGAGATTACTTACAAAAACATAGAAAAAAACACAAAAAGATAAAAAGATAAAACAAAAAGTTGAAAAATTAAAAGCTGGAAAACAAAAACTGAAAAATTAAAGAAAAATAAAAAATATTTATTAATCCTGCTTGTTATTAAAATGGGGGATATCCCCCATAACTAAACAGTTGAGGATGGCAAGGATTAATAAATGGAAGATGAGGATCCTTGCATGTTGGAAGTGTTGAGGCCCGTTCATACTTATCCCATCGGGGTTCACACACTTGATTATAATGAACATAGTGGGGCAATTTATACGATGTAGTTCCCGAATAACAAGTTGACCCACTATGATGTTTGTGACCGTTAGATGGTATGCAAGGATTGGGATGTTGCCTTCCATGATTGTGTTCATTGGGCCGTATGGTTGTTGCAATGTTAGTTGGTGGCCCTGATGAAGTTACATGAGGTGTTGGGCTCAAAGATAAGGGTGCACCATAGTGTGGGACTTGTGACGAGTTGGAAGATGCAGTGGCCTCAGAATTGTGTTGTCCCTTCTTACAGCCATGTTTAAAGAAAGGATTCTTTTGATGTTGAAGAGGCTTTTCACTGCTGTTAGTAGTAGTAGCACAAGTGTCATTCAGGGGTTGTTGCTATGGTGCAAACACTTTAGGAATAGTTGTGGCGATGTAGAAGGAGGGAAAGGATGAGAATGTTGAAAATTAGAAGGAGTATAAGGTACACAAGGTGGTGGTTGTGTTGGAGGCATGGGCATATAGTATTGAGGAGAATGGTACTGTGGTGAGATAGAGTATGTTGGCCCAGTTTGAGAAACAGGTTGTTGAACAAGATAAGTGTTTAGGTTCGGATGATACGAAGGGTGTCTCTAGTCCAAGGGTGGTTTCCTCCATGACTGGGATTGTTGCCACTATGATCAAACACAGTATCTCTATATGAACTCTTGATGTAACGTGTTTCCCCAGTGCTCATGTAAATGTAACAATATTGGGCAGTGGCCTTTGGGGTGATCATATAGGCATATGTTGCATTCATACGTATGATTGGCAGTTGAGCTCTTATTTTCCTTATCCCTTCTTTCTGATTGTCTACTACTTTGTCCTGCTTCTTGGGTTGTCAAAACTTTATCTCCAATAACGTTGATAAATTCTCCATACTTTTGATATGTCCATTCCAACATCTTATTGATCTTTACCTTGACTTCTTCTAATGTTTGTTGTATTTTCAAAGATGATGTTTCCACCTTGAGATTGGTTGATTTCTCCTTTTTATGATTATGGACCTTTGCTAAGTTGAGATTTTGGTCTCGTTGATGTTTTTCAACACTCTCCCATCTAGCCAATTCTCCTTCTTCTTTTGCTACCCGCTTAGCAAGCTCTTGGACTTGATGGGTTCGTAGTTTGTATAGTTGACCTTGGGCATACATTCCTAAGGTCTCTCTTGTTTCATTACGTAGCCCATCAATGATATGGTACATTAGCCTTTCCTCGAAAAACCCATGGCCTGGACAGTTGTTTAATAGTGCATAATATCTTTCTAAGGCCATGTCCAAGGGTTCATGTTGTGCTTGTTTCCATCCTTGGATTTGTTTCCTCAAGGCTGACACTCTTGCGTAGGTTTGATATTTTTCATTAAAGACTTCTACCATTGTTGACCAGCATCTTATTGAATTGAGTTTTAACGTTCTATACCATACTTTTACTTGATGAACGAGTGTCATAGGAAAGAGCTTAAGTTTTTTCCACCTGTTATCAATGTTATTCCATGTGCATGCATCGTAGAAGGCTTGTAAATGTTGATGCGGATCTAAGTCATAGCCTCCTAAAAATTTAGGAAAGTTGTTTAAATCGAGCCTAGGTAGATGGCTCTCTTTACGATGCCTACCTAAGATTCGAATAGCCTCTTGTATTTGCCTTAGGCTTATAGTGGCGAGTAGGGGTTCATCGTCATCAGATAAGTTATTCTTTTGTATGTTAGGATAACGTTGCTTTTTTTCATGTTTATAAGAAACTCCCACTTCAGGTTGTATACTCCAATCTTCATTGTCATATAATTCATTGGTTCTCCAATGAACTTCCTCACTAGGTGTGGCATTATTGTGATCTTGTAGGAGAGGCATTGTTGTGAAGTTGTGTGTGAATTTGTATGTGACTTTTTTTTTAATAATTATTTCTTCTTTCTAAGAGATATATCGTTAAGTCCTATACAACGACCTTGTATGATATAACTAATCTAGATAACTAGCACTGTCCCCAGCAACAGCGCCAATGATGAGTGGCGAGGTACCCCTACACTCAACCATACGAATATGAGTGTTCTCATGCGCGATCCGATTGAACTTCGCAGACAGACTAGTTGTGGCACCTAGACAGTTAGCCTTAGGTCGCAGGTTGCTATCTTCCCACCTAGACTAGTATTATCTTTGTCACATATGTCTTAGTCCAGAGTGAGGTGTACAATGTGTTCTAACCTAATGCTACTCAAGTACATAACATCAGTAGCTTAGTGAATAACTTTTGTTGCTCAAGTACTTTATATAGCTTCTTCATAGAGTTGATTTCCAACTAATCTCTAGAATCAATTTTAAAGCTCTATATATTACTGAGCTAACATAATAGTTGACTGCAAGTCATGAGCATATGATGATTCTATTCTATTAAGTTTTTATTTAAACTCAAAGACTCATTTTATACTAAGGCTCAAACCCTATCTCAATACCCATATCTTCGTGTATTAATTCTTGTTAAGTCATTGGAATGATATGCTGACATGTCAACATGAGCTATGTGTATAACCATTTTGTTGATTATTTATAAAATAGGTTTCGATTCTACCAACGTCCATAATAAGATAGGCTTCATTTTTTCTTCCAAGTCTTATGACTTTTTATGCACCATTACCAAGTTAATGTGGCTCATAAAAAGAAATTAAAGCCTTACGCTAGAACCATTTTTCAGTTATACTAGCTTTGTGTTGATGTGAAGATTTCCTTAATCGTATTTAAAGAATTGATTTTAAGCTCTTTCATAGAACCAAATTTCAATTCTATAAGCTTTTGGATCCTTATAGAACCATTTTGAAACTCTTTTGTAGAATTGATTTATGGTTTTGCAAGTCTTTTTCCTTTGCTTATGTGGCTATTAGATTGTTGTTATAGGATCAATTTTTCTTAAGATCTTTGATCTTCTTTTTCTTAAAATTCACTTGGTCTCACTTTGCTTAGCTAGATTAAAAATATAATTTAGCTTGTTCATAAACTTAGTATGTTTATTAACTTTACGTGTCTTTATTACAAGCCTCCAGCTTTGTAGGGTAGAGTTCGAGCTTGTTAGTAGAACTAATTTTTAGTTCTACAAGCTTCCTTTGTTTTATAAGTTGATATGCTTTGTAGAACTAGATCTACTATGTAGAACCAATTTTAGTTCTATAAACTGCTTTCATTCCTCAAGTTTATGTGGTAGATTATGAGCTTTACTTATAGAAGTAAATTAGTGCCTCCCTTCCATAACCAAATTTAACATCTTTAGTAATGTGGCGTGTGATGATGTGGATGAGCGCTTTCAATCTTTGTAGAATCAAATTTTGTTTTTTTTAGAGTCAATTTGTGTGAATGCTAACTCATAATTAGTTGAGATGGTAGAATCAAAATTAAGCTTGTTTGTAGAACCGATTTCTGATTCTACATGCTTCATTGCCAGCATATACAAAGTTAATTCATTACTTGAGCTTGTAATAGAATCGCTTGAGCTTTTCTTTTAGAACCAAATTTCTATTTTACAAGTGCCCTTTATATGAGCTCATACAAAGCTTTCCTTATAGAACCAAAAATAAGCTTATTTGTAAAACTATATTTCTATTTTACAAGCTCTTACTTGTTGATGTGTTAAATAGTTTAAACCTCCATAAAACCAAAATTTAGCTAACTCAAACAAAACCAAATCTTGTTTCTATAAGCTTTTTCTAATTAACTCAATGTTAATGTGGCAAGTGGTGCCTTTGTAAAATCAAATACATTAGAATAAAGTTTCCATTCTACGAATTTATTCTAATCATTTTGAATGGATAGGACCCTTATGTTGGTCTTATGCTTAATTGGATTAAAGATCTTAAAGCTTCTCTAGTGATTAAAATCAATCAGATCTATTATTTTATGAGTAGATTTGTGACCATGACTCAACACCCGAGACCTGTGTCTAACTCAAATAAGTTTCTTTTCTCAGAGTAACCATGAATCATCAAGAAATTCTTTGAATAAAGTTATTATTACAAGCTTCAATTTTTCTCATGACTTTCAATATTATGCATTTGTATCCATTGAGCTGCAAATTAATTAGCCTATATTTTTATTCGAAGTTGCATTTTATTCCATATTTTCTAAACCTTAATCTTCAACTTTTAAAAGGATCTGTTTGATTTCAATAATCATTAACTAATGCCTGGGAAAGATTCAGGTCACAATTGGTATCAAATTGTTCTCTTTAATTAAAACCCGAATAACAAAGTGTTCTTTTAGAAAATCATAGTAAGCCCAAAATGATTTTCTTTAAAACCTTTTATTTGAATTAATAATTGTTCCATGCACTAGTGGAACTATAACAATACCATTCTTAACTTATTATTAAAACACAAATTTACAAAAGTCCTTAGTGTTTTCTGTGTTTTGCCCAAATAAGAACACTACCAATTTACTTGCAAATCTCAACAATAATGCTTCTACAAATGTACATGCAAATCTCAACACTAATACTTCTATTGTTTCCTCAACACTAATACTTCTATTGTTTCCTCTTGAGTCATTTTTGTCAAAATTTTAGATTATTTTTTGTCAAAATTATAGTTCTTATACACAACAGTTACTTCTTATTGTAAACTATTTTTTTAACTACTTTTAAATCAATATTAAAGTTGTTAAAATTTACAGAGCTAAAACAATAAGCATAGTAAACAAACTTTGCATTGCAGAAGTAGAATGCACTTTCCCCCTCTATTTCACAATTCCACTGAAGCTCTCTTAATGGAAAGTTAATGTAACTGGTTAAATACTTAATTGCAAATGCATAACATCAGTATGCAGTATGGTATGCCGTAAATTTGAAATACGATTTGCTTCAGATTTTGTTCTGGAAAGTTAGTGAAGCAGGTATTTTCTAATCTTACAGTTGGTCTGCGTAAAGTTGTTTTCCATAAGTATATAATAACTTCTATATATCTTAAGAAATATAAGCGATGTGTAAAGTATATATCACATATTAAATTGACGGGTTGACAAAAGGTTTGATCATTTGATGAAACCTTTTGTAAAATAAAATGAACTTTAAAAAACCTATACGTAAGGGACATTTAAATACACGTATATTTCCCACTGTACCATCTCACGTTGGTACCATCCTGCGGAGAAGTCCTTTTGCGGCCCGATTGGGTATTAATGCACTCCATTTGATCCATGTAATCAAAACCTCTTTATGGCCATCGTTGCCATGACCCTTTTCCTCATGCCCATTCTCATATTTCTTTTTTATGCAAGCACGTTCATTTCTTTTTTTGCAAGGGCGGCATTCATTCTTTGTACGTATTTGCTGCTAGGTTTTTTTTTCTTTTGCACAGCATGTGAAGACCTACCCTGGGGCCGCAAAAGACAAAGACTTCACGTACTCACATTTTTTGGCAGCAGGTACTCACATTTCCATTCTTTGTCATTCTATCTTCGTATGCAGCTATGCATCAAAATAATCCGATTCGTGGAAGCGAGGTTNAAATTAAATCTCATATATCATATAAAAAACGTTGTAAAATATAGAATGTAAATTTGAAATATTGTTAATGCTTAAAAATTGCATAAAAGATTGCAATGAAACATTAAGTATTGAGTCTCATGTGTATTATAAAATATTTTAGCATTATCATATATATATATATATATGATAAAGAGTTTCTTGCCAAAGCTTAGAAATTGTCACATTGTTCAAATTCTAATTTTAAACTATATTTTCTCCTTGCTCTACTCTAAAAAGTAAATTTGTAGCTATACTCTAAAGAGTAAATTTGTAAAACCTGCTTCATTTTGTTCTATGTCATTAATATCATTTGCATGGCAATCATCTTCATCAAGGATTGAATCATCAATATTAAGATTCATTGCTCCAGGAACATTAACTAAGTTAGTAGAATAACTTTCTCTATCATCAACTATTGGAACATCATCATCTTCTATATTAACATCCCAAAAAAGAATAGGTGATTGCCTATATTTTATTTCCTTTCTTTCTTCCAATCTAATCATGCTATGAAGAGATACTAATTTTTCAACTCTTTTTAGAGTTAGACTATTTCTTTTGATCCGATAAATAAAAAAATATGTTAACCAATTTCTTTCAGAAAAAGATGCAACCTACATAAATGATAAAAATGAGAATAAATTTTTGCATTGTTAAAAAATTCATTTTATAAATTATTCAAAACTTCATCAATAAACAAACTCATTTGAAACTTAAGACCTAATAGCTTATTAATTATGGTGTTTAAAAAATGCATGATATATAAAACATCACTATTTCAAGTTTTCAAACATCACATTTCATAAATTAATTAAGAAAATTAATACGTATTAATATTTGTTATATGTTTAATAAAAAAACTAATCTGAAAAAGAAACTTCACTGCTAAAGTTTGAAATCTAAGAATATCTCCTACTATCTCCACCATGCAAACTCCACCATCCAATCTTCTTGAGCTATTCTATCCATATCAAGTATAGCATCTTCACATTTAAATGCTTTTATATGTCCTTTAGTAAATTGAAGCCTATTCTTACATCAAAATCAAAATCGTCACAAGGCCTTGTTGGATTTAATGCATATTCAGCCATATTCTTAATATTTAATGCATATGCAGCCATATGCAATAGGGTGTTTATAGCATTCATCTTTTTAGAATCAATGGAAGTAACTGAGCATTATAAAAATCAAGAGAGCTATTAATTTCTATACCATATTTTCATAAATTACATAAATTTCTTATCTTTATCAACGTAAAAAATGAAATCAACAATAGGTTGTGCCATTAGAAAAAATATTGCTACATTTTCATAAAAAACTAATACCAAGCATATAAGCCAATAAAATTTATCAGATTTTTACACCAGGAATCCCTTCTCCACCACCATTTTCACAGAGCTCTATCTACTTCTGTGTTGTTAATAATGCTCTCCGCAAGTTCACGACATGTTTTGGACTTATGGGCTTGCTTTATAAAGTTGGGATAGCAAGAGATTCAAAGGGGGGTCTTTGGAGTTTTCGAATTTGTTGTTCTGGGTTGAGTTCATGCCTCTTGCATGTTTGACTGCAATTGTTGACTAGGGCTTCCTAAAAAGATTTGAGAAGGATATGGTGCTGAAATTTTGTTTGAACTTTGCACAAATGTATCCTTCGAACTATTCTGTTTGCACTTGCAGACGGAGAGAAGCCTCAAAGCAGTTTTGTAATCAACTGATTCCCTTCCCTCACAAGTTGTGCATTAATGACTGGTTGAGACTAGCCGAAATCAGGGCCGTTACCTGAAACCAAAGACACAACATGAGATAGCCATGGCCCATGAATAAAAATACGAAACCAATCCACTAAATAAAAATCTTTTCTCTAAAATCATCTGAATAAACTAAAACGGAAAGTAAAGATAAATCTAAGCAAAATAGGCAACTCAATTAATACGAAAATCCACTAAAATCCACTACTAAAGATCAGACAGAAATGTGTTCTCACGCAAACTGGAAGAGCAAGACGGAAGGGGAAGAAAAAGGGATTTCGTGCTCACGAATCAGGATAGAGATGGAGAGAAATCTTTACAGCAACGAGGAAAAGAAGCGGAAAATAACAAGCTATGCATCANATATATATATATGATAAAGAGTTTCTTGCCAAAGCTTAGAAATTGTCACATTGTTCAAATTCTAATTTTAACCTATATTTTCTCCTTGCTCTACTCTAAAAAGTAAATTTGTAGCTCTACTTTAAAGAGTACATTTGTAAAACATTAGCTAAGTCAGTAGAATAACTTTATCTATCATCAACTATTGGAACATCATCATCTTCCAGATTAACATCCCAACAAAGAATAGGTGATCGCCTATATCTTATTTCCTTTCTTTCTTCCAATCTAATCATGCTATGAAGAGATACTAATTTGCCAACTCCTTTTGGAGTCTATTTCTTTTGATCTGATAAATGAAAAAATATGTTGACCAATTTCTTTCAGAAAAAGATGCAACCTACATAAATGATAAAAATAAGAATAAATTTCTGCATTGTTAAAAAATTCATTTTATAAATTATTCAAAACTTCTTCAATAAACAAACTCATTTGAAACTTAAGACCTAATAGCCTATTAATTATGGTGTTTAAAAAATGCATGATATATAAAACATCACTATTTCAAGTTTTCAAACATCACATTTCATAAATTAATTAAGAAAATTAATACATATTAATATTTGTTATATGTTTAATAAAAAAACTCATCTGAAGTTTGAAATCTAAGAGTATCTACTACTATCTCGACCATGCAAACTCCACCATCCAGCTAGATCTTCTTGAGCTATTCTATCCATATCAAGTATAGCATCTTCACATTTAAATGCTTTTATATGTCCTTTAGTAAATTGAAGCCTATTCTTACATCAAAATCAAAATCGTCACAAGGCCTTGTTGGATTTAATGCATGTATATTCTTAATACTTAATGCATATGCAACCATATGCAATGGGGTATTTATAGCCTTCATCTTTTTACAATCAATGGAAGTAACTGAGCATTATAAAAATCAAGAGAGCTATCAATTTCTATACCATATTTTCATAAATCACATAAATTTCTTATCTTTATCAACATAAAAAATGAAATCAACAATAGGTTGTGCCATTAGAAAAAATATTGCTACATTTTCATAAAAAACTAATACTATGCATATAAGCCAATAAAGTTTATCAGATTTTTACACCTGGAATCCCTTCCCCACCACCATTTTCACAAAGCTCTATCTGATCCTGCGCTATTAATAATGCTCTTGGCAAGTTCAAGACATGTTTTGGACTTATGGGCTTGCTTTATAAAGTTGGGATAGCAGGAGATTCAAAGGCGGATCTTTGGAGTTTTCGAATTTCTTGTTGTGGGTTGAGTTCATTCCTCTTGCATGTTTGACTGCAGATGTTGACTAGGGCTTCCTAAAAAGATTTGGGAAGGATATGGTGCTGAAATTTTGTTTGAACTTTGAACAAATGTATGTTTCAAACTATTCTGTTTGCACTTGCAGAGGGAGAAAAGCCTGAAAGCAGTTTTGTAATCAACTGATTCCCTTCCCTCACAGGTTGTGCATTAATGACTGGCGGGAATGACGGTCACAAGTTGTGCATTTATGACTGGCTGAAATCATGGCCGTGAAACCAGAGACGCAACATGAGATGGCCATGGCCCATGAATAAACGGAAGGGGAAGAAAAGCAGATTTCGTGCTCACGAATCAGGATAGAGATGGAGAGAAATCTTTACAGCAAAAGAAGTGGAAAATAACAAGTGAGAACCAAGAGCGAACGTTCACCGGAAAAATTATGCACTAAGATTACAAAGGTAAAGCATGTAGCGCTCACATTTTAAAAAACGGAAGAAATATCATCCAAATTTTTTAAGAACAAAAACTAGAATTAAGGATCCAAGAGAACCGCTCGCAATGCGTGCTTACGCAGGCTCGGCAAGCCCGTCCAGATTGCGCCAGAAGGAAACGATCGATTTTCTGAAAAATATAGAATGATAAAAAATATAGAAACTGAAAAATATAGAATAATAAAGTATAGAATGATAGATGTGCAGAGCATTCTGTAAATGTAACAAGTTTATAATATGATAATGCTAACAACTCATTCTCTAAGCATCAACAGATAAATCCGATAAGGCAAGTCTCCTACCCAATCACCTAAATCAAACTGGGCAGACGAGACCCCTGCATCAAAAAAAATGTTCATCGTCTTCTTCGTCATTGCCTGCAAATGAAAAACTGAAAATGAAGCAAAAAATTTTAAAGCTGAAAGAGAAACAAAGCGCTTGGAGAGTGCGGAAGCATCCAAATCCCTATCAATGGCGAAACAGGAGGGTCTGTAAATAAAAGATATTGGACGCGGATGCAATTTGCAGAAAACAGGTAAGATTTGACGCGATTTGCAGTAAAAATAGGTAAGATTGTAATCGACAATGAATGTTCTCATTGAGAGTTGAAAAATCGAACCAAAAATTATAATTTACGTACCCAATGTGGATTTTACACGCTTCTGTACGCGTGCCCAAATCCACCGCGAACGGTTCGTGAGATTTTCTTGGAAATCGTGAATCTCCGGCGCATAGATAACAAGTGAGAACCAAGAGTGAACGTTGGGCAGAAAAATTGTGCACTAAGATTACAAAGGTAAAGCATGTAGCGCTGGCATTTAAAAAACGGAAGAAATATCATCCAAATTTTTTTAAAACAAAAACTAGAATTATGGATCGAAGAGAACCGCTCGCAATGCGTGCTTACGCAGGCTCGGCAAGCCCGTCCAGATTGCAGAAGAACCATCGATTTTCTGAAAAATATAGAATGATAAA
This sequence comes from Gnetum montanum, assembly GCA_015680685.1. Classification (NCBI taxonomy): domain Eukaryota; kingdom Viridiplantae; phylum Streptophyta; class Gnetopsida; order Gnetales; family Gnetaceae; genus Gnetum; species Gnetum montanum. Next base: position 192,702 of record MNCI01030846.1, on the reverse strand, counting down.
AATTGTAGAAACTGAAAAATATAGAATAATAAAGTATAGAATGATAGATGT
>MNCI01030846.1:143576-178251 GCA_015680685.1 Gnetum montanum | reverse complement strand
TAAGCACATCATCGGATGCCACCATAATATCCTGTTCATGGAGAAGGATCACCCACATTTGCCACTTGCAAGCCATCCATCAACTCCAAGTTATGGCACAAGCACCAGTTTCTGAACACAAGGTCCAAGAACAAATATAGAGTCACCTCAGAGAGTAACCAGATCATGAATTCTCCGAGGAACATCAACATTCTCAGAATTTGCATTTCCCCACTATATCAAGAACGACTGCCAGTCTCACAATCAACACCTTTCAATAGATTTTGCACTTGCAGGAAGGAACCTCTTTGGGAGGTTTCTTCCATAGGTAAGTATAGCAGCCCAGTTACACCTTACCCCTCATACATGCCCAAGTAGTTAATATAGCCAATAGAACCATATCGTGGAACTGTCACCAGCTGAGGGAAGACATGGGTTCACAAGTCTTACCCAAATTCAACTTTCACCTTGAGAACAACTCGAGACACCAAGCATTTTTGTTTCATGTTGGGAGATCTAGGTTTTGTTTCATACATCCCAGTCAAGCCCATTTACATCAATTTGTGGTGGACAAGGCTACACCACTACCTATTATCATTCAACCCAAACAACAGACACAAGTCAACAACAACATCTTGCCCATAGGAGGACCAGGTCCTCAAGATAGTTTTACATGGAATGGGCTTTCATCAACATCATTTACAACTCAACCACAAAATGATTCATCCCAAAGGGTTTACAATAAGGATGGTCTACTAGAAAACCCCAACAAGGAAGTTCCTCTAAAGACCCCAAAATTGAGAGTACACAATATCATGCCTTGCTTATACGAAGAGCANAGAGTACACAATATCATGCCTTGCTTACACGAAGAGCAGTATGTACCTTTAATTTACATCAACAACACAACCTCATAGAGGAGGTTTCATGAATTTCACCAGGGTAACAACATTCTTTCTCTGACAACAAGCCCCACGAGTTCACAGACATGGGACCATAGCTAGGAACAAGTCCCAAACATCAACTGCTTCTAGATCCCAAATAGAAGACAACTGTCTCAATACCACCTGCCTTATTATTTCTGGAACTGAAGAGGGCATCCATTGAAATGGAGAATGATCCCTCATGATCAACTCTACTATCCCACTAGGGAGGTGAGATCACCAACATGAATTAACATCACACCAGAGATATGAAACAATACATCAGCGAGGGACTGTGTAATACATCAGTGTACATAAGGGACAGAGTACACGGGACAATTCAGCAAGACACCATAGCCTATTAGGCACAACGAGTTCCCAATCACAGAATCACACCATAGACAACAAACACACCAATAAGTCCCAATCTGTGAGAGCGCATCATAGCTCTCCAAAGCACCAAAAGCAATAAGTCACGAGAGCCCACCAACATGCACAAATCATTAGAAACCCCCAATCATGAGAGCATGGGCTCAAGTGCTTTGAGCACATTCAAGCCCCACCAAGCAAGGCCACCAAGAGAAATCACAATTTCTGTATTTGTAATGTCATTTATCCAAGGATGGACCACCATCCCATCGTTTTGACAATTGCTCCATGATCGCCTCCAACATGGAAGAGCAAGTTTAGGTGCCACTACCCAGAACTCTACTCAAATCCACCATTAGACATCACATTGATGTGAATTTCAGTCACCAACGATCATCTGTGGACAAGATCTTTGCCAGTCCAAGAACACAAGAGAATGTGTTCCCAAGATTTGTCTTGTCTCAAGGACGTTCACCAAGCACACACCATCTAGGCATGCCAACATCATCAAGAACACATGGCACTAGTTCAAGAGCATAATGGGCAAGGACATGCCCTGGTCCATTCATTATAACACCGTATCACAACTGAAGCATTTCTCATGAGGTTTTCAGTAGAATTATACATCAAGGCACAAAGGCCATTTACAACATATAGCAAGGGCGCTTTAAAACAAGCACAAGGAAAACACCATACATCAAGCTTGGCCTTGTCATAGTGTGTGGCATAGGCCTACAACCAGGAGACAACTGAGTCACATAGGCAATACATCCAGCACTTGCGTGTGCATACAACTGGATTGAGAATATCACAAGGATACCTTTCACACACCCGAGGATAGGATTACATTCATATATGGGAACATACATGGTATTTGGGAATGCTACCCAGTCCTAAAAGGCTATAGGACAAACTATCCAAACCCTTCCTAGGATGGATGATTTAGGCCACCAAGCATACCAAGAAAGAACCATGTTGTTTTGAGAAAAACCTATCTCTGTCATGAAGCATAAACGATCATCTGTCATTGTAGCACTGTCTCAAAAGATACATGATCTACTGTCACACTGAACTGACTGCACAAGTAAACCTCGAACGAAAACGATTCGAGACACAAACGCAATGATCGAATAACGAAACACACCAACTGAGTATCCACCATCCTACCATAGTGGGACCTCATTGCATTGGCCACTCTTGGGCCATCAGTATCCAGCATGGTCAAAGATACCATTTCATGCCATCTACTAGCCTAATATCTGTAGGGTCTAGGACAGATCACCATCCTCTATTAGTGCACCCCTAGCACTGAGAGGCAAACAAATCATGATGTACCTGCTGATTCATCACAACCAAGGTACTGATAAATCCACAACCCAATGTTGGGATTCTGAGACCAAATAATCAGTTCATGAAGGTCTCAGGAGCACATATCTTCCCCATAGACATAGTGCTCATAGAATCAATTGAGGTCACCACTGGCTGCATCTTTAAACTTGTGCTACCTACAAATACTGAGACACAAGCTCAGAAACATAGAAGTTAGCAGGAACATGATTATCACATTAGCCTCATTCACAACCATCAAGCATGATCATATAACAAAGAGATATCACTCTTGCGCATCATAAAATTCAAGACCTCAATCACATGTATAGAGATCAATCATGCAAAACATTGATGAAGGAATCCGATCCCCACTCAAACCAACAATTTCATCATGAGGCATACCAAGAGAGAGATAGCACACTCTCAGAATTTCAAGATTCATACACAACAATCATTCCCAGCAACTAACACTGGCCTCAACTAGGACCAAAATTTCAACACACTCGCATGAGTCATGGGCAATAGACAATCGTCAACTCAACCCAAAAATAAGGAGGAAGACCAAGGTCTATCCAACAACAAGTCTACATCAAACCAATTCTCGCAACAATGAGCAACATCACCGAGGATGCTTTCACAAGAAGACTCTCATCAACCAAGGTGAGGTCTCAACAAGAACCAACAACATGATGACCCACACCAATAGTCTTCGAATCAAAGTGACCAAGAAATGTCACCAATCAGAATAGTGATGTCACAAGCCCAAGGGCAACACCACCAGCTCAACAAAGGAGCACAACTCTCAAAGATTAACAATAAGGGCAATCATGCCTCATGCATAAATTAGTTTTAAAACTAATTTAAAACTAAGAAAATAAAGCTAAGATTAAAGAAAAATTCCAAGAATTCCAGATTATTCAAAAGATTAAAGTTGAAAACACCTTAAATGAAGAAAAATTATCTCAAATTTTAGGATAGTTTAAATGAGTAATGTTAAATTACAATAGTAACAATAATAAAACTAATCTTATAACTAAATGAGAAGCTTGTTTGAAATATACCTGTTTGGAAATACAGGTGTTAAAAAATTTTCAATGTAATTTACAGCAAAACTCCCCAGGCATAGGTGCATCAATTTGTAACCGCATCAATTTCTAACGATGCATCAATTTGTAACCGCATCAATTTCTAACGAACAGTGGTTGCGACTCCAATTTGAAACAGTGAATGCCGGGTAGAGGGCATTTTACCCGGAAAAAAAATTTAAACTTTTATTTTTTAAAATATCCTGTGTGAACCTGTGATTCTGATAAAGTTTAAAATGTATAGCTCAATGCAATCTATTATACAGAACTGATGCTTCCTCGTTTTCGGCATTTTCCACAGAAAATTTTGTTTAGTTGCTTGGTATCTTGCTAGCAGGTGTTAAACTTGGTGCAATGTAAGATAGCTAACGAACCGCCAGTGCAGGAAAAGCAGCAAAACAGAGGCACATTCGTAGTCTGAGACATGTGGTTGAGGCTACTCTACAATTTCAGGCATATCATTCACGGACGCTGATATTTTAATCTAAGCATAGGTAGGAGACACGTGATTAGGAGACACGTGATTGAACCTAGTCCACAATTTCATGCTTATCCTTCACCGACTGATATTTTAATGTAAGCATGCGCAGCTACCCTCGTACTATAAGGCGAGGGCCCCATTGGGGGATTAATGCACCACGTTCATCGCTGTATCATGGCCATGCTATGTTATGGTCATGTTATGTGATATCATGGTCTTGCATGTTATCATGGTATGGCTTTACATTAATTTATTATGCTTATTTCTTTATCTTTATTTGTATTCCAAAATATATATATATATCGTTTTGTGCCATTTCATTTTTGCACTTTGGCATTCATATTCAAGACTCCTCATTCATATTCATTTTTGCTAAGCTATCCTAATCCCATTTATATTTATTTTTTCGAGGTATTCCCAATCCCATTTATATTTACTTTTTATGGGCTTTCTTTGCTCTTTATTTTCATCTTCCAAGACTAAGATCATGAACCACCTATCACTAATTCCATGCATCACCTATCACTAGCTCAATAATGCCTTGTATAACTTAGTATAAGGGATTAACATTGCATATCCAAATGATATCCAATACAAGTATGAGAAAGAGGTATACCAAATTTTAGTATTATGTAATCCAAGGTGTAGGACAAATCCTAAATGATGCAAAGAATAAAATATACATGAGCAACAATAAAACACTAAAAATACCATGCTCAAGAAAATACGCATGTAAATTTTTTAGCATTATGAACATCCTCAATTATTAACATTGAGAACTAGTGCTTAATAACTCACTAAGTGATGAGTGGCTGATCGCAGTTTGCTATCTTTGCACCTGGACTAGTAATTGCTTTGTCACGTATGGTTTAGTCTAGCGTGAGGTGTATGATGTGATTCCTAACACTAAGTTACTCCTGAAGACAATGAAAAATAATCTTGATTTAAGTTAATAAGCAACAGGAAACAAAAGCTAAACTAGTCTAAGTGCGATGAGTATCTGTCCTTAATCATTTGTATGCATCTTGGACTTCGTGTACTACTTCTGGGATTACCAAGCACATATTACTCGAAGCACTACTAGATACGCTACTAGGTTACCAAGCAGTTTACACTTAAACTTCATGATTAAGACGTACTCATTCCGCATTTAACAACAAAAAATAATAATTACAATAAAAGAAATATTAACTAAGAAAACAATAAATAATCAACAAAAACAATTAAAGACTAAGTGAATGCTACAATGATGGAGTAATCTTGATCTTTATTGTTGGTTGTGTGCATGTCTAAGTACGTGACACTCGAACAAAGGTTCCATACAATTACAAACATCACATTGTGGGCATGCACTGGGGAAAGAGCTAAAACTAACTAAAAACTGACAAAAAGACTCTACTCTAAAACTTACCAACTTCCTTGTCTTCTTGTGCACCTGAATGCTATATTTATAGGCATATACAAGAATCATGATATCATGTATTCAATATTGTTATCTAGGCTACGATATCGAGTATTCAATATCAAGGATCTGATGCAAGGCTTGGCAATCACAACTCATCATACCCCCATGACTGAATAACAACTTGTCCTCGAGTCAAATAATCAAAATGAGAACAAGTTCCTTGATTACATAGTGGATAGGTATGGAATTATTGACTAACTATGAATTACTTTATGCTGTAGTGTGGAATTAAACAAAACAAAATTAGGACACAGACACAAAACACAAAATACAAAATTGCTAAAACTCATGTGGTTCCAGGCGATGGTGGCTCCTCCATGGGTCTCTTCCCCTTATCTTGTGTGCTAGCCTTTGGAAATGGATGTCTCTAAAGGAGTGCCTAAATTTTTTCCTCTTCAGTTTGGGGATCATGTGTTGTCCATGCTAATGTTCCAATATTTGATGGAGTTGGCACCTCCCATGGGCATGATAGTTGTAGGAACATCTGATTGGCCTTGATGTACCAAGCCACAAACAATTGTCGTTCCTATTCATAGGCTCTAACTTTATCTCTACATTCCTGGTAATCTGTGAGCCATTAAGCCAAATCCGCTATGACATCTTTTTGCCCTTGGTAGCTGGCCTTGACCACCTCTAATTCAGAATTTGCTACTTCTAATTTCTGCAGCGTCTTCTTGTGTTCAGAAAATTCTATTTCATATTTAGTGTAGGTGGTTGCTACCTGCTTCTTCAATTCTTTCCTCGGGCATCTTTCTATCAACATGGCTAAGTTGGCATACCACAGGTTTGTCAACTCCATGTACTTAGTAAGATCCTATATTTGTAGGTCCCAGCTTTTTAGTTTTACTTGGTGGGTGAAGATATAGGTATCCAATATGGCCCACCAATCAGCATTCTCAGCACTAAGAGTGTTGATATGGGCTTTGGCCATTTGGATTTCTTTCTCAATAGCTTGCTTATACATCCCCACCTGATCTCTGAAATGCTCCTTGAGTTTCTCATGTCGCTTGGCCTCATTTTGCCATGTGCTTATTTCAATCACTGTCTTCTAATAGATCACACGTACCTCCTCCATTGAGAGGGTTTTGTTTTCTCTAGCCAAGCGATTCATGTCTTGGTTGACCCTTATTAATTATTTTCACATTTGCTGAAAATTCTCTTTGAAAATGTTTCTCTATTTTTCTATTGTGGTCAATTGGAGATTTTCAGTGGCAAGTTATTTATTTTCCTCTTGTAAGGCCTTGAGTGCTTTGGCATGTGCATATGTTTGAGCTTGTGCCTTTGAAGCATCCCAATCAGCCTTCTCTTTTTCCCCTACCACTCTTTTATTCTCTTCCAATAATTTATTTAGCTGCTCCATTTGAAATGTCTCTCGCTAGTCTACACGGATGAATTGGGACAGATCATGTTATGCAGCTTGCAGGATGATGAACTTCTCCTAGAGTTTTTTCAACTCCTCCTCTGCATGTTTGGCCCTAACCTATGCCATGACTAGCTTTCCTTTTGTAGAGATGACTTCTGAATGTGTTGCTATAACATCTTGAGAAATGTTAAACAAGGACATTATCACTTGTCCTATCTGCAGTAACCGATCCAAAACATCCTCATGATCTGTAGGAGTCATTGAGGGATTAGCCAAGGTTTGAGCATCGCTTGCTCCTGTAAAATCTATCGATGGCACAACAGGAACATTGAACAATTCTTTGATGTAGTCTGCAAACACTTCTGCTGCTCCTACTACATCCTGGTGTTGATAACCACTATTGTGGCACTTTCACGAGTTTCTAATTACACTTATAAACTACTATACGCAAGGTACTATTTTATGTGTAAAGTGGATGGCCAAATGCTTATTTTGTTTTGAGCCTTGGAAGCTTCTTTTCCATAAGCACATTTAGATGGGAAAGCCTAAAGGTAGTATTTATTGGAAAAATACTCAATTTTTTAATCTAGATCCTTTTCCCTAAAGGTATTTCTATTTTAGGTTCCATTGTCATTAAGCACATTTGGAAGGCTTGGAGTTTTATCAGTGAGCTTTGAAACATTAATAATATTACTGTTTCTTCCTCTATGCTTGATAAGATTTTTCCTTAGTGGCTTTTCATTAACAATAAACCTTTGGCTATTAAGCATTCTCATCTTTGTAGTACTTGGAGCAAGCTTGACATCTCCTTCCTTTCATCTCTTTACTTACATAATCATTAGATCACTTGGCTTGAGTGTCAGTATCTTTATGGTATCAATGCTTCTCAAAAGTTCACATTTTCTAATATTTGGATAGCTTGAACAAAAGTATCACTATTTAGGATTCTCATAATGGTTTTCTTGATTTTTCTTAAATTAATGGTCATTAGGTTTTTCCTTATCATTCTAAGATTATGTATTCTCTTATGATGAGTGGTGGAGCATCCAACACTCAACCATACAAGTCATGAGTGTTCATGTGTGTCCTGATTGTAATATGTATATGGACAATGTTATTATGTTAGTAATTAAGTTTAAGTTCCTAATCGCTATCTTCACACCTTAAGCTAGTGAGGTATAAGTGTATGGCTTAGCTCTCAATGAGGTATGTGATTATTGATGTTGTTTTGGCTACTATTGCTCCTAATCATGAACATTGTGAAAATGAATATTAAATTCTAAGTCTAAGTAACAATAGAAATATAAATCTATTCTATCTTAGAGTGATGGATATTTGGTCCTGGTCTACTGTTCATGTCTTGGACTTATGTAACTATCACTAGGATTACCAAGAGGAATTACTACTAGGTATACCAAGTAATGCCATCACTAGATTACCAAATAGTTACACTTAATGCTCAAAACCAATCATATCCATATTGCTTTTACTAATTAAACATGTAAAGTAAAATAACTGGAAAAGTAGAGTATTAACTAGGAAAACAAGGAAACTATTCTAAGTAAAAGAAAACTAAGTTATGATGCAATGATGAAAAATAGCTTCAATCTTTATTGCCATGAATAAACTATGTCCAAGTATAATTTACTCAAATAATAACTCAGATTGACTGTCTCACATCACATTATGGAAGTTTACACTATTTCTAAAACTATGGAATGAAATGAAAAGAGTTTGGGTAAGGTGTGGAATGAAAAGTTGGATTGTGCATCCAAGTGTCATATTTATAAGGTTGCACACATATCAAGATACCATATTAGCGATGACATAGCATGAGTGGTGACATTGCATCAATGACATTTTTGATATAATGTTGTTGTTACGATGTCATTTCATGATAAAATTTGACTTCATCATACTCCCACGACTAACTGGAAACTCATCCTTGAGTTAAAACAGAAAGAGGATAGACTCCCTTACAAAATTTGGAGGTAAAGTTAAGTGTACATGTTTGATGGACTATTTACATAACTCAGAATGTTGCAGTGCTATTTTTACAAAATTAACATAGTTATATGATAAAATAAAATAAAAATTAAAGTAGCTTGATGTAGCCTATGTGCCTGATGGTGGTGGCTCTTCCATCGACTTCTTCCCTTTGTCATCAGGCTTCTTGAATTGATACTTGTTTAGTAATGCTTGAAGCTTTTCATCCTCTGTCCTAGGATCATGTATTGTTCATGCTTGTTGAGCAATGTGTGATGGAGGAGGTACATCCCACAGGCATGGCTGTTGTGAAAACATCTAATTAGCCTTTATAGACCAAGTTCCAAATTAGCATCTTTCTTCATCAAAAGCCCTGATTATTTTCCTTAGTTCTTGAAAATCAAAAATTCTATGAGCTGGGTTAGTTGGCATATCTTTTTGGCCCTGGTAGCTAGCTTTCATAATTTCAAGTTCATAATTTACCACATGTAGTGTCTGTAGAGCATCTTTTCTGTCTATAAATTCTTTCTCATACAATGCATAAAATGCAACTATCAATTATTCTAGTTCATTCATGGGCCTACTTGTTATTAACATGGCCAGATTAGCATACTAAAGGTTTGGTAATCCCATATAATCCATCAAATCTTCAATCTGCAGGTATTTTTTCTTAATTTTTACCTAGTGAACATGGGCTAGACTATCTAGAATTAGCTACCAGTTCGTATTCTATGTAGAAATGGAGCTAAATTTGGCTTTGGCCATCTGAATTTCTTTCTCATTGATTTGCTTGTAGATGCTTTCTTAATCTCTGAAATTCTCCTTGAGTCATTCATGCTTCTTGGCATTGTTTTGCCATGCATTGATTTCGATTATAGATTTTTATCTAATTGCGTAAACTTCTTTCGTTGACAAGGTTCTATTCTCATGAGCCAAGCAACTCATGTCTTAGCTAACATGGATTAATTATTCTCAAGGTTGCTAGAGGCTCTCCTCAAGAACATTCTTTTACCTTTCTATGTTGGTCAATCAAGCATTATTAGCAGCTAGTTGTTTGTTTTCCTCTTGCAAGACAATGAGCACTTTGGCAAGTGCATAAATCTAAGCTTTTGCTAATAACACATCCCATACCACCTTCTTCTTATCCTTCTTTATTTTCATATTATGATCAATGAGGCATCTCACATGGTCTGTTCTAAATTGTTTGAGTTGGTTTGGTACAACACCTATGTCAGATCTCTTCTTTCTATTCTCTAGGTGACTAGCTCTTCTTGTAGTTTTTGGACTTCATTTTTTGCATGCTCTACCCTAGTCTCAACCATGATTAACTTCCCCTTGGTAGTGATTAATTCAGACTGTATTGCAGTATATCATTGTGGATATCAATGAGATTTTGCATGACTTATCCTATATGCAGTATTTTGTCTAGTATATCCTTGTATTTAGCTAGAGTCATCAAGGTACTAGCAAGCATTTGAGCATCTCTTGCTCTCGAAGTATTTGTTGGTGGCACAATAGGAACATTGAATGTTTCTTTGATGTGATATGTGATCACTTTAGTGGCTTCCACTACATCTTGATGTTGCATAATAATAATAATTGTGGTTCCTTCACTTATTTCTAGCATTACTTGGAATGATGCAGCATACCCTAAGATTTGTTGTGACCAATCATTCCCTCCTCTTGATTGTAATGAAATTTTCCCACTTGCAAGATTTTTTGAAATTGTGGGTCTAACTACATTCTCTTAGAATTTATAAAGATTGGCACATTCTCTTGTTCCCCAACTTACTATGTCTACAATCTATTGTAGATGGCTCATTGAAGGTTTGTAGTCCTATGGTGGTGGCAGTGGAATTTGTTGTTGTTGTTATTACTGATCAACTGGTGGCTAGGTACTGGGTCCTACTTGCTATTTTTGGCTAGTAGCTTGGATAGTATTAGCAGGAGTTGAGCCTATAGCTCCCTAAGTACCTTCTTGCTTTTCCAGTTGGCGCTTTTTTGGAGGCATTAGTTTTGACATTTCTGCATATGAAACATTTCTGGCTTTCCTCAAAACATCATTTGTGTAACCCAATATGCGTGTCTATTTGCATAGCTTCCTAATTATGTAGGGAAATCGCAGTTGGTTTCCATACCTTCTTATCCTCAAACTACTTTTGAATTTTGAGGAAGTAGAGATGGGCAATGTTAGAGTTAAATTTTTCCATCAAAATGGCACTTCCTTTGATTGCATAGGTTGATATCCTATTGAGTCTCTTGGTTGGGAACAAATGACATGTTCCAATCTTAAAATAGATCTTTTCTTTAGTTTTCATCTCACTATTTTCCTTGTCCCCCTTGTCGTAGGATCTTTATAGCCACAATCTTTCAACATTTGTATTAGAACTTGTGGAGATTTATGTGACATTTGCCCCTTCATTTGGTAGATTTAGGGCTTTATTTGTTGCCTCTATAGGGTATGACACTAAAACTTCTATTTTAATAGTGACATCAACTTGCTTATTTTTCTAGAATTGAAGAGTTTCCCCTAAATACCATTTACCACTAGTTGACAATGTACACCACAAGGGAGATGATTGAAGTTGTGTCCTTACAGCCTCTAGAGAAAACTCCATGAAAGGGCCAAAATTCAATTTCATAATGATTGTGGACATGATTGAATTTTGCTTGATGGCATGAAGGATTTTGGTTATAGTGTGAGGCATTGTCCTTATTTAGGTACTTGTGATGCTTCTGCCTCTGCTTGTGCAGAGTGTTTAGTAGCAAGTGTTTGTTGATGAAGACTAAAAGACTAGGCTTCCTACTCTGCGTGCTCTGCTAGTGGAGTTTATTCTCTAGTTTGACCTCTCCCATGGCCTCTCAGTCTTTTGCTTCTAGGTTGTGAAGGTCCTTCTTCTAGTATCCGCTTCAAGGCCATTTGCAATCAATCAAGAGTTTAGGATTACCAAAGTGTTTAAATTGGTGCTTAATGATTTATAATCCTTTTCGTGCTCTAGGTTAGATCACATTTTTAGTTTATAATGATTTTAGGATTAGAAAAATCTTTAAAATGATATCCCCTATGAGATGCATTTTTAATTTGCATGACCTATACACTTATTATCTTTTTTCTTATATTTCCTTAGAATTTGTTAAAGTGATTTATTAAGAGGATTTGTTGAATTATTTGGCTTAAATTTTTAATTACCATGATAACATCTTTGGTAGTTCATCGTATAATATATTTGGTAGTTCATATTACTTACCCTTATACTATCTTCTAGCATTAGAAATGTTTTTTGAAAATCTGGGCTTGAATTTCCTTGATGTCATCCCCCACAACTAAGTTGAGCACTTTGGGATCAACAAGATTCAAGAATTTTGAAAATTAGAGGTGTGGGAACAAAGTTATGGACTTTGTAAGTTATCTTGTTAAAGCTCAAAAAGAAAATGACAAAAGCTTCCCTTGTTGCAACTAAGAAAGATGAAAAATGTGCTAACTCCCTGTAGATATATATATATACTATTTTTATTAGAGTGACATCATTGATATGACATTGGATCAACAATGTATGAGGGGCTCATACATCGTATCAATGATGTCACTTGAGAAAAATTCAAAATTATGATAAATTTTTCTTGGAAAAAATGAGTCAAATATGATTATTGGAAGACAACAAGCATTTCCATAGGATCATAGAATAAACATGATGCTCAAATGTCAAAAATTAGGCATTTAAAGTCCATAAAGAAGGAATTTCAAGCTATGAAAGTTTTTTAAGTGTATAGAAGATGGATGAAGGGTTATAGGTTTATGGACAGACTTTTGAAAGGAAGGCAAGNGGATGTGAGATATCTTACCATAGGCATGATGAATTCTTACATGTAATTGATCATTAAAGTAATCATTAGCCTTTCTTTCCAAAATTCAAAACAGTCCAAACTAAGTCCAAACCACTTTCCAATAACATCACATTATTTCATCTCTAAGAATCACAATCATAAGACTATCACTATTGCAAGAAGTATTATCACTTGGCATATTGTCTAAGGGAGATGTTTTTTTTTTCATTGCAATTTATTATTATTATCATTTTTAAACTCCTAAGAAGCTACCTACCTTTAGGCATGGGTAACATATCTTTCTAGTGGGATCCCTAAAAGTTTATTCTTGTGAATGGATTTTATTTTTTATTGTGTCAATCTTACCAAAGGAGTACCTTCAGGCATGGGTAATATGTCTTTCTAGTGGCATGGTAAGGTAGCACTTATTGTACTCTTACTTCCATTATTCGTTAGATCTATAAGGATATAATGCATCATTAGCATAAGATAGAACTTATAGCAATAATCTAAGAGAATTCAGAAATCCCCTTCATGTCACATCCTTTGCATTTCCACTTGGTTCTTCACTCTTCTATCTAGGCATAATGGTCATGAGTTTATTCTTAGTTTTATTATAAGAAGAATGTCATTCTGGCTATGGTAAGAATCTCTTATTATTGGAATGGGTGGATGGATGTTGTGGTCTCACTGTACAGATAATCAGTCCCTTATGATTAATAATATAGAGTGATGAGTGGCGAGGTACCACTACACTTAACCATACGAAACGAGCATAGCACGCGCGATCTGGTCGAACTCCGCAGACTAAATGCCTAAACGCCCCATGGAACACTTGGGGTTAATTATTCGTTGTCTTCCCAGACTTGTTGTTGTCACGGTGTATGGTTAAGTAAGTCCGAGGAATATGATTTTTTTGGTCTTTTCTGGTTTATCTCCTATGCTAAGGGGTGAAGGGTTGAGAAAACTAACTAACTCTAAATAAGGGCCTAAGTCTATATTAACTAGTGTCAGCATCCATTCCCACTTATCGTACACACCCTGAACTGTGCAACTGTGGCTACCAAACGCTAATCATTATTAGGATTACCACACGTAATGCACATGCTCAAAGCGGTTGTACTGAGGCACCTAGCTAGCCTAAGTGTGACAAGCAGCCAATTCCTTGACTAGCCGTACATATCCGTAGATGCTCGTAATGAAGTCGTACTCGTCCCATGTTCTAGGAGGTAAGGGTGAGAGAATCTAATCGCAATGAGTAGCCGATTCCTTGGTTAGCCGTATACATTCGTCAATGCTCATAACTAAGTCGTACTCATGCCGTGCTTACTAGAAAAGCAATAAATAACATTAAATAAACCTATCCATGCACTGCAAGGTTTATCCACAAAGCTCATCTTTATTGCCGTACACAACTTGCATTCAGGTACAAAGTTGCTTGAATAAAGAACCGTTCACTTAGGGGACTCCTACTATGGGCACATGGAAAATATTCTATCTCTGGGGTGATTAATCCACCAGAGCTTCGCTACTTTAGCCTATGATATTCAAATGAGGGGAGTGTTGCCTCTTATTTATAAATTTGGCGGTGGACCGCGATATCGCGTACGTGATATGGCAAGGGACAACGCAATATTGCGGCTTGTGCATATCGTGTCTCATCGTACCCCCATGACTGAATGAAAACTCATCCTCGAGTTCCTTATAATAATATCAGGTAGGTATGGAATTATTGAGGGGAATGAAACTAATGGGATGACATGTGAATGGATCATTATTACAAGACTTGACGAAACTAGTGTTCATGACAACAAGGGTGAACACCTTATTACATTGACATCAGGCCACAGTTGGCAGTTGAGAGAAAAGAGGAGAGAGAAGAGAAGAGAAGAAGAGAGAAGCATCTTGCTGCTGCCAACACCTAAATTGTGCCTTTTGTTGTCCATCCGTAAGCGCATCATCAATCCTGCTCCTTGCATAGCTACTTCAGCACTGCTCCATTCCAAGTGCTTCCTCTAGATCCGGTTTGTTGTTGCATGATTGCCATCTGCACACAAAACATAGTCTTATATTAGCAAGGGTAAATGAATTTCAATGTGATTATACCTTGCTTCGGTGTAAGTCCATTGGCTGAGTTGTGGTATGGCTGATACGGATTTGGGAATATAGAAGTGATGACTACCGAAGATGTAGGGGATAGGAAGAAAAATGAAAAAATTTGGGGCTTAGGAGAAAAAGGGAAAAATCAGGCCCCGTACCCCCATGACTAATTGCGAACCTTCGGTAGCGAAAGAATGGAGAAGGAAAAGGAGGAAGAAAGAGAGATAAAAATGGACAACGAGGATAGCGAGAAAGGAGATGTCAAGATGAAAATGAACAAAATAAAATTAATTGCAAAATGTTTAAGGAAAATAATTTAACTAATGCACCAAATAGGAATGTCAGTGGGTCCTCCCCAAAGCAAGCTCATGCCCTTAGTGCCCTGACAATCCCACATTCAAAGAGTCCGTAGGCTCTGGGAATGTCCTTTGGAACAAGAGTTAAAGTCTTAACCGAAAGAATTTACCAAAAAGAAAAACGTATCTACCAAAATATACACTAATGATACAACCGGTAATGAGGTGAATAGTGGAGAGAAGGGTGGAGAGAAGAGGATGGAATGGAAGCCCAAGGACAGGATGTTGTATAGCCCCTTGTGTGCTACATGATTAATATGACTTGACAAATCTCATTCCAACTCTGGCCTCAGACCAACCACATCCAGTGACTTCGCATCAATACACTTAGTCAAACCATCCACTGGAATAACAAGAATGCATCTCCAAGAGCCACCACCATTCCAACGAAACAAAGGAGAGAATGGGAAGCAAGAAGGGCCTTAGTCAGAGGGGACAAGTTGGTTCCATAACTAGTGCTTGCAGCCCAAAGTTATTTCTTCTAAGGGGTGTGCTTTGAATCCTCACCTTGGGTTTTTTTTTGTTTTGTGTGTTTTTTTAATGCGTGAGAACCACACCATGCAAAGACTTCTTATTTTTATTGTCTCAGCTTCCGATAATTGGGTAGCATCGGAACAGTAAGAAAACTCAAGAAGAAAACATCCAAGCACCCAAGTGAATGACCAACACAAATGCATCAAGTTCCCTTGAAGTCACACCCTTTTGAAACTTTGAGTCCATCCTTAGTTTGAGAAGTACCCAGTCACCGATTCGTTAGAGTTCTTATTAGAAGGAAAACTGTACACGTCCAAGCCAAGAGAAACCATAGACTTTGATGGGTGGACGGATGAAGTGGACTCATTGCCTGCCATATCAAAAGAACATACCTTAGTGTCAACATTGTAACTTAAAGGTAAAAACCAAACATTAGCAATCAATGAAAAATAGTTCATCCCATCGACCTGAACACTTATTGGGTGGCAAACTTACATGGTGGATGGTGCACACACACAAAAAAAATAGAAAAATACAATGATGTTGTAAAACAAAAACAAGAAAAGTTAAAGAAATTTGTAAAACAAAAATGTGTAAAACAAAAACATGTAAAAAAAAAAACTAAAAAAGAACTAAGGGCCCCATATGATTAGCATAGGTGGCCATCTCCCCCATGACTGAGTTGTAAGGGAGAGATCCGAAATAATGAGCGTCTATTAGAATTTCTTAGAAGTGCCCAACTTCTCCCAATTGATGATCGTAATGTTCCAATGTATATATGCTTTCATTGTTATCATGAGTTTCCTCAATTCGTTCCATGCATATTTGTCTGCTCTTATGAGTATTTGTCAACCACGGGGTGTCTACTACTTCTTGTGTGGTTGCTACATACAGGCATCTTTGTTTCTCATTCTCATAGGCATACCTCTCACATGGATACATATCCTCCATGTCATCACTCGATGAATCACTATATGTGATGCATGGAAATTTCTTCTTCTCGATATTTCCACATATGTTTATCTTAGAGATTTCCAAGGAAAGATCGTGGATTCCTAGGTACGTGTCTACAGTACTTAGCCATGGCCTTCCCATTATAATGGGGAAGCCCCCTTCGTTGTTAACCTCAATCACCAGGAAATTGGCTGGATATGACCACCCACACATAGTGGTGATAATGTACTCCACCAATCCTAAGAGAATGGTGATGGACTGGTCAGCCAGCTCCAGTTGTATGTTACTCTTCTTAAGTTGGGGCAGGTTCCAGGCTTGATACATCTNAAGGGTTCTCCGAAGCGTTAGTGGTTAGAGGCTTATACATGTGCCCAACTGCTTGTTGTTGTGAGAGTTTGTCTAGGCTCCTAGTTCTGAAGAAGGGTCTTTTCTTTGTATAGTTTTCAGAACCAGCACCCAGTTGGATATTTACATGTTGAATATTTACAGCTCTCGTGGCATTACGTTACTGCGATTAGGTAGGTAATTCCCCCTGCATTATTGGAATAGGTTGTATGGGAACTACAGGTGGAAGTGGTGCGGGTGGAGTTAGAGGATGGGTTGAATGTGAGATATCTCCTGAAGGAGAAGGAGTCCTCCTGAAGTACTCCCTAACTTGGTAGTGACATTGGGGAATAGTGTGACCCATAGAGTCACCTGGAGAAACTGGCTACTGCACATAATAATCGTAAGGATCGGGCTGCCGGTAAGGGTACTGATGTGTTGGCAGTGGCATCCCCCATGACTGTGGGTATTGCCACTGCTGATGTTGTCCAATAGGCTGTGGAGGCATTCCACTTGGGTAATATGTTAAAGGTTTGTGGAACTGCCTTGGGTTACCTTGTGGATAAGGTAACCTTCGGGGTGTTTGTTGTTGGTTAAGTCTTGGATTTAACGCATACACCCTAGACTCCTGCAGATGTGAGATAATTGGGCAACATCCCTTAGGATGGTCATAGTAGCAGACCTCACATCCACTATCATCGTCTGTATCAGAATTCACAGCCTCATTGGAGATAGGAATTTTTCCCTTACCCTTATTATGCGTAGGGCTTAAGTTTCTCCACTTGGTTTTTCCTTTGTCACTACTTTGTTCTACCTTAGACTCTTCTATGATTTTTAAGACTGTTTCTATTCTTGAGTCTAAGGAATCCCACATTTGGTCTACCTTAGCCGATACCTCGGTTGCTAACTTTTGGATCGGCATGGTTTTCCGATTCACTAACTCTTCGAGCGGTGACTCATCCTCCTCATCACAGAATTTCACTCCCTTCTTGCGAAGGGAGGGATCACGGTTGTATTCTTCCACACTTTCCCTCTTACGTAGCTCACCCTCTTCTTGCGCTACTTGTTCCAACAAACTTTCAACTTCATGGGCTCTAAGTTGGGAAAGTCTCCCTTGGGCATAAGTCCTAAGAGTTCTTCTCGTTTCATTCCTTAGCCCATCCACGATGTGGCGTAGTTGATCCCACTTAGCGTACCCATGGCCCAGGCAACGATGTAGCAATGTATAGTAGTAGGCCATGGTAGCATCCAAGGGTTCATAAGCACCTTGTTTCCAGCCTTAGATCTGCTTACAAAAATTGGACACTCTGGAGTACGTCTGATATTTTTTGTTGAACAGTTCAAGCATCGTTCTCCACCTCCTGATGGTTTTCGATTCTAAGGACCAATACCAACTCTCTGCTTCTTTGGTGAGTGTCCTTGGGAACAACTTAAGCTTCTACCACTCATTATCTATATTTTGCAAGGCATAGGCATCGTGGAATTCTTGTAAATGATGTTGAGGATCAACCTTGTATCCCCCTTCAAAACGTGGGATATTATTTATGTCCAAACGCTTGATTTGACTATATTTTAAGTGCCTTGTGGGGATCCTAACTACCTCTGTGATGTCTAGCATGCTTCAGCTTGCAAGTAAGGGTTCGTCATGATCATCTTTGTCATGACATCTGTGATGTCATCGTGGTGGTTCCCTACTCTCCCTACGTCCTTGCCCTTGTCCTAACTCCTCTCGACCTTCCTGTCAAGGTCTTTCATCTCTTTTACTTTTGTCCTCACCTTTATGCTCATGATGGCTGCGCCTAGATGTGGAAGGATAGGGTGAGTGGTGAGATGAAGGAGAAGAGGAAGGGGATCCATCACCATGGCGATGTTTCTTACCTTCTCTTCAGCTGCTTCGGCCCCGATCGTTGTAACGATCTAAGTGTCCGTCCCTAGTGTGAGTGGTTGTTCCTACTGTGAACAGTTGGTGTTCACGAGGATCAGAGCTCGTAGCATGTATAGTTGATTGAAGGCTTTGATGCCTAACTTCTTCACCATTATGAGGAGGAGGAACATCATTTCCTAAGAAACCCGTTATGAGGGGTTCCTCATCTAATATGTCACTAAGGACATGGGGGACCTTGCCCTTCAACAATGAGTGTTGACTCTTTTGCCTTAAGTCCCAAATACGTTGGGCATCTATGGGATAATAATCCCTCATGTCAAAATCATCTGCAATGTATTCAGCGTAATGTTCTTGCAAGCCAATCTGTACCAAGGCACGGAAAAGCATGTGAGAGATTGATCGATTTGGGGGTAACACAATGTTACCTTGCAAATCTCTCCACCGCAGTTGTTCATCTTGATGGAGAACAAAAGTAAAATCTGGAATATACTCATCGAGATGAGTATATGTCATCTTATATTGTTGAGGCACTGGCTGATCTTGGTTATGTCTTTTATGTTACTGACTATCTTCTATGTTATTCGTAGGTGAGTTAACCTTATGAGAAGAAGTCATTTTATTGGTGTGCTATTCACCATTATATATGTTCTTATTTAACTAATTAACCCAAAGGTTCGTTAAGGCTCACAATGATGTGAAAGATTTCCTAATGTTCTAATTGGCGTACAAACACTTAGTCCTGGGCAATGGCGCCAATGATGAGTGGCAAGGTACCCCTACACTCAACCATACAAAACGAGCATAGCACGTGCGATCCTGTCGAACTTCGCAGACTAAATGCCTAAACGCCCCATGGAACACTTGGGGTTAATTATTTGTTGTCTTCCCAGACTTGTTGTTGTCACGGTGTATGGTTAAGTAAGTCCGAGGTATATGATTTTTTTGGTCTTTTCTGGTTTATCTCCTATGCTAAGGGGTGAAGGGTTGAGAAAACTAACTAACTCTAACTAAGGGCCTAAGTCTATATTAACTAGTATCAGCATCCGTTCCCACTTACCGTACACACTCTGAACTGTGCAACTATGGCTACCAAACGCTAATCATTACTAGGATTACCACACGTAACGTACGTGCTCGAATTGGTCGTACTAAGGCACCTAGCTAGCCTAAGTGTGATGAGCAGCCAATTCCTTGACTAGCCGTACACATCCGTAGATGCTCGTAATGAAGTCGTACTTGTCCCACATTCTAGGAGGTAAGGGTGAGAGAATCTAATCGCGATGAGTAGCCGATTCCTTGGTTAGTCGTACACATTCGTCAATGCTCGTAACCAAGTCGTCCGTGCTTACTAGGAAAGCAATAAATAACATTAAATAAACCTATCCATGCACTGCAAGGTTTATCCACAAAGCTCGTCTTTATTGCCGTACACAACTTGCATTTAGGTACAAAGCTGCTCGAATAAAGAACCATTTACTTGGGGGACTCCTACTGCAGGCACATGGAAAATATTCTATCTCTGGAGTGATCAATCTACCAGAGCTTTGCTACTTTAGCCTATGCATTCAAATGAGGGGAGTGCTGCCTCTTATTTATAGATTTGACGGCGGACTGAAATATTGCGTACGTGATATCGCAGGACGCGATATCGTGGCTTGTGCATATCGCGTCTCATCATAGAGAAATCTTCATCTTATTGGGACTACATCTTGCCTTATTCGATATGTTTTATTGAAAATTAACAAAAATATGTACAAGTAAAATGAGAATAAAACATGAAAAATTAGAAAAGATATCAAAAATTAGAAAGATAAAAAGAATGAAAGATGATCAAAGAATTTGAAAATATCAACGAATTGAGAAATTATCAAGAAATTGATAATTATTAAAGAAAAGGAATAATATATTATGAAAGTAGAAAAATTACTAAGAAAGTAAAAAACTCAAAAGTACCTATGTGTCCCAGTGGACACCCCCACAACTATGGTTAAGATTGATCAATCAAAAAAGTAAACTAGTAGAGAACATTTGGGTAGATTGGGAGGAATCTTTAGTGAAGCTGGGATATTGATGATAAGGTTTGACCAACTAAATATTTATTGGGATAATTTTATGTGGCCTAGAAGGATGATGAATATGCATGATATTAGAAGGGTAAGTTTCTTGAACAATGTAGGGTCCCTCCTAAAGCAGTTGAAACTTTGCCTTTTGTTGGACATGATTGGGGTTATAATAGAGGATCTTGTCATCCAGTTGTATTAATACATGCCGTATACAAGCATTGTGCCTAGGTTTAGAGCAATTCTTGTGAATCTCATTACTCATAAGTGCTACTAGCCTATTCTCTTCTAACAAATTAAGATTCATTAGGCACTTTCTTTGGGCAAAGCTCAAGTTTAAGTAAAGTTGGCTGGTAGTAGCTAGAGTTTGAAACTATGCCTGGATTGGTAGTGTGAGTAACTTTTTGTAAACTATCTCATAAGGTGAATAACCAATGGATGACTTCCACATAATTCTATAGGTCCATATAACATCATTCAGCGTGGTGCTTCAATCCTTTCTAAATCTACTAACGATCCCAGTCAATATTCTAGTGACCTCTCGATTAGTTACTTCTGCTTGATCATTGGCTTGGGGATGGTATGACATGGTTAATTTATGGTTTATCCCAACTTGTTGCATGAGATTTTTAAAAGTATCATTGGTAAAATGAGTTTCATTATTGGAAATAAGAATTCTTGGTACTCCAAATCGGTTTACCACATGTTTTCAAAAGAATTTAATAGTTGTTTTGGATATACAATCTTTGACTACTGCTACCTTTGTCCACTTAGTGCAGTAATTCACAGTCACAATCATATAGGCCTTTCCATTTGACATTGGTGTGATGGGGCCGATAAAGTCAATTACCCAAATATCAAATGGTTCCAGTGGCTATATCCATTAATGTGATCCTTTATTTCTAGGTATTATTCCTTCATCTTTTTGGCATCTTTCAAAAGATTGTGTAAAGGTATGGACATCTAGGAATAAGGTAGGCTAGAAGTAGCTTGGCATCATCAGTTTTAGTGCCATCCTACATCCTATGTAATGGACACTGCATGGGACTTCATGTGCATCTTGCAAGATCTGTTGTTGATTGCATTCCATTACATACCATTGGAGTAACCCATCTGTACAAATCTTGTAAAGGTTTCCATTATTCCCATGTATCTTTTCATCTTATGAAGGAATTTGTCTTTCTATTTCTTACTTCACTTAATAGGAAGCTCTAGTGTTTTTAGATAAGTTAGATAATTAGTTATCCATGACTTTCCTATTAAGTCTATAGCCATTACTATCTTTGTAAATAAATTTTCATCAAGGAATCAGTCTGACAATGATTTTGCATGGTCCTGTGAGTCTCATCTGAGTCTTGACAAGTGATCAGCTACAACATTCTTTATGTCTTTCTTTTCAATCATTGTTATGTCGAACTCTTGTAACATAATGAGCCATTGAATCATCTAGGAACTGATCATTGGTTTGTTCATAAGAAAATGGATGACATTGTGATTATTGTGGACATAGATTAGCTACCTGAGCACATAATGTCTGAATTTTTCTAGCACATACATTACTATCATTATCTCATTTTCTATTGTGATGTAATTAAGTTGTGCCTTGGTGATGCTTCTATTGGTGCAATGAATATAGTATAGTCTATTTTAGTCATCTAGTTGTGTCAATACCATGTCCAATGTATAGTTTGAAGCATATGTCATGATATGAAAAGGCTTAACCTAATTCGAAGCTCTTAGGATTGGTGTCTCTATCAAATTCTATTTCAACATTTTAAATTCCTTTTCACATGACTCTATCCATTGAAAGAGCGCATCCTTCTTAGTTAACTCAACTAGCAGCTTTGTGATTTTTGAAAAGTTTTCTATGAATCTTATGTAGCACCCCATATGACCCAAAAATGATAGAACATCCTTGATGGTTTGTGGCCTCTAGGTTATATTCTATATGAATCTAACTTTGTGAGGATCCATCTCTATTTCTTTCTATTAGATTTTGTGCCATAATATGATCCCATCCTAGACCATAAGATGGTCCTTTTGCTACTTGAGCTTTAGATTGGTCTCTACACATCTTTTTAATACATGTTTTAGATGGTCCAATGCTTGTTTAAAATCCAACCCATACATCGAGAAGTCATCCATGAATACTTTAACACCATTTCCTATTTATTTCTGGAAGATGCTGAGTACAAGTCTCTAGAAGGTAGTGGGTGCATTGTAGAGGTTGAAAGGCATCTTCTTGTAAGCAAATGCTCCTCACGGACTAGTGAATGTTGTTTTATTTTGGTTCTTAGGCACAATATGGATCTGGTTATATCCACTATACCCATCCAAAAAACTATAGTACTCATGTCCTATAATAGTATCTAATACTTGATCAACAAATGGTAGAGAAAATTGATCTTTGAATGTAGTAGAGTTCAACAATCGGAAGTCGATGGACACTCTTCACTTGCCTCCCTTCTTTGGAATAATTAGCAAAGGACTGATCCATTCACTATCCCAATGAGATATATGAATCTAACCTTTAGTAATTTTTCCAACTCTTACTTGACTACTTCTTTAAGTTTTTGGTTTAGCCTCCTCTATGGTTGGCATCATGGTTTTACTACTGGAACAATATATACACAATGTTAAAAAATTTTATGATCAATGCCTATGATCTCATTCTAAGACCATGCAAATGCTATTGGCCATCTATTAAATACTTCCCACAACTTCTTCTTTTGCTTCTTATCTAGGTTGTTGTTGATTATAAGTGGCTTTTTATTATTCAAGAAAGCATATTCAAGCACTACTGCTAGGGTCTTCAATTCCAATAGTTCTAGTTCAACTCTGTTTGGTATCTCTAATTATCTCCATTCTATCTCTTCTTCTTGACTTACATGTGTATAGGGATGTATTCTTCTTAATTGTTCCAACTTGTCGACTTCTTCTATGTATGCACTTATTATATGATTTGTGAGTTCCATGTATATGTTTGATTCAATTTCAATACCTATTATCAGCTAGTAGGTGCCTTCTTGTTGGATGGATGCTACATACAAGTATTTTTGCACACATATTTCTTCAACACATTTGTTGCATGCTATATTATCTTCTTGTTTGATTGCCCATATATTCTACACAAAACTGCAGTTGTTATCCTTGTATGTAATACATGCAACTCTCATTGCTAAATAATCCCAACTTCATCTTCCTTGGAAATTTCCAAGGAAAAATATCTAATACTAAGCTTAGCATATACAGTGCTAATCCAAGCCCTTTCCATTATGATTAGCAACTCTCCCATGTTTTTACCTACATGGATGATCAAAAAATTAGTAGGATAGGACCAACCACTAATAGTAGTGATTACATCATCCACTTGTCCTAGTGGAACTATGATTGATTGGTTTGCAAGCTCTAGTTGAATGTTGCTTTTCTTCTATGGTGGTATATTCTAGGCTTGATACATATCATACAATATTAGGTTCAGTTCTAATCCAAAATCGATTAAAGCCTTTCATGATTTCTGACATACTACTTGAAGGTATACCAAGGAACTTCCCAAATCTATTTTATTTCGAGTGAGTGCTCATGTCTTGATCCAATGGGTAATATTCTATGTCAGCATGACAACTGTCACATTTGTATTAGATGATGATGCAAGATTGCTATTTTTCAGAGGATTGGATGTGGAAGAAGTAGAAGTAGATGTGCTCCCCATCCTTCAAATATTTTTTAGACTCATACAAAAGAATGGTTATTTCTTAGATTGTTTATCCTATATGACTACCTCCTCTTACATGTTTACTATCCTAGTTGGATTTTTTTGTTGAGGTTGTGATGATAGTTCTCCCTGTATTGTAGGTGATGTTATAGGTGGCAGAGGTTTGGTGGTTGACTAAGTGAACCAACTGCTTGTGTATGTACATACTAATTAGAGTCCATTCTTGGAGGTGTAGGTCTATGGTATTTGGGTGGATAGTACTGAGGAGCTTGAACTAATGCATTTCGTGGAGAAATTAGACATTGAACATAGTATCCATAAGAGTCTAGTTGTCAATATGGATATTGCTATTGTGGTGGTGGTATCATCTATGATTATGGTTGCTACTAGTATTGATGATATTGCTCTTGTAACTGCGGATAAGCTCCACTTGGTAAATAGGTTGCTTGGAAGGTCTGGTAGTAGTTACCTTAAGGGTAAGGTAATTTTTTGGGCATATACTTCTTGATGAATCTTGGATTTAGTGCATATGCCCCTATTTCTTGCAAATGTACCATGATAGGACAACACCCCTTAGGGTGGTCATACTGGCACACAACATATCCTTCATTCTCATCTGAGCTTGTACTTGAATAGTCTTCTATTAAAGCTACCATTTCTTTTTTTTTTGAAATCTCTTTTCTTCTTTTTCTTCTTGCATTTACTGAAAGCCTACTTAGTTCTTTCCTCCATGATTTTCAATGCTATGGTGAACTTTTCATCCACACAATTCCACATCTTTTCTACCTTGGCTACAATATTAGTAATAGATTTCTGAATAGGTAGTATCTTTTTCTGTATTACCTCATCCAAGGTTTCCTCTTCTTATTGACCGCACATTCATACATCTCTCTTTCTAATAGATGAATCTTTATTGTACTCTTCAGATGATTCTCTCTTCCTCAATTCAACTTCTTCCTTTATCACTTGTTTGATGAGTCTCTGAATATGATGTATGGTCATCTCAGATAATCTCCCTTGGGCATAAACCTTGAGGACCATTGAACTTAGAAGAAGTGAATGAATAAGTTTTCCAAATTAAAAATTTGTTGAGACAACGCACATACACAAAATTTAACATGATTCCCGAACTTGGATAGCCCACACTTGAAGGGTAGTTCGCTAGCATACCTCTGAACTTTGTTACTATCAAATGTGGTTTGAAGTGTACCATACCCTATATAATCTCTAAGCTTTGCTTCAGAGTGATTCGATGCCAAAAATCCACTCAACCCCATAAGATCCCAACAAACTTAGAAATATGATTTCTAGGATTTTGGTTCTCATACGACTACCTCCTCTTGCATGTTCATTTTCCTAGTTGCATTTTTTTGTTAAGGTTGTGATGGTAGTTCTCCTTGCATTACAGGTGGTGGTAAAGGTGGTAAAGATTTGGTGGTTGAATGAACAAACCAGTTGCTTGTGGATGGACATACTAATTAGAGTCCATCCTTGGAGATGTAGGTCTATAGTATTTGGATGGATAGTATGGACAAGCATGAATTGATGCATTTCCTAGAGAAATTAGATGTTGGACATAGTATCCATAAGGGTCTGGTTGTCGATATGGGTATTTTGGTCATGGTGGTGGTATAGTCCATGATTGTGATTACTAATACGACTGATGATATTGCTCTTATGGCTATAAATAAGCTCCATTGGGTAAATAAGCTGGTTGGAAGGTCTACTAGTAGTTACCTTGAGGATAAGGTAATTGTTTGGGCATCTACTTCTTGATGAATCTTGGATTTAGTGCATATGCTCCCATTTCTTGTCAATATGCCATGATAGGAAAACACTCCTTAGGGTGGTCATATTAGCACACAGAACATCTTTCCTTCTCATTTGAGCTTGTACTTGAATAGTCTACCACTAAACCTACCTTTCCTTTTTGTTTGAGATCTCTTTTCTTCTTTTTCTTCTTGTCTTTATTGAAAGCTTGCTCAGTTCTTTCATCCACAATTTTTAATGCTATGGTAAACTTTTCATCCACCAAATCCCACATCTTTTCTACCTTGGTTACAATATCAATAATAGATTTATAAATAGGTAGTGTCTTTTTTTGTATTACCTTGTTCAAGTTTCCCTCTTCTTGCTAATTGCACATTCATACATCTTTCTTTCTAATAGATGGATCTCTATTGTACTCTTTGGCTGATTCCCTCTTCCTCATTTCATCTTCTTCCTTTATCACTTATTTGATGAGTCTCTAAATACAATGTATGATCATCTTAGATAATCTCCCTCGGGCATAAACCCTAAGAATCATTAAACTAAGAAGGAATGGATGAATAAGTTCTCCATATTAAAAATTCGTTGAGACAAAGCACACACACCAAATTTAATGTGATTTTCCAAATTGGATAGGCCATAGTCAGAGGGTAGTTTGCTAGCACACCTCTAGACTTTGTTGCTCTTTAATGTGATTTGAAGGGTACCACACCTTGTACAAGCTCTACTCTTTGCTTTGGAATGATTTGACACCACAAATCCACTCAACCACAAAGGATCTCAACAAGGTTAGAAATGTGACTTCCAAGATTTCACAACCTTTACAAATTGAACTTTGCTCTGGAGTGTTGTGACACTACACCAACATTCAATACCACATGATCTTGACAAGCTAAAGCAAGATGCCTTCCTACAAGAAGCACATCAACCTTGTAGGGCAACAAAAGAGAACAACAATTACAAGAAATGAATGCAACTAAGTTTGCTAATCTTCATACTTTGAGGCATATCTCACTTTGACCAATTACAACAGAGAAAAGATAGTACAATGAGGAACAATAATAAGAATATGATGATTTCAATGATTTCTTGATAATTACACTTTATAGTACCAAATGCTTGCACATTTTCCAATGAAATGAAGTCTTTTATAGCTAATATGTTTCCAAAATTACCTTAGAATTCATGCAATAACCATCAAATGATCACTAGAGATGTCTTCTTCGAGGTTGAGATGTCTATCTACATTAGACCTTCATTTGGGAGAGATGTCTTTTCTTTAGGAAAGAAATCTTTCTAAGCAAAAATACATTTGCTATTTTTCAAGGATGTCCTTTTCTAAGAAACCTTCAATTCGGCCAAGACATTTGATATTTATTAGAGATATCTTTCTTCAAATTCCTTCACTTGAGATCCTCATTCCTTGTCCTTGCTCTTGAACTTTCACATGCTCTACAAGTTCTTGATGATGTCAAATTTTCTTGTGAGTCCTTGAGCTCTATGAAGTCCTTGTCCATAATCTTGTCTTGTAAACATAACACCACATAGAAATCCATGTGCTTCATTTTTCTAAATGTCTTGACATAATAAAAAGTCAACAAACTCTAAGGGTTTTCCTTATTTTGTTTCGTAGCCCATTGACAATGTGCCTAAGTTGCTTCCTTTCAAAAACTCTATGGTCTAGGCACCTATGCAGAAGTGAATAGTATTTTACCATTGCCACATCAAGGGATTTATGGATCCCTTACCTTTTTCATATATTTGTTTTCTAAGATTAGACACCCAAGAGCAGGTTTGATATTTTTCATTAAAAAGTTCAAGCATGGCACTTCATCTCTTGATTTATTTTGGTTCCAATGATCTATACTAGCTTTCCACCTCTTTGATCAGTGTTTGAGGGAACAAATTAAGTTTTTGCTAGTCACTCTCTATGTTCTATAAGGTGCAAGCATCATGGAATGCTTGAAGGTGGTATTGTGGATCTACGTTGTATCCGCCCTCAAATCGGGGCATATTGTTCATGTCTAGCCACTTAATACGACTATCCCTTACATGCCTAGTTGGGATGTAAATAGCTTCCCTTATATTTATCATGTTGCAAGTTGTCAATAGGGGTTCTTCACACTCATAGGGTTCATATGATCTATTGTAGTGGTGCTTCCTTTGATACTCATACCCCTCTCTCTCTCTCTTCATGCATATCTCTATTTCTTTGTGGCTCACACTCTTCATCTTCTTCATTAAAGTGTCTTAGATGATAATCATGTCGATCATGAGTCCAACATCTCTCCTTTCCATGCTCTCTATACTTGTGTTCCCTTAGATCAGAGTCCATTGATGATCATGAGGATGAAGATGAAGTAGTGGGAGAATGGTGCTAGCTAATCCTGCTTCTATGACTCTAGTATTATTCTTTTTGTGATCTAATAGAAGCTCTTAGCCTTAAGTTCTACTTGTACTTAGACTTTGTTGCTTCTCTTCTAGGTGTCTTTGCTAAAGCTGAATGTAGTTGCATTTTGACAGGTTCTTCTAAATGAATAAGAGGCATTTGAGCATGGACTTCATGATCTTAGTGAAGTTTATATAGTATAAATGCATCACCATCAAGTTCTTCTAGGAACCCAAGAGAGTAAATCTACTTTTCATTGTTGTGAAAATTTTTGGTCTCCATAGTAGCACCTCTCCACACTTGTGCCTCTCTAGGTTGGTATGGTCTTGTCATGTGTTTTCTCACATGGTACCCTTCTTACACATGGCTTAGATTCATTTCCTTAAAGTTGTTTGAAGCATTGTGGGTGTGGAATGCTCTAGAGGTAGAATGATGTTTCCTTGTAGGTCTCCCAACCTTAACTACTCATCTTGGTGAAAGATGAAGGTGAAATTAGGATAGTAGGAATCATTGTGAGTGTATGAGATTCTTGTCTACATTGGCATACTCCTATCTTCATCATCATTTATTCTATCATTACCCCTTTTTATTTCTTTGGTAGGTGATAGTTTATCTTTAGTTGAAGCCATGTTATGAGTATGAAGCTTACTTAAATGTGTGTTATTATAATTATTTTAATGATTTAGAGATTGACATTAGAGTTCTTGATACAAAGAACTTTGTAAAAATCAATTACTTAGTACACATTAACACATCCTTGACAATGGTGCCAATGATGAGTGATGAAGCATCCAACACTCAACCATACAAGTGATGAGTGTTCACACATGACCCAATTGTAATCCATGAATGGACAATGTTATTATGCTAGTAATTAAGTTTAAGTTCGTGATCACTGTCTTCCCACGTTGATCTAGTGAGGTACAAGTGTATGGCTTATCTCTTAATGAGGTATATGATTACTGATGTTTTTTTTGCCCACTAATGCTCCTAATTGTAAACATGGTGAAAATGAATATTAAATTCTAACTCTAAGTAATAACAAAAATGTAAATCTATTCTATCCTAGAGTAATGGACATCTGATCTTGGTTTGCCATTTACATCTTGAACTTATGTAGTTATCATTGGGATTACCAAGTGGAATTACTATTGGGCATACCAAGCAATGCCACTATTGGATTATCAAATAGTTACACTTAATGCTTGAAACTAGTCATATTCATACCATTTTTACTAATTAAACATGTAAAGTAAAATACTTGGAAAAGTATAGTGTTAATTAGGAAAACAAGGAGACTATTCTAAGTAAACATAAAGAAAACTAAGTGATGTTGCAATGATGGAAAATAACTTCGATCTATATTTCGATGCATAAAATATTTTCAAGTACAATTTACTCGAATAATGACTTAGATTGACTATCTCACATCACACTGTGGGCATTCACACTATTAATAAAACTATGGAATGAAACTATAAGAGTTTGGGTAAGGTGTGGAATGAAAATTTGTTGGATTATGTGCCCAAGTGTCATATTTATAGGGTTACACACATCTTAATACATTGTATCAATGATGACATAGCATGAGTGGTGACATCGTATCAATGTTGTCATTGATAGGATGTTGTTGTTATGATGTCAATTCATGATAAAATTTGACTTCATCATCTTATTAGCTATAATACTAATATTTGGCCAAGATTCAACCATCTTTGGAAGATTAATCTCAATGTGCAAGTTTGGAAGTAATGTATTTAGATGATTTGGACTGCCCCTACTCCTTTAAAAGATTAGAAATTTTCAATGGTATTTGGTTCATCAAGGGTTACCATATTAGTATTTAACACTATCATTTGGCTATTCTTGACCCTAGATGTCCTATCTGCAATAGGAAAGATACATTTACCCATCATTTTTTCACTTGTCCCCTTGCTTACAGCTCTTGGACTTGGTCTAGCAGGTATTTACAAGGTTTTTAGCTAGGAGTGGATGAAGCTTTATTTGGTGACACTCCTCAACTTCAAGAATCTTTGCTCTATACTTGATGTTGCTTTTTTCCCCTTATCCTTCATGCCATATGGAAGTTTCGATGTAATGTGGTTTTTCAAAGAGATTCTCCTACTAATGTTCTTCCTTTATAAGTTCAAGGAGACATTTTTTAATAGTTGATGCTCTAGCTAAGTCCTTGAATTTATTTTCTCTTCTTTGTTTTTTTATCTATTACTTTTTATCAAGGTCCTTTTTGATCCCCTTTTCCTTCCCTTGTGGAGAGGTTTTTAGGTTTGGTTTTAAGGATGTTTACATGTTGAGGCCTTCCTAAGTCTGTTTGGCCTTTCTTCCTTCTTGTTTTGATGTTTCTCCTGTCTTTTTGGCCTCTATTTTGTATTCTAATTTTTATACTTCTAATATACTTAATTTTTGGGGTCCGACACCCTCCCCCTCACAAGTGAGTCAAAGGGATGCATTAATACCTAAATTGGGCTTGAAAAGGAGTTCTCACAATGGGAGATGGCACGTTTTCAAGGCTGTCTCACATGTGGCTTGACATTGTGTGCATAATAATCTCCTGTGTTTGCAATTTTTAATGGTATTTCTTTTAAATTCAACAACACATTCACTAAAACTATTACACTTTTCTAATACCTTTGGATCTTTTGCCACCATCCATTTATATTCTTTGGCATAGAATCTTTGTTAGAAGACAATGAATGCAAAGCAATAGTTTATATTTTCATATATCAATGTATGTAGGGATTTGTTCTTCGATTCCTCTTATCCTAGAATATATAACTTTTTAACAAATATTATCTGGGAAATTCTGGATTGAGGAAGAAAGGCTTGTGCACAAATTTGATAGAATTTTTCATTTACTTCTTCATTATTTTAATATCTATGTGAAAATATATTGTGATATTTTGCAAATAATCTAATAGGTTTCCAAATCATAATCATAATCATCTTAACAATGATCAAAGTAAGAAATAAATATTATTTTATATATTTTTAATTTTAATTATTAACCTAAACTTTTAAGTTGTATGACATTTTATATCATTCATTGAGTTTTAACCATTTTTTTAATTTTACACTTTATGAAAAAGAAAATCTTTCTTCTTAGTGGTTAGTTGAAGTAGAAATAGTGAATTCATGTGATGTGTGCTAACATCAAACTTTAAAGTTTGTCACTTCATTATTAATCTCATTGTCCATTTGAATAAGTGAGCTCAAATATAACTTGCTTACATTGAGTAACTTGTTGATTTTGAACTCTAATATACATATTTTCATTACTCACTTCCACTAAAAATACACTTCATGTATTCCATTTTACGTTTGCTCATCCTCTCAACCCTTTATTCTACAATACTTATCCAAGTCTTTATTTTTATAGTTGAAGCTTCCTTAAGTTTATCCACCAATATAATATCATCTACAAAAACCATACACCAAGGAATATCATATTAGAATTTTTTAGTTAATTCATCAATAAGAATGTTAAATAAATACAAGCTTGAAACAAATCATGGATATAGCTCTACCTTCATAGTAAAGTTTATGATCTCTTCACAAACAATGCAAACTCAAGTTGTGGTTCAATCATATATTTCTTTACTAGTTTTTATGTATCTAATAGGATTATCTTCCTTTTTTAACATCTATCAAATAATATCTTGGTAAACTCTATCATAAAATTTTTTATTAAATCAATAAAAATTGTATGTACATTCTTCCCCTTAAACATCAATTTCTTCAATAATTATCTTCATAAGAAAAGAGCTTCCATGTTGATCTTCCAAGCATAAAGTTAAAATGATTCATAGAAATAGTTGGTTCTTGCCTTAAACACTATTCTATAATTATTTCCCATAATTTCATGGTGTGACTTATAAGGTTGATACCTCTATAGTTCCCACAGTTTTAGATGTCTTGTTTGTTCTTCTACATGGGTACTATAGTACTTATACTTTAATAATCTCCCTAGATAGTGTTGAATAAAGTTGTTAATCAAGTAATCCTTAGATCTTCTATAGACTTCTATACCTTTGTAGGGATTTTATTTGGTTTCATTACTTTATCATTCTTCATCTTCATATGTGCTTTATTTACTTCAAAGATACATGTATAGTTGGTCA
The DNA here is from genome assembly GCA_015680685.1 of Gnetum montanum. Classification (NCBI taxonomy): domain Eukaryota; kingdom Viridiplantae; phylum Streptophyta; class Gnetopsida; order Gnetales; family Gnetaceae; genus Gnetum; species Gnetum montanum. The sequence continues at coordinate 145,283 of MNCI01030846.1, read as the reverse complement.
TTCCTACATTTAATTTAATGCTATCAACTTCATATCTAGAAAATTCTTTTTAATAAGCCCCTAAAAATAGATCCACTATTCCTCCAAAATGTTCTTATTTGAAAAGAATTATTTTTGTTATCTAACTTGATGCATCTAATATTGTTGATGCCTTTGCACATTTTGTTTCAATTATTGGCTAGTTGTAAATTGATTTCTCCTCCTTCTTGGTTCCTATCTTTCATAAGAAATATCCAAAGTACTAAGTCAAGGCTTGCTTACTATATTTTTCATCACATTCTTTGCCATATTGTATCTTTCAAAGTTATATTGTCTAATACTTTTTTATTTGAAACAAATTTTCTTATTTTAATTTTTTCATTATGCTACCTCACTCCATTGTTATCTTTACTTTTCAATATACTTATTTCATTTTCAAACCTTAAGGATCTCCTTCTTGATTCATATATTCATTGGACTTCAACTATTATTGACATTTAGGTTGAAATTCCAACGTCCATTTGCACATAATCTATTTCTAAATTGTGATAATTTTTCTTTTTTTAAATTCTACCTTTCTATACAAGGCACTCCTTTGTTAGAGTTTCTATTCGTATAAATCTTAATAATCAAATCTATCACTATAGGTCTATGTTAGGTTGTAATGCTTTCCTCTTAAATGAATCTATAATCTTTGCAAGTTCTCTAATTTATTTTTTATCATAAGGTATTTTATTTAATTGAATTTGTTTTATTTTTGAAGATCACTAAATATTTAGTCATTTTCTTGATATATGTATTAGCTATTTCATGATCATAGTAGGAAAGGTTTTAAGGTTGTCATAATGTAGTATATTTGATTCTATTGCCTTTTGAGTACCATATACCACTTTATCCTTCATCTGTTAATTAACCATTTATCTATACTCTATTTTTAAAGTTGTCTTTCCTTTCATAATAAAAGATCTTAAATTTTTTACCATTTTTTCTTTCTCTTCTTGTTCTTAATTTTTTACAAGCAAGCTATGTTGAATTTTCTCCTCTTCATTAACTCTATAATTTCATTGATCTTTTCCATAAATAAGCCTATTTTCCATGTAACCATCCTAAATTTTCTATGTCTCTTCTAAGTCGAATAATATAAATCATATTTAAGAACCAAGAAATCCAAATTGAGCTTATACATATGCAAATTTGATTATAAATAAGGATGATAGGAAATTCAGTAATGGTAATTGTCATATTTTGGGGATAGCCAGTTCTTGTGGCCAAGTAAGAAGCTAGATTTTGTAGTGTTATCCTCTACTAAAGCTAAATATGTTGCTTTTGTTTTCTAACTATTGCACATAAATTCTATGAATGAAAAAAGTACTAAAAATATTTAGTATTAAATTCATCAATCCCATTACCATTTATTATGATAATAATACTACAATTTTCATTTTTGAAAAATTTGCTATTTCATGGTAGAACTAAGCATATTTAAATAAATATCATTTTTTTATAGAATCAAGTGGTAAAGCAAGCTTAGTTTTTTACAAAGGCCTTAAACAAAGATAAGTTTACATATTTCACAACACTATTAGGATCACTACACTTTCTAGAAAAATTTAAAGTAATACACTTTTTAATACTAGTTGATGAGTGGCGAGGTACCCCTACACTCAACCATACGAAATGAGCGTAGCACGCACGATCCGGTCGAACTCCGTAGACTAAATGCCTACA
>MNCI01030846.1:104494-138856 GCA_015680685.1 Gnetum montanum | reverse complement strand
TTCACTCCCTTTTTTTGAAGGGAGGGATCGCGGTTGTATTCTTTTGCACTTTCCCTTTTGCATAGCTCACCCTCTTCTTTTGCTACTTGTTCTAACAAGCTATGTACTTCATGGGCTCTAAGCTGTGAGAGTCTCCCTTGGGCATAAGTTCCAAGGGTTCTTTTAGTTTCATGCCTTAGCCCATCCACGATGTGGCAGAGTTGATCCCGTTGAGCGTACCCATGGCCCGGGCAACGATGTAACAATGTGTAATAGCAGGCCATGGCAGCATCCAAGGGTTCGTGATGACCTTGCTTCCAGCGTTGGATCTGCTTACATAAATTGGACACTTTGGAGTACGTTTGATACTTTTTGTTGAACAGTTCTAGCATCGTACTCCACCTCCTAATGGTTTCTGGTTCTAAGGACTGGTACTAGCTCTGCTTCTTTGGTGAGTGTCCTTGTGAATAAATTAAGTTTCTTCCACTCACTATCTATATTCTGCAAGCCACAGGCATTGTGGAATGCCTATAAATGATTTTGTGGATCAGCATTGTATCCCCCTTCAAATCGTGGGATATTGTTCATGTCTAATCATTTGATCCGACTGTCTCTTAAATTCCTTGCGGGAATCCTAACTGCCTCCGTTATGTCAAGCATACTTCGGGTTACGAATAGGGGCTTGTCATGATCATCTCTTTCATGAAGCCTATGATGTCTACGTTGTTCCCTACTCTCCCTACATCCATGCCCTTGTCCTCTCTCTCGACTTTCCCCTCGAGGTTTTTTATCTTTCCTACCTTTATCCTCACCTTTATGTTCATGGTGGCTGCGCCCAGATGTGGAAGGAGAGGGAAAGTGATGTGAAGAAGGGGCGGAAGAAGGGGAACCATTGCCATGATGATGTTTCTTGCCTTCTCTTTGACTGCTATGGCCTCGATCATGGTGACGATCAAAGTGCCCGCCCTTAGCATAAGTGGTTGTTCCCTCTGTGAATAGTTGGTGTTCACGAGCATCAAGACCAGTGTTATGTATCGTTGATCATAGATTCTGATACCCTTCCTCCTCACCATCGTTAGGAGGGGGAACATCATTTGCTAAAGAACCCGTTATAAGGGGTTCCTCATCTCCTATTTCGCTAAGGACGTGCGGGACCTTGCCCTTCAATAGTGCATGTTGACTCTCTTGCCTTAAGTCCCTCATACGTTGGGCATCTGTGGGATAATAATTCCTCATGTCAAAATCTTCTGCAATGTATTTAGCATATAATTCAGTCATGCCTATTTGTGCCAAGGCACAGAAAAGCATGCGAGAGATTGATTGATCTAGGGGTAACACAATGTTACCTTGCAAATCTCTCCACCGCAGTTGTTCGTCATGATGGAGAATAAAAGTAAAATCTGGAATATACTCATCGGGATGAGTATAAACTATCTTGTATTGTTTAGGACTTGGCTGATTTGGGTTATGTTTTTTATGTTGCCGACTGTCTCCTGTATGGTCCTTAGGTGGTGAGTTGCTCTTATGAGAAGAAGGAATTTTTAATCGGTGTGCTAATTTTACCGTTATAAAATTTTTATTTGATTAACTCGAAGGTTCGTTAAGGCTCACAACGATGTGAGTGATATACCTTATGTTCTATTTGGCACACAAACACTTAGTCCCCGGCAATGATGCCAATGATGAGTGGCGAGGTACCCCTACACTCAACCATACAAAACAAGCGTAGCACGTGCGATCCGGTCGGACTCCGTAGACTAAATGCCTACACGCCCCATGGAACACTTGGGGTTAATCATTCGTTGTCTTCCCAAACTTACTTGTAGTTGTCATGGGTAAGTAAGTCCAAGGTATATAATTTTTATAGTCTTTTCTAGTTTTATCTCCTATGCTAAAGGTGAAGGGTTGAGAGAACTAACTAACTCTAACTAAGAACTAAGTCTAAATTAACAAGCATCAGCATCCATTCCCACTTACCGTACACACCCTGAACTATGCAACTGTGGCTACCAAATGCTAATCGTTACTAGGATCACCACACATAACGCACGTGCTCGAAGTGGTCGTACTGAGGCACTTAACTAGGAGGAAAGGGTTGAGAAAGCCTATCTAGCCTAAGTGCCATGGCACTTAATTGAGGCACTTAACTAGGAGGAAAGGATTCATATCACATCCACCCATGGCCATGGCTCCATGGCATACCCATCATGCATGGGAAAAATTGACATGGTAAAAATGCAAAACATAACCTCCATTTTTAGTAATGTTTTTCTACCATTTGCATTTGTTCAAAAAAATTATTTTTGCTCTATCGCTCCATTGTGCACTTCCACTCTGCTGCTTCATTGTGCTCTACCACTGCTACCTTTGTTGCACTCTGCTACTGCCGCTCCATCTCTCTTTGCATCACTTTGCTCAGCTATAGTTTGCTCTATTCCACTAAATCCATCTTCTTCAGTAGTAGCATGTCCCTCTTCTTCAATAGTAGCATGTCTAGTAAGTAAATGTTTTCTATGTTTTGCTAATTTTTTTTTGTCAAAATAGACATTTGAGTAGATTGTCGACATTTGTTTCCTAGTTTGGATTTAGGGTTTAGTGTTTTTCATAGGTTTAATTTTAGTGTGAGTTTATGTGACTTGCACATTGTTTTGAAAATTCTTTTAACCATGTGACATAATGCATCTTGCATTTGATATTTTTTTAGTGCAAGTCTATGCAACTTGCACTTCAATTATGAAACATGTGATTCACTGTGACTCGCATGATGCTGTAGTTTTATAAAAAACCTAGATTTTGATAGTGTGAATCTATTTGTCTTTCACTTTATTTTTATGGAAGACTATAACCACACTACAAAGTGCAATTTTGTGGCACTATTTTTTTAATTTTTTTATTGTGAGAAACCTACACCTCACACTATTTGTTGAGATCTATTTGAATTTGAAAACTATAGCCACACTGCAATGTGTAGTTTCATGGCATTGTTTTTTATTTCTTAGTTTCTAATTGTGAGAGACCTATGCCTTGCACTATTTGTTGAGATCTATTTGTATTTGAAAACTACAACCACACTGTGATGTGTAGTTTCATGGAACTATTTTTTTCATTGTCAATTTCTGATCATGAGAGACTTGCCCCTTGCAGTCTCCTACAAATACATCTATGAATGAACTACTACCCACAGTTTGGTAATACTATTTATAATGTGTGATAATAATGTTAATTTTAATGTAACATAGCTAGAGTTGACTAATTGTTTGTGAGAATATGCCTTCATAGCGATTGCTGTTATTAGGGTTATATCCAATCATGAGTGTGGTAAAAGCTAAAGACAATAGCCAAAGAGGTCTTCCATGTGAGTATTTTTTTTAATTGTAGTTATTTCAAAAATATATTAATACATGTGTTCATCAATTTTCTATATGTTATGTTATTATAAATGTTATTTAATTTCTAAAATTGTAGCTATTGCCTTAGTTTGTGTATGTAATGTTGAAAGTATTTTGAAGTTCCTAGAAATATCTATTCTTTCTGAGAAATTAAAGAGAATTGAAATTTATAATTGGATGACAATGGAATGCTACTATGATAGAAATGTTATTTATAGTTTTTTTGAATGGTTGACTAATGGTGTTTTAGATGGATTAAAGAATTTGCAAGCCACTATACAAGGTCAGAATTTCACCTTCAACGTAAATGATATTGTAGATATCATACAAGTTCCATGCAGCAATGAGCCAACTATTAAGGAATGAAGATAGAAGAAATGTGAAAATCACTTAATTCACTATGATCAAAAATTTGATAAGAAAGATAACAACCTAAATTACTATCCATAGCTACTATTGCTCTCCAAATTTATGTAGTGGCCTTTATTTCTAATAAAAGTAATCAAAGCTATGAATTCTAATAATGCAATTTTACCTATGTGGACATTGGATAACAATGAAGGTCTTTCTTTTGATATCCCAGTGACCATACTATCTGAGATGAGGAGGTGTGGAAGGGCATGACAACTTTATGATGTTAGAGAGTCTCTTGGCTTTCCAATTATTGTGAGCAAATTATTACAGAAACATAACATACAGTTTATCCTTGCATAACTTTAAGATATAGTGAAGTTGGATCCTAATAGCATTTTCAAGAATACATCATTGTCTAAGAGGCCTGAAAGCTTAATTGATGTAAAAGAAGATGATAAACCTTCTAGGTAAGATATGTGCCATCATGATAAATGTTCTCAAAAAGCAATCAAAGATAAGTTGGATAATGTGATCGAGACATTATGTTAATATTTCAAAAGTAATCCAACACTTTGGAATATTGTGGATAAGTTGAAATCTAACAAATCTCAATTGTTGGAAGAGAACAATGCATTGAAGGCAAAAATAGAGAACTTTATGGCTAACAAGAACAATTGCATGAACAAGCTTATTGTTCAAAATTAGAAAATGGGTGAAGAAATTGTAGCACTAAATACTAAAATATGCTTTCTAAGGAATGCATTAGTGGCCAAAAACATTCACCTTAATAGAAGAAACATCACAAAAGACCCTAATAATGGTATGATGTTGTACAGTTTCTATATGTCTTTAACTATTTACTATTTGTGGAAGCTTCTCTTTAATGTCCTTAATGTCAATGTATGTAATAGATTTGAATGATATGGGTACACCCAAAGCAACTAAGAGATTATTTATTTCTGCTGAGTACAACAATGAACAAATAATCCTTGAGAAGAAGATTTTCTAGAAAGCAACTGGTAACTAGACTTGATATTGTTGTTGCATTTGTTATTTTTAAAAATTTAAATTTTCTATTTGTTACTCACCCTATTGTCTTATTATATGTATGAAACTATAATAGTAAAATGTAGTCTGAGTTTATTTTCTAATTTTTTCAGCTTGTAGTTGATGCCAATGTTGATTTCAAAACACCAATTGATGATTGTGCAACAATTGACAGAGTGATGTAGTTGCTTGTTTATGGTCTACTTGACAATAAAGAGCTTGTGAGGACATCATTTGCCTCATATGTTGCCATAGGATTCTCTTTTAGGATTTTATATAAAAAAGGGAGGAAAGAATGACTAAACAATGACATCATAGATGTTTACATCATGCACTTGAAGGAACTTCAAAAGTATCTCTATGGCTCTCATGAATTTCAAAATAAAAAATATATCATCTTCAACTCTATGTTTGAAAGTTATGTGAAGTATGTTGAGAGCAAAATGTGGTTTTATTAGAAGAACTAGTTGAGACATAGATCAAAGAAAAGCAACAAAAGACATATTGTAAATGTTGAAAGTGGTACGTTGGTTGAAGAAAAAGTTGATGATTGTTTTATAGAAACAGATATTGTTAAAGAGCTTAAAGATAAAACATGTTGGGATGAGTTATTATAATCCAGACACACATTCTTCTATCTTCCTTTGAACACTGGTGGACATTAAGTTCTTGTTGTTGTTGACGTACTAGCATATAGAATTTTGGTGTATGATTCAATGCCTTCATAACATGTTGTAGCAGTTAGAAAATTGACGTTGGATTTTATTGAGTATTTATTTGATGATGAGTCTGTTTGCTCTAATGATGTCATGGAACTTAAGGGAAAGAGGAAAAAAGTAGCTACAACATGAAATGTAATTACAGTTAAAGGTCTTCCAAAATAAGAAAATGAAGATGACTACTGAATGTATACAATAAACATTATGCATTACTTGGTGCTCTGTAAAGAGTTGAATTTTAGTTTTGGTTATGTTTTAGTGTATCAAAAGATCATGATATAGGAAATTCTAAGTTCTCCTAGAGTTTATCAAAGTTTGAAGAAACATGTGTTTGCGGCATATGTTGAATGAGAACTACAATGAACATGGTCCAATTGTATTATGTGATATACATAAATTTGATTATAGTCATTGTCCATGATGTATTCCATTTTTCTAATGCTATTGTGTTGTAAATGCATGTCTTTCATGATTTTGTTTGTAATGAATATCTTTCTCATTTTTGTAAAAGTGTGTGTAATAAATTATTCATAATGTTTTCTATAAGGGTGGATTGTTTGATATTCTATATATATTAAATTATTAATTGTTACAACTTTTTCGATCTCTCATAATTCATCCTTTATTGTGGCTCATATGTTAAGACAAGTTTGGTACTCACGATTAAACAAAAGCTTAAACATATGCTCAAAATAAATATCTAGCATTGAATAATATAAAATATTAATTTCCAATATCAAATTTAATAGTGTTAATTGATTTGTATTAACATACATGTTGCATTGTTCTTGCACATCTGTGTTGCGATACTATGCGAAATGAAGGGCATCACACTTTACATATGCGTAATCATGCATCTCACATGTTATCATAGTATCAATTCAGATTATGATCTACATGAACTTGTAACCCACAAGCATAGACTGTGATGACATGTCCATATTAGTAGCATGCACTATCTCCAAAGTGTGAGAACATGCAAGTGACATTTTATCACATTGTGCTGAGATGGTCTCTATTTCAAGCTATGAAATGACTGTGATTTACAACTTCACATATTGTTTTTTAGTTTACAGGTTGTGAAAGAAATGCATGACACATGATCTCACACACCAAAGTTGCAAAACCATTTGTCTAGCATGTCAACATAGTTTCAAAACAACATGTGATTCACATGTTCTCATAGTGTAGAGATAGTTTGCAAAGACATGTGAGATGCAATTTGACACACTATGTTCCAATGGTGTATGCTTCAGGTTGTGAGGCTATTATGATTGATAGTGTCATGCTATTCTTACCAAAAGGTACTTAGACCTTCTAGAAGGAAAAAATTGGTCCAAGATTGTGGCTTTTGGAAGGTAGAGGATCATTCAATAGCAAGGTCTAGCTAAATTATGAAGAAGTGCTACTAGCATCCTCATGTAGTCCCTACCAAAAGATACTTAGAGCTTTAGGAAGGAAACTATTGCATTGAGATTATGGCTACAAAATGAAATAGGGTCATCTAGTTGCAATTTCTTGCTAAATTGTGAGGAAGTGCAACTAGCACCCTTCCATAGTCCCAACTAAAAGGCACTTAGACCTTTTTGGAAGGAAACAATTGCTTGTAATTTGATGTTACTAGAAGGAAGAGGGTCATACTCAAGGGTAAAGATCATCTAGAAGGTAGTCAAACCTTCCAGCAGGAAACAATTGCTCTAGGATTATGGTTATTAGAAGGCAGAGGGACATCTGGTTGTAAATTTTAGCTAAACTATGAGGAAGCGGGACTAGCACCCTCTTGCAGTTCCAATTGGAAGGTACTCAAACCTTGCAAAAGGGAATAATTACTTGTAATTTGAGACTATTAGAGCTTTAGGAAGGAAATATGATCCAAAACTGAAGATCATCCAGAAGGTACTTAGACCTTTAGGAAGGAAACAATTGCTTTGAGATTGTGGCTTCTAGAATGCAAAGGGTCATCTAGTAGTAAGGTCTAGCTAACTTGTAAGGAAGTGCTACTAGCATCCTTTCACAGTCCCTACTAGAAGCCACTTAGACCTTTTAGAAGGGAATAATTGCTCTACGATTATGGCTATCAAAAGGTAGTGGGTCATCTGGTTGCAGTTTCTAGCTAAACTACGAGGAAGTACGAATAACACCCTCTCATAGTCCCAACTAGATGACACTCATACCTTTCGAAAGGGAACAATTACTTGTAATTTAATGCTACCAGAAGGAAGAGAATCCTCTAAAATAATGAAGATCATTCAAAAGGAACTCAAAAATTTTGGTAGGAAACAACTACTTTGAGATTATGGCTACTGGAAGGTAGAGGATCATTTGGTTGCAAATTATAGCTAAATTATGATGAAGTGCAACTAGCACCTTCCCATAGTTCCAATTGGAAGGCACTCAGACCTTCTAGAAGGGAAAAATTGCTTGTAATTTGAAGTTATTAAAAGGAAAAGTATCAATTGGAAGGCACTCAAACCTTTTGGAAGGAAACAATTGCTTTGGGATTCTGGCTTTTAGAAGGTAGAGGCTCATTCGACAACAAGTTCTAGCCAAACTACAAGGAAGTGCTACTAGCATCCACTTGAAATTCCTATTGGAAGGCACTCAAACCTTCCAAAAGAAAAAAATTTCTCTAAGATTATGACTTTTGGAAGATAGTGGGTCATTCGGTTGCAAATTCTAGCTAAATTACAAGGTAGTGTGAGTAGCACTCTCTTGTAGTCCTAACTAGAAGGCATTCAATCCTTCTAAAAGGGAACAATTTCTTATAATTTGATGCTACTAGAAGGAAGAGGATCATCTGAAAGGAATTAAGACCTTTCAATTATCAATAATATCTTGGAGATTGTGGCTACTAAAAGGTAGAGGATCATCTACTAGCAAGGTGCTACTAGCATCCTTTTGCAGTTCCTATTGGAAGGTACTCAAACCTTTTAGAAGGGAAAAATTATTTTGAGATCATGGCTTCTAGTATGCAGAGGATCATCCAATTATAAATTCTATCTAAATTACAAGGAAGTGTGAATAGCAGCCTCATATAGTCCTAACTAGAGGGCACCTTAACCTTCTAGTAGTGAACAATTTCTTGCACTTTGTTGCTACTGATAGGAAGATGATCCTTCAGAAGGATAAATTTCATACTAAGAGCTATATGTGAGTGGTAGTGGATTCATAGTTTAAGAGTGAGAACTATGGGATCATGCTTCATGAACATCCTTGCATTGTTCACTGGCATTGTGAATACATTCTTGTTGCAACTAGGATAATTGGGTTTGTGATCCTCTTCCTTCGCCTAAAATTAATAACCTAATTAGCATATTACACAAGTGTAATTATGGAAAACTAAATATAGGTTAAATTTTTTTTCAAAACATATTGATTTATAACTAATATTCTTAGCCTTTGGCTAATCAATTAGGCATGAAGGTTGTTCCTACTTTCAAGCTATTGAGGAAAATAAAGATTATCAAAGACATAATAGGAGCCAAATTTAATGATTCAGTAAATTCTATTGAGTCTATAAGATCTAGTTCATAGTTCTAACCACCTTTAAACTAAGATTTGTAAAATGATCTATTTTTTAAGACTACATATGCTTAATAGATTTTAAATTGATTATAATAAGTAGTCCTACAATCATAAGATTCAAGTTCACACTTGGCTACTAACACAAATCAACACATTTTAGACACTAGACAATGCATAAGCAACAATATGGAGCACTTTAATGAGATAATAATGGGTAGTAGTAGTGTAAATACTAGATGGACATGGTGATAGTGTGGTGTACTCAACATTACTCACTAAATAGTAATTATCTACATTTGTGGATAATGGTAGAGAAGAGTCATCATCCCCACCATTGATGAGTAGTACTTATTTTTGCTTAGAGTATGCCATAAAGATAGAAGCATTCCTAGTACTATTTTTTATGCTTCAAGTCATTCACCTCTTTGGATCATCATAATGACATTCAAGAAATATCTCATCCATAAGATAAATGACACTTGTCATCAACTCATACTGTGTACCACCTACATCCATTTTCATCATTACATAATCATTCATTTTAACATTTCTCTTCACCAATCACCAAAATCTAGTGCCATGACCTACAATGTTTCAGTATAGTCATAATTTTGTAGCTAGGGATTCAGTAGCATCGTAGTCTTGATTCAGGCACACTAAGGTAAGAAATTCACCTTAGGATCATATAGATTGTAATTCTCTTGAAAAGACCAATCAAATTCAATTACATATATCTCAAATTTTTTGCCTTGTTTGGGATACTATTAGATGAATGTGATTCATATGTTCCCAGTCATGTTTACACTGTAGTTTTAGATGTCGATTGTAAGAGCATTTATGGTTTCAAGAAAATGGAATTGCAAGGTCGTGTGGTTCATATGTCTTCGCATTATTCACTTGCACTATAAGTACATGTGTGTTGCAGTGCATCACATGGCATAAGTTTGAAACTATGAGATGAATGTGATCTGCATGTTCCTAGCACTATTTTCACCATGGTTTTGGATATCGACTACAAGTGTATTCATGGTCCTAGAACACTGGCACTATTACTTTTCAAAAGTATATGACTAAATTGTGAGTTACATGTCACTAGAATTATTTTAAAATTAGTTTTAGGTTCTAAGTATAAGGTCATTCATGCTCACAGTGCACTAGCATTGATTTATCTAGAAGGCCTACGATCGAAGAACAATACACATGTCACTCATAGTTTATATTTTTTAGAGTGCAATATGCATGTCACCCACATGTCACTGATAGGTCAATAATGCATAGAATAAAAATCAAATTTTCCTTATTTGAAACTATCTACTAGGTTGATTTGAAAAGTGGGAATATAAATCAAAATTACTCCTATATTAAAGTTGTCAAAGAAATTTATCCATATATAACAAAACAATTTATGAAAATACTTGTATTAATCATTAAATCTTTCAGTGTACTAAAACTAAATTGGTTTTATTATATATATCAAATAACTTATTGATATATAGGACCAGTTTAGTATTAACAATCTTTTTTAAAGAATGCTTATATATCTTAGCAACCTATTGGAATTGAATTTGTAACATTGATAGATGCAAGTCATGAACCTTAACTAATAAGTCATAGTCTGATATGAATCAATCTTAGCATCAGAAGTAATACTTCCAATTCCTTGAAACATCAATGTATAAAAATAATAGAGGCATGCAAACTGTTAGTTAGAGAAGCCAAAGTACCTCATTAATTAAATACATTTGACAAAAAAATTGTGCATTGAATCATGATATTAATTAAAAAAAAGTATTAGTAAGAGACCATGTAAATACATAAATATCATCAAAAGGTAATGTCAGAGGAAACTATGACTGAATACATATACATAGACACAATTGTCTAGCTAGATCCTAGTGCAGTGTTTTGAGCTTTGTTTGGAGCATTAGTTTGCATGAAATATGTATATGTGATAGTATCATCAACCTCAGTGATTGGTCGCTCCTTCATTCTAGTTATTCTTGATGGTCCTACCTCTGACTCATGGACTGAAGTGGTCATCTCAATGAACATAGGGTCAGAAATATCCTCCATTATTGTAGAACTAGAGGACCCATGCAATGACCAAAAATCTTTAGATGAGTATTTATGCAATGATTGAACATTCACAGATAGGTCAATAAGCCTCCTATTCACCCTTCTAAAATAGTGATCAATCTCTAATTTCATGGCATCCATGCAGATAATCAACCTACCCTCCATTACCTTTAAGTAGGAAAATAGCATTGCATCATCTCCAAACTACTATTGCTGCTAGTCACGATTGATAGGTGCAACTTGCATCTTGTTGTGCCCATAAAACTAATGCCAATCAACCTTCCTATCATCTTCTAGGAGACATGGATCTAAGAGCCATATGAGATCATTAAGTCATGTCCTAGGGACACGTTGAGTGTAGAATACACATCCCAAATGTGGTAGTTGATCCTCACCAAAAGCTTGGACCTCCCTATCATCCTCCTTCTAGTCCTAGGATTTGCCAATACCTTCAAACTGTAGACATGGCTGATGGAGAAGGCACTACAGTAGCATCTCTACTAACAATCTCCATTCACATGATGTTAATGTGGGGATAATTGAACGAACAATCCCCATCTAAATCTAGTAGAATCATAAGGATGAAGAACATCACATAAGTGTGATGTGTGATAGCTAGGAGATTTGTGTGTACAATCTTGACCTCCTTTGAGATAGATGATCCTTGATTATGTGCCACATAGAATTTATGGGCCTCCTCCTCATAGTAATCAAGATCTCTAGTGATGATGAAATCAAGACGACATTCAACAAGCTTGTTAAGCATCTTAGGCTAAACAAGTTGCATCAAGGACCGAAAGTTCCTTGGTCTTTGCAAGGGGGCTATTCTAAGTTTCACCTCCCTTTTTTGTCACTCCTTTCATGCTAATGTCTCCTATGCATGCCAATATGCTTCTTGCTCCTACTCTCTAGTAGCATTCTGTCTAGTAGCCTAAGAGCCTACATGAATTATTTATTATGTTTTTGCTCTCTCTTGTTCCTCCTACACTTTGTTGGATCTTCTCCTAGAATTTGGTTGTGATGATGCTCCTCTCTAAGAACATACAAATATATTATAGCTCAAATGTTAACAATTAAATAATTATTGGCCAATAATAATTAATGATGGACAAACTATTTGCAATATGTGTAACTATTATAGTAACTATGATTTAATAATAATGAAACATCTCACACTAGAATAGGAATAATAAGATTTTTGTATATGTATGAAACATTCAAAAATATATCTAAGAATAAAGTGAAACAAAGCGAGATTAGTTATGTTCCAATATATTTTATTTAATCAAAGCTATTGTAGATGTGACTTGTTATGAGTTTTTATGGATGAGAAGGTGCACATTTCCCAGTCATTTCCATAGTCCTATGTTTAAAGTTTACATTAATGTTTTTCTTTTCTTTAATGTCTTATTTTTAAAAATATTTTAGGCTACTCTTCTAGTTTTCTCTCCAAAGTCTATAAACATCCCATCTATGCCAAAAAATATGAAATAGGATAGTTCCTTGTACTAGGGTAAATTCAAAGTTACTAGTGAAGCAACCAAAGAAATAGTAAACAATCTTGTAAACAAGGAGAATGTAGTGGGAGTAAGCAGTTTTGGCATGCCTTTAAGGCTCTCTAGGGCATAGTGGAGGGAGAATTTGTTACTATCTCCAATAGTGCGAGTTAAAATTAAGAAGGAAAAAGAGGATTTGGGTCTTTGAAATAGTGAGAGAGCTGCATTGAAGAAGAGGCCACTGATACCTTTTCAGTATGACACTAATGCGAGTAGAATGCTTGCATCAAGAAAGACACTGATTCCACTTCAATCCAAATTATCCAATACCATAGCCAAAAAAGAAGAAAATTAACTAATTTTCACTTATGAAACTCTATAGTTCTAGGTTGTAATATTTTTTAGAATTTTGAAGTTCTTCCAATTTTTTCATTTTTTCTTAATCCTTAAGAAACGATAAGGGAACAACTAGAATTTGCAAAAGGAAACCATCAACAACTGTTATGGTTGATAGATGCATTGAGAAATGGCAATTGGATTGTGGTGAAGGTTTTAGTTTCTTTTATTTTGAGATTCAATACATGTAGTAGACTAGTAGGTTCATGAAGTATAGCAAGTAATGCTAGCTTCTTATATCTAGCAATGAGAAACAATGGTTAAGCTTTTCTAGGATAATTTTATTTACTTAGATTAGCATCGTATTATCAATGTATGTGAAAAGGTTCATCTTTAGTTTTCTTAGTTTTCAATAAACTTCCTTGGCTAAGGTTTTAAATTTGCATGCAAATTTTTCTCCATCCATTGTTATATAATTGTTCAAGAGGCTTGATTTCTTGTCCTCTAATCTTTCATTGCATTAAAGATTGACTACTTGATACTAGTATTACTTGTTTACTTTTTTTTTTTTGGTTTACATATAGTTCTATAAGTTGCATCAAGGTTTTTGCTTTTCCATCAACATAATTAGAAGAGTATGATGTAGTGAAAACTAAATAAAATGTTTGTTTTTAAGTAACTGGTACAATGTTTTCTACATTTAACCCCTTTTGCAATACAAAATGATCCAATAAGGGCATTCTAGATGCCCAGGGCCAGTGCCAAGGGGAAAAATACAAAGTTTAATAATTCCTAGAATGTAGAAGTAGATTCTAAGAAGAATCATTAATGTAATTTTAGGAATTACAGTATCCTATCCCAACATTAGCTTTAGTAATTAATAAAATGAAATACAACCAAAGAAAATAAAACTAGAGAAATGTATGGAAAAGTATTAATGACCTTACAAATAAAAGTGGAAAAAATTTAGCAACCAAAAACCTGAAAACGATTCATATTTTCATGAATCATTCTAGTCAAACATGAAAAAAAAATTCTGGCAAGATGTTACAAAATATAACAAAATTCCAATAGATAGATGAATTGATATAAATAAACCAATATATATATATATATATATATATTAGCAATAAAACTATTCGTAATCCAAAATTTCATATAAAAAAGATTATTTTTTTACAAAATATATTTTTCCTCTATTACCTTTTTCTAGACAATTAATACAACATTTGATAAGAGATGGGTTAATTCTAGATATAATAAGATAAGGGTAATGCTTTTTCAGCAAACTTTCTTAAATCACAGAATCCCTTAATAGAAAATTATATCCAAAATAGAATTCTCAATTTAATCAAATTGCAGACTATTGCAACTAACCTTGGCATGAGAAAAAAGATAATAAATTTAGAATTAAGGTGTGGTTTAAATTATCCTCCTACTCATTGCTCTTTCAACATCTGAAATTTAATGCTTTGAAAAGAAATCTTTTGGTACTACATTTGTAGCCTTGCTCTGTGGCCTTCTGTGATGCTTCTTATCACCTTGTATGTGCTACGTGCAAGTGAAATTGAAAATGAAAGTAAAAGTGGAAATAATGATCAAGCTAATTCATTTATTTATTTTTATATTTTACCCCATGATGCAAGGTTCTATGACTTGCATTTTATAGAAAACTACGAGTCACACAGTAATTCTCTTCTCATAGTTTAAGTAGAATAATAAGTCTCATATTTTTTAGTTGCTACTCACTGTCTTCTCACAGTTTAACCTGAATAATAAGTCTCATATTTTTTAGTTGTTACTCACTATTTGATCTATATGTTGTGAGACACATAACAAAATGCAAATCACACCCTTCTTAAAAGTATGTTGGTCACATTATTTTTCATGAACCGCATTGATATAAGAATATGTATCTCACAGTATTCATTTCTACTCACAATATAAATTTGGAAAGCACCACTTGCATTGAAGCGCACTGTGTTAAATTGGTTTTTGTAAAAATATTAAATTACAGAGACATGAAAATCACATGAACTCGCAGAAGTATTTTGTGAAATAGGAGTCTCATACATTAAGAAAATTAAATACCGCACAATATTGTGTGATGCATGTTCACGCATGTAATTTTAAAAATACTATGAGTACATGCAAATCACATGTTCTCGTAGTTCTTAACAAGGAAATATTTGAGATATCAATAATAATAAAAAAAGAAAACTAGATATACAGGGATCCTTATACAAACCTTAATTAAAAATATACAAATAACCAACACATATCGAACACATAGTCTTGCAACACTAAATTAAGTAAAATAAGGCATAGTGTTAGCCAACAATAGAGAGTGACAAACATGTTGTTAAGTAATCAATAACAAATACATAATATCTTCTAGACATAGTTTGCTTTTGAAGGATATTGAACAAAATATACATTGAAAACATTGCCATGTAATGAGCTATTGCTTCAAGGTAGACACAAGATCATAGGACTATCTATGATTCACTTAGTCATCTCCACTCCATTTGCAAGTAAAACAAAATTGATTAAAATAAAAAGAACATAATGTAAACTATTTTAATAACCATGGATAAGCAAAGAAATAGTATCCTCACCCTCAGTAAAAAATTTTCTTGCAAAATTAGGCTTAGAAAGCTTTTGTGCAGTACGCTTGGTAGGACTATTCCAACTAGACAATCCATTTTTGCTCACCAATCCTTCTGTGTAACTTGAAAATACAACTTTGATTCCAATAATTCTACATAATTTTCTACTTCTACAATACTATCCTTGTCTATAGGCAATGCCTTTGTAAATTTTTTCAATCTTTTTTTGAGCTTAAGAATTTTTGTCTCACATTGTGCATCCACTTTACCTTTGTCCACCTTCATATCTTAATTTGTATTCTCCTCCATGTCCAGCACATTTATTATAGACCTCTAGCTAGTTGATCCTAATGTCTCCAGTGTCATTCCAAGTTTTGAAACATTTTCTTGGCTAGTGATGAGTGGCGAGGTACCCCTACACTCAACCATACGAATACGAGTGTTTCATGCGTGATCCGGTTGAACTCCAAGGACTAACTACTTATGCGCCTTAATGGAACACTCAGGGTTAATCTATCGTTGTCTTCCCAAACTTACTTGTATTGTCATGGTTGTATGGTTAAGTAAGCTTGAGGTATATGATTTTTATAGCTTTTTGTATTTTTATGTCTCCTGCTAATAAAGGAAAGGGGAAGAGAAATAAGTGACTAACTTATATTAACTATTCATTAACTAAGTTCTAAATGTTCCTAACACCAGTATCTATTCCCACTTGCTGTACACATCTTGAACTAGTGCAACACTGTTGGGATTACCAAATCCTAATTGTTAATGGGTTACCAAGTGCTACACGCATGCTCGAAGCAATCATGCTGATTGTATTTAACTAAGGGGGTCGAAGGTTGAGAAAGATATGAATTAACTAGAAAAGCATTAAACAATCATTAATTACTAATTAGCTTAATCTGTATGCTATAAGGTTTATCATAAAGTTTGTCTTTATTACCGTACACAAAATTGTGCTCAGGTACATATTGCTTGAATAAAGATCTGTTCACCCTATGACTCCTACTTTGGGCACACAGAAATGATTCTAACTTTGGAATAACAAAACTATAAGAATCTGGCTAAGGGTCTAAGTCTAACTCCTTGGAACAAAGGGCACCACCTCTTATTTATAGAAGATGAGGCAGAACGTGATATCGCGTGGCGGATGTGATATCGCGTACATGATATCGTAGCTCATCATACCCTCATGACTAAATGAAAAATCGTCCTCGAGTTCCTTACAAAATATTGGAAAGGTATGGGATTATTGACTTGAATGAAAACTAATGGTGAATGGGATGACATGTGAATGGATCAATCATTACAATACAAGACAATATTAGTGTTCATGACTACAAGAATGAACACTATACACAATTGACATCTACCCTTATTTGGCAGCTGAGAGAGAAGAAAGAGAGAGAAAAGAAAAGACGTGTTACTGTCGATGCCAGGGTTGGACCTTCCATTGTCCATCCATAACCAGGCTATCAATCTTATTCCTTGCATAACTGTTCTACCACTAGTCCATCCTGAGTGTTTCCTCCAGGTCTAGTCCATTGCTGTATGATTGCCATATGCACACACAACATAGTCACATATGAGCAAGGATAAGTAAATTGTAATACAGTTGATACCTTGGCCCGATGTAAGGTCCATTGGCCTGAGTTGTGATATGGCTAATACGGATTCTAGGGATATAACACTGGTGACTACCCAAGGTGTAGGGGTTAGGAAAATTGAAAAAATTGGACGAGGGCCCCCATGACTAAGAGTGAACCTCCAGTAGTGATAGAATGGAAAAAGATAAGGAATAAGAAAGATGGAGAAAAAGAAACA
The DNA here is from genome assembly GCA_015680685.1 of Gnetum montanum. Taxonomy (NCBI): domain Eukaryota; kingdom Viridiplantae; phylum Streptophyta; class Gnetopsida; order Gnetales; family Gnetaceae; genus Gnetum; species Gnetum montanum. The sequence continues at coordinate 121,499 of MNCI01030846.1, read as the reverse complement.
ATGACAATGCCGATAAAATGGATGTCAGAGGTGGGAATGAACTAAAAAAATGTTGATTATGGGTATGTTTAAGGAAAAGAAGTTAGCTGATGCACCAAATAGGAATGCTAGTGGGTCCTCCCCAAAGCAAGCTCATGCCCTTTATGCCCTAACAATCCCACATTCAAAGAGTTCGTAGGCTTTGGAAATGTTATTTGAAAGCAAGAGTTAAAGTCTTAACCCCAAGAATTCACCAAGGAGAAAAAATGTATCAACCAAAATATAGACTACTAATATAACCGACAATGAGATGGAAAATGGAGAAAGAATGATGGGGAGAAGAGAATGACGTTTGAAATGTTGTGCATTGTGGCACATGTGTGGGGTTCTAGTAGAGAACCTTATCTCCTAGTTGATACTTAACCTTTCGAATCTTCAATTCATGACGTTGATTGTTATATGCCTTGTGCAACTCATTTGATGATAGGGTAGCTAATCGATTTTCATCTAGCACGTTTAAAGTTGCCAACCTTTGTTTTTGTGCTAGATCAAGATCGAGGCGGAGGTCACAAGCCATGGATAGTGTACAGAGCTCCGTTTGAATTAGAAGCATTGGAAGCTTTTCGTACACTAAATCATAGGGAGAGTAGCCTATAGGGAGTTTCTATGTGGAGCGGTATGCCCAAAGAGGATCAATCAGTTTAGTGCTCTAGTCTTGCCTATACCTACTAATTGTTCTAGTTAATATTTTAGTGATCTCCCTATTGGTGACCTCAGCTTGTTCGTTAGCTTGGGGGTGATAAGGTGTAGTCAATTTATGTTCAACCCCTAAGCATTGCATTAACTTCCAAAAAGTTACACCTATGAAGTATGTTCCATTATTTGAAATAAGTGCACAAAGCACACCAAACCTATTTATGATTTGTTTTTGCACAAATCATGCAGTTGTAGATGATGTGCAGTCTATAACAGTAGCTACTTTAGCCCATTTTGTTAGATAGTCTATGACAACTACAATGTAAGCTTTTCCATTGGACATTGGTGTAATGGGCCCCATAAAGTATATTGCCCAAATGTCGAAGGGTTCTAAAGGTTAAATCCATTGTTGCAGACCCTTCGTTCTAGTAGTCATTCCCCCATCATGTTGGCAGCGCTCACAAGATTAGAAAAATTTATGGGCATCCTAAAATAATGTTGGCTAGTAATATCCTGCAAGTAAGATCTTAATAGCCATTCATCTCCCTGCATAGTGACCCCCATAAGGGCCCTCATGAGTGTCTTAGAGAACTCTTAGTTGGTCTACCTCGGGCACACACCATCAAACCAAGCCATCAGTACATACTTTGTAAAGTTGTCCATTGATCTCCATGAAGTACTTGGCTCTATGAAGAAACTGTTGCTTCTTCCTAAAGTCCAGCTCCTGTGGTGTTTGTTGGGTAAGGAGATAGGTGAGAATGCTAACATACCAGTTTGTCTCCATGGGTTGGTTATTCACTACACTGGCAAAGAGGGCTTCATCAGGAAAATGATCAGACATTACATATTCATCCTCTTTGCTATCCCAACACAACCGAGATAAATGATATGCAATTACATTCTCAATGCCTTTTCTATCGATCATCGTTAGATTGAACTCCTGTAGGATCACCAACCATCGTATAATATGAGGACTAACTGTTGGCTTGTTCACGAGGAACCAGATTGCACTATGATCCATGTGGATGAACACTTTGTAACCTAACACATAGTGCCTAAACTTATCCAATGCAAACACTATAGCCATTAATTCTTTTTATGTAGTTGTGTAGTTAAGTTGTGCACCAACGATACTTCTACTTGCACAGTGGATGTTGTAAGGTCATTTTTGGTCACCTAACTATGTAAGTATGGCTTCTAAAGCATAATTGGATGCATCAGTCATTATGTGGAATGGTCTAGACTAGTCAGGAGCTTGTAGAATGGGAGTTTCTATAAGATTTTGTTTCAGAGTTTGGAATGCTTGTTCACATTCCTTGGTCCACTCAAATGGTACATCCTTCTTTGTTAACTCTACCAATGGTTTGGAAACCTTGGATAAGTTCTCAATGAATCTCCTATAGTAGCTAGTGTGACCAAGGAATGACCAAATGTCTTTGATAGTTTCCAGTTGTTGGGTGATTCCTTGGATGACCTTAATTTTATCTGGGTCTACCTCTATTCCTGTGTGTGAAAAATTATGCCCAAGTACTACGCCTTATTGGACCATTAAATGGGTTTTCTGCCAGTTGAGCCTTAAATTTTTTCTATGCATCTTTTTAGTACTTTCTCTAATCGGTCCAAGGCTTGATCAAAACTTATTTCATAGGTGGAGAAGTCATCCATAAAGACTTCCACTCTGTTCCCTATCTGCTATTGGAATATGCTTAGAACTAGGCGTTGAAATGTGGCAGGGGCATTGCACAAGTCAAACCACATTTGTTTATATGTAAACATTCCCCAAGGACTAGTGAACATCATCTTGGCTTGGTCTTCTGGGGCTATCCGTATTTGGTTGTATCCACTATAGCCATCTAGAAAACTATAATAGCAATGCCCTGCTATGGTGTCTAAGTCTTGGTCAATGAATGGAAATGGAAAGTGATCCTTAAATTTTGCCATATTCAGTAGCCTAAAATCTATGCACACCCTCCATTTGCCTCTCTTTTTAGGCATGATCACCAAAGGGCTAACCCATTCACTATCAGCAATGGGATATATGAACCTAGCCTTAAGAAGATGTTCTATTTCTTCTTTTACTACTTCAATTTTTGGTTCAATCACCTTTGCGGTTGTTTTCGAGGTTTCATGGAGGGGTTAGTGTAAATCCTATGCTGGCATATCCTAGGATCTATTCCAGTTAATTCAGGATATGACCAGGCAAAGGCTTTTGACCACTTGTTTATTACTTTCAATAGTCTTTCTTTTTGTTTGGAAGCAAGTCTTACATTAATGATTACTAGTTTTTCATTTTCAAGGGTCTTATATTCTAGACCAGTGGGAAATTGTTTCAATTCTAGGGGCTCTTGTTTGAATTTTTTTTGGGATTTCCAACTTCCCCCAGTTGATGTCTTCAAGGTTAAGGTTTGGAAGTTAGCAGTGGACTTGCTCTAGGGCATCTATGCTTTCAATATAAGCGCAAGTTATTCCCTTAGTTAGTTCCATGCATGTTAGTGAGTTGCTCTCTTGATCAGATATCAACCACTGGATATCTTCTTGTCATGTGGCTGTTGCATACAGGCCTTTTGTATGTTAATATCTTGTGCACACCGGTTGCATGAAGGCAATGCTAAACTTTGCACAACACGCAATTGCACCCTGTATCACTGTATGCAATGCATGGAACCTTCTTCTTCTTGATCTTTCCAAAAGTGTTCTCCTTAAATATTTCCAAGGGAAGATCACAGATTCATAGGCGTGCATCTATAGTACTTAGCCATGCCGTTCCCATTATTATTGGGAAGTCCCCTTTACCATTATTTACTTGTATCACTAGGAAATTAGCTGGGTACAACCACCCACACACAATGGTGATGATGTCCTCCACCAGTCCCAAGGGAACAATGATGGACTGGTCAACTAGCTCTAGATGAATATTGCTCTTCCTTAATGGAGGTAGGTTCCAGGCTTTGTACATTTCTTGTGATATTAAGTTGACTCCAAAACCTGAGTCTAAAAGAGCTTTTCTTGGCTCATTCCCAGTGATTTGGAGATAGATTAGGGGGCTTCTAAGATCATATAATTTCCTAGGAAGGTGGCCAACCTTAATCTAGTCAGTAACAACATGTGTTAACATAACCGTATGCGTTGAGCTCAGTGTTTGGTTCAAAGGGAGCTCTGAAGCCTTATTTGATGGGGAGGTGTTCAAAGGTTCAATCGCTTGTGGTTGTAAGGGCTTGGTTGGACTGTTGGCTTTGAAGAAAGGTCTTTTCTTCATATGGTTCTCAGAACCAATAGCGGGTTGAGGATTTATAGCCCTTGTAGCATTGCATTTCTATGGTTGAGTAGGAAGTTCCCCTTACATTGCTGGAGCGGGTGGTAATGGAGATATCGGTGTGAGAGCTATGGATGGATTTGAAAGATGGTATGTTTGTGGGTTATCTTCCCTAGGAGAAGTATTTTTATGATACTCATGAGCTTGGTAGTCATGTTGTGGTGTAATGTGACTAATAGAGTCATGTGGAGAGATTGGATGCCACACGTAGTAGCCATATGGGTTAAGTTACTGGTAGGGGTATTGTTGCCTTGGTGGTGGCATCCCCCATAACTATGGGTATTGCCACTATTGATGTTGCTCAATGGGTTGTGTTGGAGTTCCACTTGGATAATATGTTGAAGGTTGGTGGAACTACCTTGGGTTACCTTGGGGATAAGGTAACCTTTGGGGTGTTTTTCATTTATTTAGTCGTGGGTTGAGTGCATACACCCCAGACTCTTGAAGATGTGAGATCACTAGGAAACATTGCTTAGGATGGTCATATTGGCATATCTCACATCTACCATCATTGTCCATGTATGAATCCACAACCTCTTCTGTGATGGCTATTTTACCCTTACCCTTGTTATGTGCATTTTCCACTTCTCTCTTTTTCTTTTTGTCACGGTCACTACCTTGCTCCCTAGACTCCTCTACAATTTTAAGAATAGTTTCAAACCTACTATCCAGGGAGTCCCACATTTGGTCTACCTTTGTTGATACTTTTGTTGTTAACTTTTGAAGAGGAAAATTTTTCCTATTGACCATCTCTTTGAGTGGTGACTCTTCTTCCTCCTCACAAAATCTTACTCCCCCTTTTTTGGAGGGAAGGATCTCAATTGTATGCTTCTGCACTTTCTCTCTTTTGTAGCTCACCTTCTTCTTTGGCTACTTTCTCTAGCAATCTATGAATTTTATGAAACCTAAGCTTTGATAACCTTCCTTGGGCATACGTCTCAAGGGTTCTTCTTGTTTCATGCTTAAGTCCATCCATGAGATGATGTAGTTGATCTCGCTATGAATAACCATGGCCAGGGCAATGATGTAACAATGTGTAATAGTGGCCCATGGTAGCATGCAAGGGTTCATGATTTCCTTGCTTTCATCCTTGGATTTGCTTTTGTAGGCTAGACACTTAGGAGTACATTTGGTACTTATCTTTGAACAGTTCTAACATTGTACTCCACCTCTGAATGGATTCTAGTTCTAAGGACTGTTACAATCTTTCAGCTTCTTTCACTAGTATCCTTGGGAACAACTTCAGTTTTTGCCATTCATTTTCTATGTTTTGCAAGGCACATGCATTGTGGAATGCTTGTAATTGATTTTGAGGATTAGTGTTGTATCCCCCTTCAAATCGTGGGATGTTGTTCATGTCTAACCTCTTGATCCTACTATCCTTTTGGTGCCTTGTTGGAACACTTACAGTCTCTGTTATATCTAGCATGCTTCTAGTTATGAGTAGGGTTTCTTCATGATCATCTCGTTCATAGCGTCTATGGTATCTACATGGTTCCCTACTCTCCCTTCTTCTATGCCTTGATTCCTTAGAGTGCCCTCGTCCTCATTCTCAACTGTCTTGTCGATGTTTTTCACTTTGTTTTCCCTTATCCTCACGATTGGTTTCCCTATGACTATGCCCAGACACTAAAGGAGAGGGTGAAGGTGATGATGAAGGTGAAGAAGAAGGAGAACCATCACCATGATGGTGTTTTCTACCTTCTCTTTGGTGGTCTTGGCCTCGATTGTGATCACGATCAGAACATCTGCCCTTATCGTGTGTTTGTGTTCCTTTGTTGAACACTTCGTGTTCATGGGTATCAGAACTAGGGTTGTGAATTGTGGAGTGGAGGTTCTAATACACTACCTCTTGGCCATTGTCAGGAGGAGGAACATCATTTCTTGGGGAACCTATTGAAGCAGGTTCACCATCCTTAATTTCACTCAAAATGTGCAGAGCATCATGGGGCCATTTACCCTTCAAGGATGTGTGGTATCTCTCCTATCGTAAGTCCCTTTGACATTGCGCTTCTATGAGATGATAATCCCTTGTGTAATGGATCACATGCAATGTATTCTGCGTATAAAAGTTGCATGCATATTCATGTTAGAGCATGAAGGAGCATGTTGGAAACTGATCGATCTAGAGGCAACACAATGTTACCCTCCAAGTCTCTCCAATGCAGTTGTTCATCTTAGTGGAGAATAAAGGTGAAATTGAGTACATACTCATTGGGATGAGTATATACCACATGAAATTGTTGAGGAACTAGCTGATCCTGGTTACATGTATTATGTCACCAACTACCTTTTGTGTTAGTCCTAGGCAGTGAAGTGCTCTTATGCAAAGAAGAAGACATTTTGTCTTGTTCGGTGTGCAATGTACCATTGTCTTATCTTTCTTTGATTAACCCTAAGGATTCGTTCTAACGTTCCAATGATATGAATGATTTCCTATGTTCTACATAGTGCACAAACAACTACATCCCCGACAATGGTGCCAATGATGAGTGGTGAGGTACCCCTACACTCAACCATATGAATACAAGTGTTTTACATGCGATCCGATCAAACTCCAAGGACTAAGTGCTTATGCACCTTAATGGAACACTCAGGGTTAATCAATCATTGTCTTGCCAAACTTACTTGTATTGTGATTTTTGTATGGTTAAGTAAGCTTGAGGTATATGATTTTTATAGATTTTTGTCTTTTTATGTCTCCTACTAATAAAGGAAAGGTGGAGAGAACCAAGTGACTAACTTACATTAACTATTCATTAACCAAGTTTTAAATGTTCCTAACACTAGTATCCATTCCCACTTGCCGTACACATCCTGAACTAGTGCAATGTTGCTGGGTTACCAAGTGCTACATGCATGCTCAAAGTGGTCATACTGAGTGTATTTAACTAAGGGGGTTGAAAGTTGAGAAAGATATTAATTAACTAGAAAACCATTAAACAATCATTAATTACTAATTAGCTTAATCTGTATGCTGCAAGGTTTATCATAAAGTTCGTCTTTATTGCCGTATACAAAATTGTGCTCAGGTACAAATTGCTCGAATAAAGATCTGTTCACCCTATGCCTCCTACTATGGGCACATAGAAATAATTCTAACTCTGGAATAATAAAACTGCAAGAATCTGGCTAAGGGTCTAAGTCTAACTCCTTGGAACAAAGGGCACTACCTCTTATTTATAGAAGATGAGGTAGGACGCGATATCGTAGCTCATCAGCTAGAGACCTAATATGGTTGGAATGAATTTAGTTCTATAGGAACACATGAATTGTAAAACTCATCTTGGAGGAAGAACTTGAATGCATTGGTGAAACCTTTTACCCTCATAAGAATTTTAATTGAGTGCTTGCAAAAATCACTAAGGAAAGACCATTTATAGTCACAAGATATACTAAAAGAAATTACCTTTGAAACCATGTACCAAGTTTTTGGCATCAAACTATTTTGACTTCCCACAATATATTCATCTTCCTTTTTTAGCACTTGGACATAGTCAAAATGAAATTTTTGTAAAGCATTTTCACAAGACTTCTTATTGAAATCTCTATTTTTCTTGTTTATGAAATATCCTGTAGCTGTAATTCTTGAATTATGCCAAATAATATAGCTATAGCTATGTTAAGCTCCATATAAGCCAATTAATCCTTCCGTATTTCCTATTTCTTATATATCTTGAAAAATTTTCCTTTAAAAATTCATGGTATGAGTCAACAACATTATTTGTGTGTTGTGCATGGGGAACATCATGGAATGCTTAAGCCCACATTTTGAAAACAAAAGATTAAAGATAAAAATAAGCAAACAACAAATGGTCAAAGAGTATATGAGTGTGAATGTGAACTTTTATGGAATGATACTAAGGAAAAACAACTCACTAAAATTTTCTCCATTTAATCACTACTATTTTAAGTATTTAATGAATTCTAAGTTCTCTTGAAACTTGTCAATAAATTTTTCTCTTTACACAACAACATCTACAATAGTTTTGCATTCATTCATAATATGATTAAGATGATCACTCATTACTTTTCTCTTATTGGAATCTCTAACTTTAGTTGCCAAGTTCTTCCTCCATGCCCTCTTAATATGCTAAATGCATAAAAAAATTTCTGCTCCCAAAAATAGACCTATTAAATTATCAAATCTAAGTACATGTTAAGATATCTCAAACCAAGGTAGCATGATTTCAAGTATGTTTTTGAATGCCTTAAAAGTTACCTCACTACATTCATATATGTCTTTGATTCATCTAGCATGATAGAATTTACTATCGAATTAGGATGCTTAGCCTTTTCTCTTTGAAGAAGCTCTAAAAGCCAACCTCTTATATCAGTTTCTGTGCACCCTGAGGATATCACTTATGCAACTAGAAGTCCATTATAATATGAATCAAAAGTCATCACGGTATGAAGATGGAACTACAAAGAGAACCAAACTTTGTAATTAGTTAATGTATAATTCTACTATCTCACAAATAGTTTTTAAAATGGAATAATAACATCCATTATTGAAACTCACACTATATTTTTGAGTGTTAAAAGTGGAATCCATTGCAAGGATACTGCATTAAGATAGAGCTATCATCTTTTTAAGCATCCAAGATGATTGTAGCTTGGTGATCAATGGGACACCTTGTTCTTGGTTCTCTTTTTGGTAGTAAAAGAAAAAAATCATTGGTTGTTTGGTACCAAAGCCAAGTATGGATTTTATCATGATTAATTTTCTTGTAATTAGGGGTTACATTTTGGCAACTATTGTAGATGTATTTTTTAGTAAGAAAGATATCCTTCTTTCTTGATAGCATGAACTCATATCCTCTCTTTAAAAGATTTTTTATATATCTCTCATAGATGAGACCTATTGGTAATCCTTCTTTCTATAAATACACTATCTTCTGATGCACCTCACTAGAAAGGTGTATGGATTGTGAGTTTCTTTTATTGTTCATGGAACTGAGCAAGCCATAACAATAAGCTCTTGATGTGTCAATATGATTTATTTTTTATATATAATACATGCAACATGATTAGCTCTTCTCATATAGCAAACTATGAAATGACCTTGACAACCAATCTTTCTTCCAATCTTATTCCTTTTTCTACCTTCCTTGGGTGCTATCCTTGTGGTAACATTTGGGGTCCATACTAGTAATGATAATTGATTAAAAAAACATATTCAAACAAGGGTTGTACTCCTCTAATTTGTGCATTTTTTTATTATAAGACATTATTACATAAATACAAAATAGTAGTAAGTAACTTACATTATGTAACTAGTGTAATGATTTGCTCGTGAGTGAGTCTCCTTTGTCCATTTCTATTTTTTTTTGTTCTATACAAAAATTTGCAAGGAATGATCTCATTCCTTTGTTCACCCTCAATAAAATCATCTACTCTTTCTCTATATATCCAAGCAAATGCATTGTTGTAGAAATAAGACCATTAAATATAATCTTTTGACAAATGGCTAGCTAGGGGATTTTATATTTCTTGCTACCATGTAGTTTCCTAGAAATCGGCATGCTCTTGTATTCCTCGCATTCTTCAAAGATTTTATATAGTAAAAATTTAACATATCTATATTTTAGATTGCACAGTGAACACATACGCAATATAAGTTAACTAAAATGAGAGCAAGTAGTGTACCTTATTAGCAATCGCTGTTATAAAAGACTTAGTGTACAATCTGTTTAGCATAGTAAGATTGGCCTTCAATGATAATGTCATTACTCATGTAATATTGTTCACTCCTTTACAATGCTTAGTGTTCCCTAGGCTATGAAAGAAATGCACAAAATGATGCAGTAAATTGCTAAATTTTTCTAGAAATCTCACACAACGTATTAACATTCAGTAGAGTTAGATCTTCAAGCCCTTGACCTTCTGAAGGAAATATCTTTGGCAAGATTAACCTTCATTACTCATGCCATGAGCAATGCTCTTCATTCCCTTGACATGCTTGCATTCCTCCTAGTAATTTCTTTGCACAAAATAAGGTAGTAAATTGTTTGAGGTCATTTTTATTTTTTACCTCATATTGTGTGATGCGACCTTGTGCAAGTTGCATATATACAATGATTTGCATATTATAATGCAAGTCATAGTTTATGGGATAGGCTATGAGGGCTTGCAAGTAGCACTATCCTACATTTGAAAAAGTGTGAGCTACTAAGAGTAGCAGTCTCACGTAATTTCAACTAGAATATAGTCAAACCATTTGGATGCAAAAAATGCTTGAAATTTACACCAATCAGAAGGCATGACACCTTTTGGAACACTTTGGTACATGAATTGAGATATGCTATGAGTAGCATTAGCTTGTAGTCTTCATAGCATATTAAGAAAACCATAACATATAATACCAAAAACTAAAAATTCACACTCAAGGAAGAATAACCTGTTGGGATACCAACACTTCTATTGTAAACTTAGTATTTAATTCTAAAAGTTATGAATAGTCATTAGATGATAGTTAAGTATGATGAGTTGGAAACCTTACTATGACATTAAGAATTGTAAAAGTTTTCATGTTTGATAAATTGAAATAACTAATTTAATGAGTTCACCTTTAGCCTCATGTTACTTGTCATCTATTGCAATGAGCTCAAGAGATATGGTTATCTATTGGAAGCATAGTAGCTCTTTCTTGCATTTATTTCATATACGTATAGTAGGTTATATAAGAAATAGAAATTAAGGTAATTACTGATATGAAAAATTACTAAATATGTATAATAGCCAAGACTAGAAACTACCACCCAAGGTACAAGAATCTCTTGGAATACCATCACTTGTGTTGTAAACTTAGCATTTAATTGGAAAAGTTACAAATAGTTAGTAGATGAAGGCTAAGTATGATAACTAGGAAATGTAAGAAGGAAAATAGGAATCATAAAATTTTTCATGTTTATTTTTAGATAGAGTATGTGATTTTCATTTATGAATTAATGTTGAATGTTAATTTAAACATTGTGTTACATTGGATTCAAACCATCACATTACTTTAGGGTTTAGGAAGTTACAATGGCCATCAGGAAGATATAAACTTCTTGTAATTTTGGCCTACGAGAAGGCACGAAACATTTCAAAGGTTTAGTTTAGGTGGAGTGTAAGAAGCTATGAGTAGGTTTGAACCTCTAAGCAATTATTCTATACCAGAAGGTTTGAATGTCTTTTGGATGACCCTTTAGCTTTCAAAGGGTGCTAGTGTGCACTTTCTCATGGTATACTTAGACCTTGCTACGTGGTGACCCTCTACCTTCCAGATACCACAATCTCTAAGTAATTATTTGCAACTAGAAGATCTTCATGCCTTTTGAATGATCTTTAGCCTCTGAGATGATCCTCTTCCTTCTAATAGCTTTAAATTCCAAGCAATTATTTCCTTCCAAAAGGTCTTAGTACCTTCTAGTAGGGACTATAAGAGGCTGATAGTAGCACTTCCTTATAGTTTAGCTACACCTTGCTGTTGGATTATCCTCTACCTTTCACAATTCACAATCTTAGAGAAATTGTTTCCTTCTAGAAGGTCGTATTATCTTCTGAATGATCTTTAGCCTTTCAGTTAATACTTTTCCTTCCACTAGCCTCAAATTACAAGAAATTTTTCCCTAACAAAAGGATTGGGTGCCTTCTAGTTGAGACTGCAAGAGGGTGCTAGTTGTGGAAGCTATAATTTATAACCAAATGACCCTCTACCTTTCGAAAGCCATAATATTAGAGCAATTTTTTTCTTTTAGAAGATTTGAGTGCCTTTTGGTAGGGATTGCAAGAGGTTGCTAGTAGCACATGCTCATAATTTACCTAGACCTTGTTGTCAAATGACCCTCTATCTTTTGGAAGCCCCAATCTCTAAGAAATTATTCATAACTAGAAGATATTAATGCCTTTTGGATGATCTTCAGTCTTTTGGATGACCCTCTTCCTTCCAATAATATTAAATTACAAGAAATTTTTTCCTTTTGGCAGGATTGGGTGCGTTTCGATTAGGACTATGGGAGGGTGCTAGTTGGACTTCCTCATAGTTTAGCTAGAATTTGCAACCTAATGACCCACTACCTTTTTGAAGTCACAATATCTAAGCAATTTTTTCTTGTAATTTACCTAGACCTTGTTGTTAGAAGTTCCTTTTCCTTCTAGAAGCCATAATCTTCGAGAAATTGTTCTCTTGTAGAAGGTCTAAGTACCTTCCATATGATCTTTAGCCTTTCAGATGATACTTTAACTTTTGATAGCCTCAAATTATAAGTAGTTGTTTCCTACTAGAGGGTCTAAGTGCCTTTTGATTAGAATGATGGGAGGGTGCTAGTTGCAATTCCTTGCAATTTAGCTTGAACTTACAACCAGATGATCCTTTGCCTTTTGAAAGCCACAATCATAAAGTAATTGTTCCCTTTTGGAAGGTTTGAGTGCCTTATGGTAGGGCCTGTCAAAGGATGTTAGTAGCACATGCTCATAGTTTATGTAGACCTTACTATCAAATGATCATCTACCTCATGGAAGCCATAATCTCCAAGAAATTATTCTCAACTAAAAGGTCTTAATGCCTTTCAAATAACCCTCTTCCTTCCAGTAGCATCAAATTACAAGTACTTATTCTCTTTTGGAACAATTGGATGCCTTCTATTTGGGATTGTAGGAGGGTGCTAGTCATACTTCTTCATAGTTAAGCTAGAATTTACAATTGGATGATCCATGATCTTCCAGAAGCCACAATCTTAGATTAGTTATTTTCTTCTAGAAGGTTTGAGTGTGTTCTGGTAAGAACTGTAGGAGGGTGCTAGTAGCACTTCCTAGTAGTTTACCAAGACCTTCCTACCAAATGATCCTCTTCCTTCTGAAAGCCATAATTTTGGTGTAATTGTTTCCTTTTGGAAGGTTTGAGGGTCTTTTAGATGATCTTTAGCCTTTCAGATGACACTTTTCCTTCTAATAGCCTCAAATTACAAGCAATTTTTTCCTATTGTAAGGTCTATGTATCTTCTGGTTGGAACTCAAGAGGGTATTAGTTGCACCTCCTTGTAGTTTAATTAGAATTCACAACTAGATGACTCTCTACCATGTAGAGGCCATAATCTTAGAGTAATTGTTCCCTTCCAAAAGGTTTGAGTGCCTTTTTGTAAGGATTGTGAGAGGATGCTAGTAGCATTACTCGTAGTTTACCTAGACCTTACTGCTAATGGCCCTGTTCCTTTTGACAACTGCAGTCTCCAAGTAATTATTCATAGCTAGAAGATCTTAATGCCTTTTGGATGTTCCTCTTTCTTTAGGTAGCATCAAATTACAAGTGATTGTTCCCTTTGAAAAGGATTGGGTACCTTCTAATTGGGAATGTGGTTAGGTGTTAGTCATAATACCTTGCAATTTAGCTAGAATTTGCAACTAGATTATCCACTACCTTCTAGAAGCCTCAATCATGGAGCAATTATTCCCTGTTGGAAGGTCTGAGTGTCTTCTAATAGGGACTACAGGAGGGTGCTAGTAGCACTTCATTGTAGTTTAGCTAGACCTTGCTACCGAATGATCCTTTTCCTTCTGAAAGCTACAATCTCAGAGTACTTTTTTCCTTCCAAAAAGTATAAGTACCTTTTGAATGATGTTTCGCATTCAAGTTGATACTTTTCTTTCCACTATTCTCATATTACAAGAAATTTTTTCTTAATAGAAGGATTGGATGCCTTTTGGTTGAGACTACTAGTGGGGGGTGGTCATCATGCGTCCTCATAGTTTAGCTAGAATTTGTGACTAGATGACCCTCTACCTTCTAGAATCCATAATCTCATAGCAATTATTCCCTTTCAAAAGGTTTGAGTGCCTTTCGATAGAGATTGCTAGAGGGTGCTAGTAGCACTTCCCTGTAGTTTAGCTAGACCTTGTTACTGGATGACCCTTTGCCTTCTAGAAGCCATTATCTCTAAGTAATTATTCATAATTGAAAGGTCTTAATGCCTTCTAGTTGACCTTCAACCTTCCAGATGACCCTCTTTCTTCTAGTAGCATCAAATTACAAGTAATTTTTTCATTCTGGAAGGATTTGGGACCTTCTAGTTGGGACTGTGGGAGGGTGCTAGTCGTACTTCTTCCTAGTTTAGCTAGAATTTGCAATTGGATGAACCACTACCTTCTGAAAGCTAAAATCTTGAAGTAATTATTTATTTTTGGAAGTTCTAAGTACCTTCTTATAGGAACTACAACAAGGTTCTAGTAGGATGTGCTCATAGTTTACCTAGACCTTGCTTTCAAATGATACTTTGCCTTCCAGAAGCTAGTATCTCCAAGCAATTATTCACAACTGGAAGGTCTTATTGCCTTCCAAATGATCTTCGGCCTTCTAGATGATCCTCTTCCTTCTGGTACCATAAAATTACAAGAAATTGATTCCTTTTGGAAGGTGTTGGCACATTTTGGCCATTTCATGAAACATGTTGGCATGATATAATTGATTAAAGGTTTTTAGAAAGAAAAACGTAGGAAGCCCTAGGTAAATCTGGGGCAAAGATTTAGGGCTGTTAAAACCCTAAATAGAAATTATCATTTGCTCCTGTCTCCTTCAATAATCTGCATTCAATAATCTGCAATATACGGAGAGTGGAGTCTTCGCATAAAAGGGAAAAAACCCAATAGGGTTTCTAGATCATATTTGACAGAGCACCAGGGCATGGTAGAGAAATAAAATCCAAGAAAACTATAGTGCGTAACTGTAGTTGACAGAAATATTAAATTATGGTAGACAAAGGCATCCTACCAAGAATCTAGTCCCAAAAATTCAGTGAATGCAGAGCACACATGGAGGTCTTGTTGGGAACGATGGTTGTAATCATTTCCATTGCGCCTTTGGCTCTGCTGGTGTAGGGCGCATGGTGCCAGAAATAGGGTAACCCACAAACAATAGTAACCCATCTCCAGAAAAAAAGAGGTCAAGGTGTCCAAGTAGAGTCCCCTATTTCCCTGCCAATCCATCTTTTCAACTGCCTCCTGCTCCATGCGCTTCTCATACTCCTTCACCATCAGCATGTTCGTGTCCTCCCCCGGTGATAGGCCGTCCTACACCAACAGTTATGTAATTGCTCTTGCTGGTTCCACCCTAATAGTTCCTGCTATTCATCCTAGTGTCAAGCCACTAGATAAATCACCCTTTTGAGGGCCTTGTGACAGTCGGCCCAACCCTCCAGGTAGAAGCATGTCTCCTCCGTTTGGAAGTGGTGAGTTGCCTACACGCCCGATCAACCTCAAGTAGGTTTTGTTATGGGTAACTATTTTGGGTGTTTTAGGAGAGATGCTACATCTCATAGTACCTCGACATATGTGCCTACCAATTCCACCTTAGATCATGGCTCTCAGATTATTGCATCATATCCAGATCCTCAAGTTTCTGAGAGTCAACCTTTGCTGGATGTTGCTGCTCAACCTGAGTGCAATCATCAAGATGTCCAGAATTCAAGGACAACAAGTCATAAAGAAAATTCCATATCTTCTTCTGTAGTAGTGGAAAGCATTCTAAGAAAAGCCAAAGAGGATCTCAATGCAGATATAGAAGCTCTCGTTGCTGACATTAAAACTCTACTCTACATTGCTAAGAAGCCATCATCTGTGTCTTCCTCCTCTAATAATTTAAGAGTTGAAGGAAAGTGGAAGTTCCTTGATTCATCAGATCTCTCAAACTTCAAAGACCTCTTTTCAGAATCAGCCAAAGCTATTTCCAATCTGCCTAGGTCATTATCAAGTGGGCAAGGGGATTTACTAATAAGCGTAGCCAAAATGGATCTCAAAGGAATGGGAAAATCTCATTGGGTACCAGTTTGGATAAGTTACTATGGTTTTTTGGGGCCATAAAACTGAAATATGAATATATTTATGGCCATAACATAATGAGACATGTAGAAAAAAAACATAAGTCTTCCAGGGCTCCCTAGTCTATCATGATGGTTGCAACTACACGATATGCATCACCTATAAACATTTAACCCTATGGTGAATATAGCCACTAGATACTTGGCTTCATTTTAAATTTCCTATAAATGTTGTAATTTCATGACAATTGTAACCTCTCAATTGAAATGGTGTTTATAACCACTACAAAGGCCACTTGAAAACTACAACTTTTTTATCTCCATGATGACCACTTGGCAACTGAATGGGCCACCTGGCAACTAAATGGGACACTTGTCAACTACAACTTTTTTATCTATATGGTGGTTATAACCACCCAAAATGTTTGTAACTTACCTAAATACCTATGAGACCCTATAAAAGGGCTTCAAGGGTAGGAAGGAAGGGGGTCTCACTTAGGGTCTCACTCTGGGTCTTGGTGGAGGAAAAAAAGAGCATTTGTAAAGAAGACATTGTGAAAGATTACTTGGAAGATGACTTGTTAAAGACAATATTTCAGCCTCTTTGTTATAGTCCTATGAGGTATGTTTATTTTTTTTATTTTGTTTAAATTTTTTAGCTAGTGGTTTAGATAGTATAATGCTTGGCAAGTAATTTTGGGATTTTTAGATTACTCTTATTGTTATTGTTGCATGATAGAAAATTTCTATTAAAGTTTTGCCATAGAAGAGCTTGTGTTTGAAAGCCTTAAGAGCATTGTAGTAGTGAATTTTATTATTGTGCAATGTATAAGAATTGCTATTGAGATTGTTGTAAGAGAGCCTCTACATGTAGTCAAGCCGTTAAATGATTCAATAGTCAAGAGGGTTCAGAAAATCTTTGGTATTTTGATAGGACCAGAATAGCTTCTTTTATCTTTAAAGAAAATCAAGATAAAGCTTGTAGGTTGTTTGTATCAAATATAGAGGATATGGCTCAGATTTGGTATTCAAACTTACCAAATAATACTATTACAAGTTGGGATGACATGAAGAGTCGTTTCTTGGCCCAGTTTGGTAATCAATTAGATCAACAACAACTATACTATGGGCTGATACAAGCTAAGTAAGAAGTTAAAGAGTCAATTAGAGATTTTAACATCAAGTTTCAATGAATTTGTGGACTCTTTCAAAGAAAATATAGACC
>MNCI01030846.1:92389-104293 GCA_015680685.1 Gnetum montanum | reverse complement strand
AATCTGAAAAAGGACAATTAATGAGAGATATGTCTAACAAAATAGTGAAGCTTGAAAAAGCCTTGGTAAGAGTTAATATCAAGGAGGAAAGGAACAATAGAAAGCATAAACGTCAAGAAACTAAGTTAGCAGAAGATGAGGATGAAAGTGACCTAATTATGTCCAACTTTCTTGATATTGAATCTGATAATGAGTTATCTAGTGTTCATTATGCAAGTAAATATTCTAGCAATGGATCTAGCGATACTTCTTCTCTATCAAGTTCTGAAGAAGATATGTGTTCAGATGAATAATGTAATAATAATGAGGAAAATGGATATAGTATCTGATCAAAAGAAAGATTAACTACTTCTAGGCCCCCATATGTTATTACTAATCCATATACTAAGAGAAAATCTTTTGAGCCAAATAGAAGAGATAAGAATAAAGATAAATACGTCCAAGTAGAGCAAAGCACTCCAAATCAGTCTTTTAATAAATGGATAAAGAAACCAAAATTTATTGGTGATGGAGAGTATGATTTGATTGAAGACCTTAAACATGTCAAGGCCAATATTAGCTTTTATCAGTTGCTTCAAATAGGAGATCAGCAAAGAAAGGCTTTAGAGTTCATTCAAGGTAAAAGGAGAGTTAGAGAATCAGAGTTAAGTTATGTGTCTAATAATGATGAGAAATTAAAAACCTCGTATGATTGTATTCCTGATAAGGAAGCTCCTCCTTTACTTTTGACAATGAAATTAAAGGATAAATACTTACACAATTGTTTGATTGATTCTGGAGCTACGTCTACTGTAATGCCATTGTCTATATGTAGGAAACTGGGTTTGATTCCTGAAAAATCAAATAAAAAGATTATTCAAGTGGATAAAAGTAGAGTGAAGATTGTGGGTCAATTAACAAATGTCCTATTGAAAATTTCTTCTGAACCCTGCGTCAGAATTAGAGTAACTATTCAAGTGGCAAATATACTAGATTCGCATAGTCTCTTATTGAGTAGAAGTTGGAGCAAGAATTTCTCAGGTTATATATCAACAAACTATTCTCACATGTGGCTACCTTGGAAAGGAGAACCAAATCAAATATACATCTATAGTGAACCTTTGATGATTGATAACATTACTTCAAATGGAAAAAGTAAAATGGTCAAAAAAGGAGATGTTGAAAACAAAATTTGTACACTCCAAGAAAATTATGGTTATGAAAAAGAACAATCAAAGAATGAGGATAAATGGGAGTTATACTTTGATGGTTCATATAATTCAAAAGATGCAGGAGTCGGTATAGTTATATTAAGGAATGATTCACCTAAAATTCTCAAAGCAATTCATCTATCTTTTCCTTATACTAACAACAAGGCTGAGTATGAAGCTTTATGTATTGGTATAAGAATAGGTCTAGACAAAAAGATTAGAGTAATCACTATAAAAGGAGACTCAAGATTAGTTTGTGAACAAGTAAAGGGTAACTGTGTAGTAAAGAGCTCATTCTTAAAACCGTATAAGCAAATTGCTTGTAGGATATTAGATCAGTTTCAACATTACCGAATAGAGCATATAAACAGAGCAGAGAATCTTATAGCAGATGATTTGGTAAAGGCAGCTTCCAAATTGGATATGGAAATAATAGAAAGTTACAAAGATGTAATGATTGAAGAAGAACATCAACCGTAATTACCAAATAATATAAGACATTTACAAGTATTTGAAGATGATGATCAAGTACTAAGATTTATGAAAAAGAAACAAGAATTTGAGGGTCAATTGATACCTAAAACATCATTAAACTCCAAAGCTAATTTCATTCCAAAAAGGATGATTCACTTGGAACATGAGTTCAAGAAAAATTTACTTATTGGAAAGAATATACAAAACCCAGATAGTCAAGCTTTTGAGATAGTGAATTTTGGATTAGACGGGATGCCAAAGATGTTGAACGTTAAAAAGGGAAGAGATTCGAGTTTCAAGAAAAACTTGTTAACATGTCTAAGAAATAATTTGGACAATTTTGCTTGGTCTTATGATGATCTTAAAGCTTTTAGGCTAGATCTGATGACACATAAAATTCCTTTAATAGAAGGTTGTAAAATAGTCAAGCAAAAACAAAGGAAATTTAATTCATCATTTGAACCAGCTATGGAAGCCGAAATCAAGAAGTTGTTACAAGTATGAATCATATATCTAGTATGATATTCAGCATGGATTGCTAACCTTGTTCCAGTGAGAAAGAAAAATGGTGATATAAGGCTTTGTGTAGACTTTAGAAATCTGAATGATGCCTTAAAAAAGGATAAGTATCCACTTCCAAGAATTGATGAGATGCTAATTAAAGTCTCAGGTTGTCAAGTATATTCTTGCTTAGATGATTTCTCAGGTTATAATCAAATCATAGTAGATAAGAATGATAGATACAAAACAACATTTATCACCAAATGGGGAACTTTCTCTTACCAAAGAATGTCATTCAGATTGTCAAATGCTGGAGCTACTTTCCAAAGAGCAATGGATTTAGCATTTAAGGATTTATTAGGCAAATTCGTGGTGGTTTATTTGGATGATATTACAATATTCTCAAAACAAGAAGTAGATCATATTAATCATCTCCAACAAGTTTTCGACAGATGTCGTGAGTTTGGTATTTCAGTAAATCGTAAGAAGTGTATCTTTGAGGTTAAATCTGGAAGCTTATTAGGCCATGTGATATATCAAGAAGGAATTTCCATAGACAATTCCTGAATCCAAGTAGTATAGAATATTGAACATCTCACAAGTAAGAAATCTCTTAGATCTTATTTTGGGAAGATAAACTTTGTGAAAAGGTTTATTCCCGGGTTTACTGAAATTACCAAACCTTTGATGCATATGCTAAAAAAGGATGTCCAAGTAGAGAAAACACTAGAATTAGAGAGAGCTTTATCAAAAATAAAAAATGCTATACAAGAGGCTCCATATTTGGTGAAGCCTAAGCTTAAATAACATTTTTGGTTATATTCTTTTGCTTCGAATGATTCTATCGTTGCTGTTTTAACACAAAAAGATCATGAAGGTTAAGATGAACCAATTGGATTTTTTGGGTATTAGTTGAAAGGTTCAGAATTAAATTATTCAGACCTAGAGAAACAAGCGTTTGCAGTCATCAAAGCACTTCAACATTTTAAATATTATTTGGAAAGTTCATTAGTCCACATTATGCTAATTAAACCTGCAGTTAAGCGGTTCCTAGCCCAAAATGAGATTGGATTAAAAAAAGGGAAATGGCTTATAAAGTTGCAAAGTTTTAGATTTTCATTGGAAATATGCAAAAAAATTAAGGGAATGGGATTAGCCAAGTTAATGGCCAGAGAAAATGAAGTATGTACACTTGANAAGATTCAAAAATGCTATAAATGTCAAATTCATGGGCCCAAAATTAAAAAGGCTAGAGCCCCTTTAAAGCCAATAGCTGTAGATAGACCATTTTAGCAATGGGGTTTGGATTTTATTAGTACAATTACTCCTTCAAGAGCTAGACACAAGTTTATTCTTATAGATACTGATTATTTCACTAAATGGTCTGAAGCAAAGGCTCTAAGAGAAAGTTCAGCATCAGATGTGATTAAGTTTCTAGAAGACCAAATTCTAAGTAGATTTGGTCTACCCGAAGTGTTAGTGTCAAACAATGGACCCACCTTCAAATCTGAAGAGTTTATCAAATGGGCATCAGAAAAATCTATTTTCTTATTTTCCTCATCAAACTATTATCCTCAAGGAAATGGCCTAGCAGAATCCACCAATAAAAAGCTTATCGCTTATATCAAGAAATTGATGGATGGGAATCCAAGAAATTGGATAAATTACCTACAATCTGTGTTATGGTCAGATTGAATTAGATTCAAGAGAGCTATTGGGACATCACCGTATAACTTAGTTTATGGTTTGCCAGCAAGAATTACAAATAAGATTGTAAGCTCAACTTCTGAATTCGTACAAATATATAGTGAAAAAACTGATAAAGATAGAAGTTTCATGACTTTGCTTATTAAAAGAGAAGCTGAAGTAAATAAAGTAAAGGATAATTTGTTACAGAATACTTCTCAAGTTAAAAGATGGTTTGATAGAAAAGCTCTGAAAAGAACTTTCAAGATAGGGGACCTTGTCCTATTATGGAATATGAAGAAATCAAATAAATTTACACCGACGTGGATTGGTCCATTTCAAATTACAAAGCAACTATCAAGGGATACTTACAAATTATCAACTTTGGATGAAATGGAATTGCAATTTCCATATAATGTTTTGCATATAAAACATTATTTTGGACAATTGCATACAACTTGAAGATATCCTTACACAAAATAATATACTAGAAGTATATACTATTAGATATAATATTACTAGAAGTACAGTATTAACTATTATGTTTAATTATGCTATTGGTATATAGTTAGATAAGTAGATATTATATTATAATAATAAATATATTTATGATAAATTTATTTAAATTAGAAAATAGTTTAACAATTTAATTCCTACAAGTGTGACAAGTGGAAGAGGTGACTAATCAACCACTTAGTGGAAAGTTGTCTCAATTAAGCGATGATTTTGACAAGTGATTATAATGTGCAAAAAGTGGAAAAATTGGTTGAAAAATCTTGGAGGGAATTTTAAATTTCTAACTACTATAAAAAGAGGATTAGGTTGCCTAGGATTTCCTCATCTTCCAATTTAAGTTGAGTAGAGAAAGTGAGAAGAGAGCTAATTTGAAAGAGAAGATGGATTTTTGGAGAATGATGAGGAAGCCTTTCATTCCTTATGTGATGGGATGTTGCCCAGAACAAGTGTTAAAGGCTTACTTGAAAGCTAGAGCATGTGGAGCACCTAAAGAATGTACTTTTATGGCTTGGTTGGCTGATGAATTCTCATTTATCATAGGAGGTTTAGAAATAGAATCAAATATTTGGGGACAATATCAAAATTACACCCAAAAAGAGGAAAGGGAGAAAGAACCAATCAATGAAGATTCATGGGAAGAAGCCTTTGTGTCCCAAGAAGAAGAAGAAGGACCCAATTGGAAGGAAAATAAGAATTCATCTGAGAAAGAAGATGAGAGGATTGCTGAAGAAAAAGCTCAAAAAGATCAAGTTGAAAGCTCTAGCAAGCTAGAAAATAATAAAACAGCATTCATCACTTCAGATATTACTTATGAGAAGGTTAGAGATATGAGGATTCCTACTAGAGTGACCCTCACCATTCTCTTCCCATCTTAACAATAGTCCATGAATGAAGGACTTGATAATGTACAGTTTGTTTTTTTTTAGGAATGAGGTTTTTATACCACTAAACCTTATGTTTGATGGGAATTTTCCTCCAAAAAGATTTATCTTTTCAGTTGTAAAAAGTTCAATAAAAGCTTTAAGTACAGTTTAGTTGTAAAATGAGGCTTGCATAAATTTCTTTAAGCCTTCTAAAGGGGGTAGAAATGTTGGCACATTTTGGCCATTTCATGGAATAGGTTGGCATGATAAAATTGATTAAAGGTTTTTAGAAAGAAAAACGTAGGAAGCTCTAGGTAAATCTGGGGCAAAGATTTAGGGTGGTTAGAACCATAAACCAGAATTATCATTCGCTCCTATCTCCTTCAATAATTTGCATTCAATAATCCATAGTATATGGAGAGTGGAGTCTTCACATAAAAGGGCAAAAATGCAATAGGGTTTCTAGCTCATATTTGACAAAGCACTAGGTCATGGTAGAGAAATAAACTCCAAGAAAAATGTAGTGCATAACTGCAGCTGACGAAAATCTTAAATTATGGTAGAAAAAGGTATCCTACCAAGAATCTGGTCCCAGAAATTCAGTGAATGCAGAGCACACATGAAGGTCTCACTGGGAATGATGGTTGTAATCATTTCCATTGCACCTTTGGCTCCACTGGTGTAGGGCGCGTGGTGCCAGAAACAGGGTAACCCACAAAAAGTAGTAACCCATCGCAAAAAAAAGAGAGGTCAAGGTGTCCAAGAAGAGTCCCCTATTTCCCTACCAATCCCTCTTTTCAGCTGCTTCCTACTCTGTGCACTCCTCATACTCCTTTGCCATCAGCGTGTTCGTGTCCTCCCCCGACGATAGACCGTCCTGCACCAACAGTTATGTAATCTCTTTTGTTGGTTCTGCCCTAATAGTTCCTACTATTCATCCTAGTGTTGAGCCACTAGATCAATCATGCTTTGGAGGGCCTCATGACAGTTGGCCCAGCCCTCCTGGTAGAAGCGTGTCTCCTTTGTTCGGACGTGGTGAGCTACCTACACGCACGCTTGGCCTCAAGCGGGTTTTGTTATGGGTAACTGTTTTGGGTGTTTTAGGAGAGATGCTACATCTCATAGTACCCTAACATCTATGCCTGTCGATTCCACCTTAGATCATGACTCTTAGATTATTGCATCATATCTAGATCCTCAAGTTTTTGAGAGTCAACCTTTGCCAGATGCTACTGCTAAGCCTGAGTGCGATCATCAAGATGTCTAGAATTCAAGGGAAACAAGTCATGGAGAAACTTCCATATCTTCTTTTGTAGTAGTGGAAAGCATTCTAAGCAAAGCAAAAGAGGGTCTCGATGCATATATAGAAGCTCTCATTGCTGACATTAAAACTCTGCTCTACATTGCTAAGAAGCCATCATCCGCATCTTCCTCCTCTAATAATTTAAGAGTTGAAGGAAAGGGGAAGTTCCTTGATTCATCAGATCTCTCAAACTTCAAAGACCTCTTTTCAAAATCAGCTGAAGCTGTTTCCAATATGCCTAGATGATTATCAAGTGGGAAAGGGGATTTACTAATAAGTGTAGCCAAAATGGATCTCGAAGGAATGGGAAAATCTCATTAGGTACCAGTTTGGATAAGTTACTATGGTTGTTTGGGGCCATAAAATTGAAATATGAATATATTTATGGCCATACCATAATGAGCCATGTAGAAACAAAACATAAGTCCTCCAGGGCTCCCTAGTCTATCATGATGGTTGCAACTATAAGATATGCATCACCTATAAACATTTAACCCTATGGTGAATATAGCCACTAGATACTTGGCTTCATTTTAAATTTCCTATAAATGTTGTAATTTCATGACAATTGTAACCTCTCAATTGAAATGGTGTTTATAACCACTACAAAGGCCACTTGTCAACTACAACTTTTTTATCTCCATGATGACCACTTGACAACTGAATGTGCCACTTGGCAACTAAATGGACACTTGTCAACTACAACGTTTTTATCTCTATGATGGTTATAACCACCCAAAATGTTTGTAACTTACCTAACTACCTATGAAACCCTATAAAAGGCCTTCAAGGGTAGGAAGGAAGGGGATCTCACTCAGGGTCTCACTCTGGGTCTTGGTGGAAGAAAAAAAGGAGCATTTGTAAAGAAGAAATTGTGAAAGATTGCTTGTAAGGTGACTTGTTAAAGACAACATTTCAGCCTCTTTGTTATAGTCCTGTGAGGTATGTTTATTTTTTTTATTTTGTTTAAATTGTTTAGCTAGTGGTTTAGATGGTATAATGCTTGGCAAGTAATTTTGGGATTTTTAGATTGCTCTTATTGTTATTGTTGCATGATAGAAAATTTCTATTAAAGTTTTGCCATAGAAGAGCTTGTGTTTGAAAGCCTTAAGAGCATTTTAGTAGTGAATTTTATTATTTTGCAATGTATAAGAACCACTATTGAGATTTTTATAAGAGAGCCTCTACATGTAGTCAAGCCGTTGAACAATTCAATAGTCAAGAGGGTTCAGA
This sequence comes from Gnetum montanum, assembly GCA_015680685.1. Lineage (NCBI taxonomy): Eukaryota > Viridiplantae > Streptophyta > Gnetopsida > Gnetales > Gnetaceae > Gnetum > Gnetum montanum. The sequence goes on along the minus strand of MNCI01030846.1, from coordinate 96,527 downwards.
AAATCTTTGGTATTTTGATAGGACCATAATAGCTTTTTTAATCTTTAAAGTGAATCTCTATGGTATTTCAATCATAAATTGTCAAGTGTTTTGAATGTTCTGTTAAATGCAATTGTTGACATCCATTATCTAGCCAAAATAGAGTCTGGTACATGATAGTTTACGCAACAATTTTTTTTTAGTAGCAAAGTAGGATTGTCTTGAAGAAATTGCTTATTTGAGCCTTGGAAGTTTGAACAATTCATAGTTATTGAATTTGGAATAGCTTTATTGCGAAGTGTTTAATCGTATCATTTTACCTTGTTTAAACATTTGAGATCTTTGCACAAATCTACTTTCTTTTTCTCTTCTTTCTATTTCCATTGAATCTCACTCTATTTCTAGTTTTCTTGTGGAACTATCTCTTTCTCTGGGGAAAATTAGAAGTAGATTTGCAGATTTGTGCTCAAATTTTTTTGCAAAACTTTATTTGTTACAAGTAGGTATTATAAGAACCACATAGACTAGGCAATTGAAAAAAATAGAAACTCTCAACAACTCACAGTACTTTGCAAAGTTGGTTGAATCTCTTTACGATAAGTCATTTATAGTTTTACACACAACCCAATCATTTCATTTTTCACAACATCACACCACAACAACACAGACACACGTACTCACATTAACTACTAATTCTATTTGGAGGTATCTGGGCCTTGGTGTTGCTAAAGACCAGCAAGCATCTAAATCCTGTTTGAGGACACTCGTTGATGGTCATGTTCCAAACGATCACCAACAGAAGGAATAGATGCCTTCTAGTTGGAATTGCAGGAGGGTGCTAGTTGCACTACCTCATAGTTTAGCTAGAATTTGCAATAAGATGACTCACTACATCCTACAAGACACAATCTTGGAGAAATTATTCCCTTCTAGAAGATTTGAGTGTCTTCTGGTAGGAACTGTGGGAGTAGTACTTCATCATAGTTTAGCTAGACCTTATTGTTGGATGGCCCTCTACCTTTTGGAAGGTACAATCTTAGAGTAGTTGTTTTCTTTCTAAAGGTTTGAGTGCCTTTAGGATGATCTTCAGCCTTCTAGATGACCCTCTTCCTTTTAATTGCATCTAATTACAAACAATTGTTTTCTACCAAAAAGTCTGGGTGCCTTCTAGTTGGAACTATGGGAGGATACTTGTTGCACATTCGTGTAGTCAACAGGAGATGCAAGCATATGCGATTCATAGTCCATCATCGTCAGCATGAGTATGCATTCATGTCAACATGGAACACATCCATGACCATGATGACATATTATCCATGTATATCAATAAGAAATTCACATCATACATACCCATGCCCCTACCAACTACATCATAGGCTTTGTAATTTCCTAATGGAAACAATGGTAACCTTGTCCATCTATATCATGCCTCCATGTTTCTTCAATCTCGAGAAGGTATGCTAGGTGACTTAACATGTCCTATAATGCAATGGAGGTTAGATAGTGATCTTTTCTTTTTTCTATAGTAATATTTTATTGTAGGAGAGTCATGGATGCATTATCGCTTTTAAAGTGGGATTAATTTTGGTGTTGATGTGACCATGTTAGTGGTTAGTGGTGTATTACTCCATGCATTTGTTTGTAAAACTAAATTTCATTACAAAAAATATTTCAAGTCATTGAATGTTGCAGTAGAATTGCACTCGTGTGAATGTTAGTGGCGCAATCTATTAGTGCTATTACTAGTGAAAGATAATGCATGGCTCTAAGTGTTTCCAATAAAGTCTTTTGCTTTTTCTTAAAGTCACATTATATCACATATATACAATGTGCAAAAGTTGATTAAACTCCCTGCGATCGATCTCTTCTTCTTACATGTCTTTTTTATGGCCACTAGTGGGACCTTGAACATTGTGTAAATATACTTTTTAAATAAAATGTTTCATGTTCTTATTTTTTTTATGATGACCATTAAAATTTTGTAAATATAATTTTTCAACAATAAGTTTCATAATCAACTTTTTCATCTCATGGTAAGGTTCATTATTAAAAATGCAAAGGTCATGTATTCAAATGTAAATCCTATAAATATACAATTTTTATCTTTGTTTGTATTTTAATTGAACTTTTTACTTCTTAAATCTCTATATTTTTTTTTAAAAAATTATGCTCATTATGAAAAACATAATCATTTTCTAAATAGAGCATTTTGCATGGGAGTAAATCTTCACGATCAACTCTATACTTCTTAAATCTCTTCTTTTCAAAACTTATATTCATGTTGAGAAAAGTAATTATTTTTTGAATAGAACATTTTTCTCAATGAAAAAAAATCCATGTGGAGTTATCTTTATTTTTTATATTTATAAATGAAATTCTTTCTCTCAACATAAAAAAGTGTGTTTTAATTCGAGTCTACAATTATTTTAAAGAAAGCATTTAAAAAGAATTATGCTCATCATAAAAAAATTCTTACACAGAAGAAATCATGTTCTAAATAAAGCTTCTTGCACATTGGGAAAAAAATTATTTGGGAAGAAAAAATTTTGTTGCATTACTTTAGTAGGGCTTGTTGAAAATATTATCTTTGTCCACCTAAAAAAACCTATAAATATTATATGTAGGGTAGGTCACATAGTCAACATGAAAAGTTCACAGTTGACGTGGTAATTTCCAAGTCATAAAAGATTCTAGGTAATATAAACTACTCCCAACATGCCTCTACGCTAGATTGGATGCTTTGTGAAACTTTCCCTTAGATTTCTTTTTGTTAAGGTTCAGAGGATTTGAACTTGTCTAGTCCTAAGCAAAGAAATCCATATAATTAAGTTCATTTGCATTATACTAAGTCAGGATCTTCTTGGTAGGAAAAATTCTGATAAAGAATTGGATGATTTCAGTGTAAGGATAAACTACTTGAAAGTATGGTACACATGTTTTAAACTATTTTTTAAAATATGATAGAAACCTTAATATGTTCTTTTTATCTTGCTTTTCTTTAATAAAAATTTAATGAAAATATTGTAAAATGGACTTAGAAGTTTAAATGATTCTTTATTAAAACATGAAAAATTAATATTTAGGGGTGAATGTAACTAATTTTTTAGGCAAACATACTCTCAAAAGATGTATTATTATCATAATCTAGTTTTATAAATTGAAGGCCATTTCTTTTAGTTTGTGAAACTAAAACTAAAACTAAAAATTTACTATCCATGTAGATCCTCTTTAAGTCTATTGGATAATAGAAATATACATGCTATGAGTTCTTGGTAACATTTAGAAGAAATCAACGAAATTTGCAACAATAATATCACAGCTATGTTTAATATGCTCTATTATAGGACATTGCAAGAAAATATAGTACTCATCTTCAATGATATTTTTATTACACAATCAACATGACATGTTCTTTCTTAATGATGAATTTTTTGATGAATAAAATAACTAAAATGTTTCCATTGATGAACTATTGATTTCATGAATTTTAAATTTTTCTAATGAAAACATAAACTATTAATTCTCACTAGCACTCATTACGTTCTCAGTATTTTCTATCATTTTTATTCACTCTTCTCTTATCTTCATCATTATTAAAATATTTTGAAGTGATGTAGAGGCTATTTTCAAAGATAAATTACATAACAAGAAATTTCCAAAAGATATAGTAAGATTGCATGTAGTCAAATATGGGAATGACAAACTATGTTTATTCCTTTAGAATATAAAAATTTCTATTGAAGATTTAGAATGTAAAGAACCAAGGAAAAATGGTATTCCTATAGAGATTTAAACGTCTATGAGAAGATAAAAGGAAGCACTTGGTTAATAAATTTATTCAACAAGATGTAGAAGGGACACTTCTAGATGATTAGAGTAGACTATTTTACAAGAAATTTGCATGCAATATTCTAATTATTTTTCATTACTTACAATATATGTTAGAAATGTAGTTGTGATGAGCTTTAGAAATACTTAGGAACATGTTTATAGTGTTGATGCTAATGTTGATGCTAATGTTGATGCTGACATCAACATTAGCAACACTACACTAGTTAGAAAAGTTCTAGTCCTGGGTTCTTAGAGTCAAATTGCCCAAATGCCAAAACTTGAAGCCTATGATTCCAAAAGTATCTTTGATGAGCATTTTGAAGTCTTG
>MNCI01030846.1:2087-91763 GCA_015680685.1 Gnetum montanum | reverse complement strand
AAATCAAACCAAGAAAAAGATATCTATCTATTCATATCCCCTTGTTTCCCAAACTATTCAATCCTAGCCTATTCTTCTTCCACTAGTTTATCTTAAAACTATGAGAGAAGAGAAGAATGCTATCAAATAGATAGTTATTACAATGAAATTAAAGAGAATAAAATTTTTCACAACATATCTTTCTACTTAGTCAAATGTCATATCATCTATCATACTTACACCTCATTATAATGCATACCATATTTTATTTGAAAGGAAAAACATCAAGAAACATTTAATAAAATGCTTCTTGAGAAAGCTTCCAATATACATATTAATTAGAATTGATAACACAACAATTCCTTCAATCCATGTAGATGAGACTAAAGATTTTAATATAATCTTGTGGGCTATTATAGAACATTGTAGCCTTCAAAAATAGGTCATGTACACCAACTCTAAATCTTCTTTGCTTTCTATTAATAGAACTAGAGTGGATGTTCTAGGAGTTATCAAATTATATTTCTTAGTAAGTGATTGCACTATTTATGGCTATTAAAGACCATCCAAATATAAATTCTATATTGATTAGACCTTGGATGATTCATTACCATGTTGTTTATTCTTCTATATGTGTATTAAGAAATTCATTTCTTTTTTTGATATGAAGAAGTTAGCATGCTAGTCGATTCTTAGGGCTTGATAGTTTCTTATTTTGATAACAAGCAAAATTTCACTTCTACATACCTCTCTAGTGATCTACATCCCATGAATCTAAAGTGTTTCTATTAGTTATTCCTTATTCTAGGTAAACTTAAATCTTACATCAAACCCTACTATTTAGCAATTTTAAGATTTGGAATTTAGAAACTGAAACATACTTCCTACATCAAAACTTGAATGCCCTTATTTGAACCTAATCAAATCAAAAAGTTTATTCTTTAGTTGTATTGATCTATACTTAAATGATATATTGTCAATGAGATGTTAAAAATTACTTTAATGAAATTAAATGAAGCTTTATTACATTCAAAGACCTATACGATCTATTGGAAAGATATTACATTTTCATGAAAAATAAAGATAGATTATACTAATTGATCAAGCACCAATGGGAGCATCAAAACATTATACACATATGTAACATATAACATTGTCTCAAATGGGTAGTCATAGCATATGAAAGAAACATATGTAATTGATCTTCAAGGGCTTTTGATATACACAACCTACAAATGCAATCTTCTTAGGAAGTTAAATCTATCTTTCACATTCAATTCTAAAATGATAAGTACCTAAGCAAAGCTTAGTGATAGCATTTTAATACTTGATGGCAATAAAAATTGAGAGATAGTGAGCTTCTACATCTAGTTTATTAGATCTAATGTGGTGTGAATAAAATTTTCTCTTGCATTCCACATTAATCTGCATCAGTGTTAAAACTTTCTGCTTGACTAGTTGGTGAATATGCTTAGGATTTTGTTGCATCTCATCCCAAGTGATATTCAATTTTTGCAATCATTGCATCCCTTAAAAATACCAACCACACTCTTTAGAGAATTTTCCTTGTCATCTTTTTTTTTTTAAAACTTATCCTTCAAACTCTAGAGAAATATTTTGATTTCTATTAGAGATAGTAAAGTAGTAATCATTATGATGAGCAGCAAGTAGTACCTATGCACAACCATACAAATCACTAGCATTCACTAAGAGAATTCAGTCAAATTTTGTAGACTTGAGCTCTCTAAGCACACTGGGTCTAGGAAGTGAATCTAATGGACATGATCATTCTCTTCTTAGTTTCACTTGTGAAGTGTAAAGGTATGGTTAAGTGTAACTGAGGAATATGATTTTTATCATTTTGTAGTGGTTTATCAACCTTTACAGCCATTTAATGTAGAACACAAAAAAATGCAACATAAGAAAAAAGTAAAATACAGGGCATGAAAACGTGAGTAGTAGGTAAGCACCTAGTGCATTTTGGACTAAGGGGATACCTTAGTTACACAGTTGCTTACAAACCTAGTGTGGGTTAGGAGGCATGTAGGGTCTGGATTGCACTATCTGGTAATCCCCTTGATCTTTTCTTACTACGCCAAAGGGAAAATCTACCCAAAGAGCATCCTCTAGGAGGTTACTAGCTTCTACCCCTCTTTCGGTTGTATTTTCTTCATGCATCTCATTGTTTGTTGTAGGTGCATCATCAAGAAACTCAACCTCTAGCCCTTGCTCCATGTCTACATTATTGATGGCTAAGGGGACAATGTTATTACCATGGATGATAACTTCACCACCTTCATATGGAAGATGGATCTCTTAGTGAATTCGAGAGTAGATGGCTTGGAATTGGGCTAGCCAAGATCATTCCAATATTAAGTTAAAGCCCAACATCTCTTTTATGAAAATGAATGTGACAACTAAAAACGTCAGTGGCTGGAACACTAAGAGGTCTATGGGCATATAGCCTAACGTTAAATCTATGCGAGGGTCATGCTAGGAAATAGAAACAAGGTGCCCTGAACAATCTTGTTGATCAGACAAGGACTTATGCGGTGTTAAAATGACCATGTGTGATAAGGTTTTATATTGTGTTTCATGCAAGCATCAAGTCTAGCTTGAGAATAATGATGTAAATATGCAAATACATGTCAAGAAGCAAGAAAATACAAATGTTATGCTGAATAACAAAAAGAAATGCTTCAAAAATGCAACATAATTTGAGAATAGAAGTTTACTACCCAAAAAGGGGGAGTGTAACTAATTCCAAAAGGATCTCAAAAGGTACATAGTGCATAACAGGTGCAGTGGGAGCATAGTAATAGTCTTAGTTGTGTTGGAATGTGAAGTTTGGTGCTCATTGTGATGAACTATGCCTACTAGGTTTGCCACTATGGTGCACTGTGTAGTGTTCTAGAGGGCTACAACAGAGCTGCGATGTATTGTGCAGTGTAGGGTTGTAACAAGGTTGTGATGTACCGTACAGTGTAGGGTTGTAACAGAACTACAATGTGGTGTGCTCTTGGTCTCCTTCACCCATGGAGCTAAGTGCCAAGATGCCAAAATGCCAAATGCCAAATGAAATTGCCAACTACCCAACTAGTGAAAAATGGAATCCAACCCCCTGAAACATTAGGGTGTAAGGGTATTTATAGGGCTAGGGTTAGCACAAAATGTGGATCAAGTGCCACATGATAGTGTGGTAGGTAGGACCACAAGAAAAACTTAGAAAATTTTCTAAGTCTAGAGGTGACTAGAGAAAGTTCAAAAGTTTTTGTAACTTTGGCTGCTACACTCGTCCCATGTTACATGTGGGACAGAGGACACTAGCTTCTACACTTGTCCCATGTTGCTGCGGGACACGAGACACTAGCTACTATGCTCATCCCATGTTATGTGTAGGACATAGGACACTAGCTACTATGCTTGTCCCATGTTACATGCGTGACATAAGATGTTGGCTACTATGCTCATCCCATGTTATGTGTGGGACATGAGACACTGGCTACTACACTCATCCTATGTTACATGTAGGACACAGGACACTAGCTACTACACTTGTCCCACATTACTGCAGGACATAAGATGTTGGCTACTACACTCATCCCGTGTTATGTGTGGGACATGGGACACTCCCCAGGGATAAGGCATAACATGAACACTTAGAAGAATTTGGTAAAAATTGTAGTCCTTGTTCTTACTATGCTAGGTACACTATGGAGCATAGCAGAATGGGTAGCCTTCAGAGTTAGAAATCTATCAAATTCCTCTTCCATGCTGAGCTAGCTTGATATCTTCTTGCTTCACACTTAGGCAAAACTGGCCACTAAAAAGTATGCTCGCTGGCTACACTCTAGAGCAAAGAAGAACACTTAGAAAAATTTCCATGCAACTAATCTTGACACATTGAAAATTTTACAAAATAGACCTTGATGCATGCTATGTTAGATACATTGGTGAGCATAGAATCAATACTTAGAAAAATGTTCCAAGTTTTGGAACTTCAACAAATTTTTAGAAAGTGCCATTGTTCTAACACTTCAAAAAATTTTGCAAATTTGGCAGTTGGCATTGACTACACTCAACACTTAGAAAAATTTGGACAAAGTGCCACTATTTTAACACTTAGCTAAATTTGCAATTGAGATGTTGAGATCCAAAATTTTGTGGTGTTTCAATGAACTTGGCAGTGGTGGGAAATTTCTTCCCTACTACAAAAGCCACAGTAACAGTGCCCCTGACAATGACATGTGACCTATTGAAGGATTTCAAGCATGCAATTTTTGTTGGCCTAATTTGATCTATGAGGCGTAAGTTATCCATGACAGTGTATGGTATTACATTCATTGCTGCTCAATCATTGACATGCACTTTGTGAATTTTGCATTGTCCAATGCATATAGCAATAAACATATGAGTTGTTATGACCTCTCCTCTCTTGGGATCAACCTTGATTGCTTCATTGCTAAATGATAGGGATGTGGAACTCAATTCCTACGGTGTAGGGGGTAGCATCATTGCATGGAAGAAGGTCTCATCTATAGGGATGTCCTCCATAATAAGTATGAAGGTCAACATTTACACTAGTGCTTCGCGGTGGGTAGATGAAGTCATAATCAAGTCATATAAGCTCAATGTTGTATTTTTCTGTTTGAGCACTTGTTTGACCTAGGCTAATGCATCAACGAAGTCCTTGCCATTAGTTGTATTTTTGTTGGCCTTGACTTTTTCCATGTAGCCTAAGAGATAGATTTCTTGTGGAGGTGACTTAGGCTTTATTTGGTTGGCTTGCTTAGGGGCCTCAATGCTCCATTGTGATTTGGTTGTTGTGGCTTGTTTGGTTGTTTTGTCCATAGGAACCATAGATATAGGAACTATCTTTAGTAGACCTAGCACTCTTTGCTCTCAATGTTGCCTAATTGTTTTGTCTACAAGACACTCATTGGATCTCCTGTGTTACCACCACGGGGGCCTACCAATGTATCCAATGAAGTTGGCCCATGTAAAGGAGGGGATAGATGCATTAACAACTACTGGGCTTCAAATAGGTGAGGGGCTAGCATGTTGTGATTGAATGGTTGTTGTTGATTTGACATGTAGGTAGAGCGTAATTATGAAGGACATTGTGGGTGCTTGAGTTGGTGCTCTAATAACAAAAGAGGGCCTCAAATCCATGGGGGCTAGGAAAACCCTATCACTACCAAAGAGTACCTAGACCATAAATGGCTACTGCACTGATTCTGGATCATCATCAATGCTAATAACATTTATGACATAGCTAGCATTATTTGAATTTAAAGGATCACTGTACACCCTCATGGACTAATTCTAAGGCCTAAATAGATTTGCAGTGTCAAGTACTAGCTTATCTTTATCGATCATCCCTTGTATGTATTCTTGCAAGGCTAGGTAAAAGTCCATGCTATGGCCAAGCAACTAGTGGTAATGGAAAAATCAATCCAACCTAAAATGTCTTGGGACTAGGGGCTTGTTTGGTGTTGCCAAAGTAGGATTTCCTAATAGTTCATAGTATCTATCATGTTTTTTGTAGGAAACCTAAAAAATTTATTTATATTGGATGCATATGGCTTTTAGTAGTTGGTTTAGTAGCTCTAAGGGATTTAGTGGTAATAGGACATACTTAGAGTGATCCTTGCCCTAAAAGTTAGACCTTTGAAAAACTTGTGTTGTGGCCACTGAGGATGTAGGCTAGTTGATTAACTTAGCATTAGAGTTGGTAGCTTTGTTGTTAGCCAAGGCTTTGGGCTACTTAGCCTTCTACCCTTGGTTGGTTGCTTTGGCTTCTTTAGCTAGAGTTGCCATCATTGCATTATGCTTTCCCTTGTCTTTGTCTCTCCTTCATGTTGGCTCTTATAGGCCATGTAGGTTGGATCTTTGCTAGCTTCTTCCATGTCTTCTATGCTTTTAGTTTAAGCTAAGGCTTGGCTAAGGGATCATAGGTCTAGGTAATATAGTTTTGACTTTATAAAGTCATTAACTACACCCTTGAAAATGGCTAGGAGATGTGCTTTAGCTATCAGCTCTTGTATTTCATTTAGCAAGGCACTCCAACGTTGAATGAATTTCTACATAGGCTCTAGGTGGCCCTAATTGAGTTTCATTAGCTAGTATAAGGTTTTCTATAGCGTTAAATTGTATTTGATGCATGTTTTGATTTGGCTCAAGAGGTCCTCAAAAGAAGAGATAGAGCCTCTAGGTAATACACAGTACCAATTTAATGCTTTACTAGTCAAATACATGGCAAACACATGCATGATGGCATGCTGCCATGCTTGTAATAGTAGGCACTCTAACCTAAATGTGACCAGATGCACATTGGGATCTCCCTCACCATTATATTTGCTGAATTGAGGTAGTGAGACTCTAGTTGGAAGAGTTATAGGTGGGATCACAAAACTTATAGGGTCATCTTGGTAGAAGTCCATCACTTTAATAATTTTGGAGGAGGTGGGTTTGAGTCACCTCACCTCTTCTATCAACATTTGGATAATCTGGAATACTTGGTCTAAGCTTTGAGATGCTCTAGCTAGCTGTGTTGGCTATGCTATTTGTTGTTCGACTAGCTATGTGGCCCATGGCTTGGTTGCAAGTTACGGAACCATGTGATGTGCTTGATGCATTAGCTGTGCTATGGGGATGGTGATTGGAGCAAGAAATGCACATGTGGGTTGGGCTGACGCTGTGGGTACTAACGAAATAGAAAGGACCTAGGATGCTTGAGTTTCTTGGGGCTTGGAGATGGGCCCTACATAGACATATGGTTAAGCTGGTACAGTTGATATAGCTAGAGATGGCTAAGTGGGTTGCAATGATGCCACAAAGGGTGATTCAAGGGGAGCCATTGGATCATAATGTGTGTGTTGCATCTAATGCATTACTATTACAGGTGTTGACCTAGGCCTAGCAGAGTGGAAAGGTGATGTTGGTGTTATGTCCATCTTGAGGAGAATGGATGGACAAGACCGAGGAGGAGCTAGACTAGGGATCACTCGTTGGAAGATGATGTGGAAAGAGCCCTCATGCTCAGAGCAAGCTTTGAACCCTTCCTCTTCCTCCTATAAGGGCTTCTCATAGTTCATTCCTACATCATGCTCACCTACTTGGATGAGCTGGGCTAACAGCCAAAAGTAGGACTTTATGAGTGGGATGATATTTAATAAGGAGGGGATATACCCTTATCCATCCTAATGGATCATCTCGTAGTTTCATTTTGCCTCCATGTCAAGGAAATCTACAAATAACCTTACTGGAATCTTCATGTATATGAAGTTGTACTACTTTTTTCTTAGCATGATGTATTATAGGTCTTGACTACACAACCTAAGGAATTACCTTCATCCTACCATTATGAGAATCCCAAGATCATCAATCCTAGTCTCCTATTGAATGGGCAAGATGTTGGGTGCATTTAAGACTAACATCGAAGGTTGATCTAGGTTCATGAATGTAGATGAAGTTGTAAGAGGGAACTACAAGGGTTGCTAGTTATGAAACACTATGGATTATACTAAAATTAACCTAGCTAACACCATTGACTACACTCTCCACGCTGGAGAGCAAACTACATTAGCTACGCTAGAGATGACTATGGTCCAATTGAAAATGATGGGAATTTACCATATAGTGAAAATGAGTATGATTTTGGTTGCTACGTAGGGTCCTAGAGGGACCAACTACAAGGTCCAATCTACATTAACAAGTTAATAGACAACACCTGCACTAGCCTAAGATCTAGCTACTACTACGTGTGTAGCAGCTCCATAGGGGTGTTATAGTCTATGCTAGCCTAAAGCCAAAAAATTTTATGTAAAGGGCACATGAGACAACCACAATAGAGTTCAAAAAAGTGGTTATTCCCTCCTTCTAGCACCAAAAACTATAACAACCAAAAACATCATTGGTTGGAATACTAAGGTCCACGGGTGCACAACCTCATCTCAAATTCATGTGAGGGCCTATTGGAGGTGGATATAAGGCACCCTAAATAGTTTAGTCAATCAAATAAGGACTTATAAGATGCAACAGGGGTGTAGTGTGGTTAGCTACAATGATAACGCAAGATGGTGCTAAGGGTGTAGGAAATGTTTGTGGTGTTTGTGGTGTCAGTGGGGTTGAGTGTAGTTACGAGCACTTGAGAAAACAAGTGTAGTCAAAGTTTCAGCAAGGCAGATGATGTTAATGCACAAGGATCACCACCTGAGTGTAGTTTCAAGCATGTTTATGTAGTAAAATGGCAAAAAATGAAAATTAAGTGCAGAGAATGCAAAGGAACAAAGAAAATAAAGTGGAGTACCACCCCAAATAGGGTTGAGCATAGCTAACACCAAAAAGGGGGTTAGAAGGTACATGATGTACAACAGGTACAATCTGATAGTGTGGTCACAGTACCTGGGCTATTTGACCATGAAGACTAGTGTTTTGCTGAGGCATCTACGTATGCCAGGTTGACTACCATAGTGTACTATTGGATGTAGTGTACTATTGGATGAAGTGTTCTGTTGCAGTATGTGGGTCTATAGTGGTCTACAACTTCGCATGTTCACTGGTTTACCAATGTGCCCTTGATTTGCCAAATTTACCAACTACTCGTTGAATTTTTTTCTTCCTCTTCTTTTTCTTCTTCTTCCTCTTCTTTCACAGATGTTGAAGATGTGGGTATTTATAGGTTTAGGATTAGTGGGGAATGCAGTATGGCTACCACATGATGGATTGGATGGTTGGGACTACACTTAGTGTAGTTACTATTCATGTGTTTTTTTGATGGGGCTTATGGTGTAGATGGTGTTGCACTTTGTTGTGCTCTATTGGACTCTACAAGACTCTATGGGATTGTGACTATGTTGCCAACCACATGTGTGTGTGCCAAGAGGACAATAAGGTACCTAAAAAATGAAAATTAGAGACCATGGTCTCCATGCTTTCACGTGGGATCAAGTGTATTTACAATTTTGGCATAAATGGGGATACAAAAAAGAAGTATTTTACTAACTATGCTTGTTGAAGGTGAGTTGACTACATTTTAGAGCTAAGCTGAGCATTGTTATAGTGTTGTGGAGGTCGCTGGAGACTGTCCTTGCTGACTACACTCTTCTAAAAGGTGACTACACTCTAGGTTGGGGGTAAGTGTAGCCCTAGGACTTGGAAAAACTAACCTTCTTCTGACTACACTTTGGGAGATTATGCTCTCTACACTCTACAAAGGGATTGAGTGTAGTTCCCACACTTTGCCAAAATTTGCAACTAGGAGGCAGTAGTTTAGATTTGGTGGTGTTCACCCACAACTATAGGTGTTTCCATTGCTAGTACTGCTCATGAGGTTGGGGTGGAGTTCCACTCAAATAGTAGGCTTACTGTTGATGGAATTGGCTATAGTTTCCTTGAGGATAAGACAACATCTTAGGTGCTTACCTTCTTGCTAATCTAGGATTTAGCATGTATACCCCAAAATTTTGTAAGTATGACATTATTGGGCAACATCTCTTAGGATGCTCATAGTGGTAGATGTCACATCCACTAGCATCATCTATTTCATACTTCACAACCTCTTTAATGGTAGTAGCTTTACCCTTATCCTTTTGATGGGCACATTGAACCTCTTTGATTTTCCTTCGATCATTATCACTACCCTAATCCTTAGAATCTTCTACAATTCTAAGAGCTATTTGGAATTTTTTTTCCAAAGAATCCCACATTTTGTCTACCTTGACTAATATTTCAGCAATAGATTTTTGGATTGACAAGGTTTTATGTTGCACCATTTCATCAAGTGGTGCCTCCTCATTGTCACAAAATTGGACTTTCCTTTTTTATATGGAAGGGTTCTAGTTGTACTCATTTACACTTTTCCTTTTTCTCAACTCACCTTCCTCTTTGGCCACCTACTCAAGTAGCCTTTGGATCTGATGGGCCCTTAGTTCTCAAAGTCTTCCTTAGGCATAGACCCCAAGAGTTTTCCTTGTTTCTATTTGGAGCCCATCATGCTATGGTGGCGCGACTCCTTTTGAGAAAATCCATGACCTAGGCACCTATGTAATAGAGAGTAATATCAACCTAGGTCCACATCCAAGGATGTATATGTTCTTTTTCTTCACCCTTGGATCTTCTTCCTTAGATTAGACACTTAGGAGTACATTTGATATTTGTAATTGAAGAGTTCAAGCATTGTACTTGATCATCTAAATGATTCCAGATCTAAGAAGTAGTATTAGCTTTCAACCTTCTTAATGAGAATCCTTGGGAATAGCTTTAGTTTTTTCCATTTATGTTCAACATTTTGCAAGGCACAGGTAGTTTTATTTTGTGGATCTAAGTTGTATCCCCCTTTGAACTTGAGGATATTATTCATATCGAATAGTTTGGTTTTACTATCTTTCACATGCCTCGTTACAATCCTCAAGATCTCTGTAATGTTTAGCATGTTTCTTGTTGCAAGTAAAGGCTTATCATAATCATAGCCTTAGTGATGGCCATAATGCCTATGATGTCCTATGTTTTCCCTTCTTTTGTGATGGTGGGCCTCCTTTGATTACCCATACCCTTGGTATCTACTATTCTGGTAGGCCCTATGATCATCTCTATCTTGCCAGTTACCTCCATCATGATCTCATCCTTTATAGCTTTAGTTAGAGCTAGAGAAGGAAGAAGATAAGGATGTTGAAGGTGAAGAGGGGGGAGAGCTAGCACTAGCATGGTGCCTACTACTCCTTCTACTTTATTCACAGCCATACTTACCATATCTATCTCTATCGTGGTGCTTGTCTTGGTTCCTACCTTGACTCCCTCCTTTGGAGCTCCCATGGTCATGGAACCAATTCTTTCCAAAACCAAAATTATTTATAGAGGATTGTAAATTTTTGTTAGGGCATTCTTCATCAAAGAAGAAGGAAGGAGAGTTAGTGTTTTGAGAACTCCCAAAGAAGGGATCCTCACCTTCCTTCTAGCCTAGTAGGAATAAGGGGTTTGTGAACTATTTCCCCTTTGATGCATCCTAGTGCATCTCTTGTTATTAATCTTTCTTTCATTATGCCTCAATGGGATGATAATCCCAATAGTAATGGCCCTACATAATATATTTAGCATTAAGCTACTAGATGTCAAATTTTGTGAGAGTTTGGAGTAGCATTGTAGGAACTGATTGATCGGGTAGCAACACAATGTTATCCTTCATGTCCCTCCACCATGGTTGTTCATCTTGATGTAGGATAAGGATGAATTTTGGCACATACTAATTAGGATGAGTATACACCACTTTGCATTATTGGGGCATTGGTGGTTTTGACCCTTCATGCCTTTGTTGATTGGATCTGCCTTCATACGTTGACAAAGAATCTCCCTTGCAATGAGAAGCCATATTAGATCAAAAGGAGAATAATATACTTTTGTTATTATTATTAATTTTCTTAATGATTTTAACTTTAAAGTTTTTTATAATGTCATTATATAATTTTGCTAACTCCTAGGTAGCATGTGTAGCTAACTAAGGTCCTTGGAAATGGTGCCAATGATAAGCAATGTGTAGTTCCTACATCCAATTTTACAACTCGAAAAATCTATTGTTGGAAAAATAATAGATCCAACATAGCAGCTTGAACCCCAAATTACTAAGGCCTCTGATAAAATGGGATTCGAGGTGTCCTAGATGGTTGAGCAAATCACCTAGGGACTTATAAAATGCAAAACAAGTTGATAAAATATAATGCAATAATTACAAATTTGTAAAATATAATGCAAAACAAGTTGATAAAATATAATGCAATAATTGCACACAAAATGAAACTTTAAAGCTTTATTAAAATAATAATTAATGAGTTTCAAAAATATGTACAAGAAATGCCCATAAGAAAATAAAGGAGGGTTCATTGGGGTAGAAGTTCAAAGTTCATTGAAGCTGATGTGATTTGCCCCATGATCTAGGTACTAAGCCACTCCTAATGCTTTCAAGCTATTGGACATGAGAAAAGTAAGAAATTTGACTACTAGATTACTCCACACTTGAGGTTGGGATTCCTAGAAATGTAGCATTAACACAAAAAGTTTACAAGTCTTGAGGGGGGTTACAAAAAGAATAATAGGGTTGTAAGGATTCCATGCTAGGAGGCTCCAAGAAGCTACATTTCTGCAAGGTTGCAAGAGCTCTTGAAAGCCAAAAATGCTATGTTCTTGAAAATGCCAAAGTGTGGAACCTCAAAAGGATGTTGGGTTGTTGGTTTTATAGGTTTTGGGCCATGATTTTTGCTACAAATTGGGTAATAAATTGGTTGCAAATTGCTACAAATTTGTGCCTCCTATAGGTGAGATCGGTGCCCAAATTTGGGAGGCTACCATATATAGTAAGTGTCATTCCTCCATGGCCCTTTCATTTACTATAAATAGTAACAAGGAAACACCTTCTATGTTGGAGGTAGATCTTCCATGCTGAGCCTTCTATCATACTTACTAGTGTGATTTGTCAACTTTGAGGTCATTAGATTGCAAAAATATTTCTCATGTAGGTTCATGGTAAGAGCATGTCATTCCCACGTTGGGGGTGGAGCCTCCACATTGGGGGGAAACTTCCATGATAAGGGGGAAAGTTTTCCATGTTGTGCATGTAGTCTCCACACTGGGCAAAAATGTTTCCATGTTGTGGGGGAAACTCCAATTTCTCTATGATGAGGGTAGGTGAGATTTACTCCCTATAGGTTCTTCCAGCATAGAAAAGTCTATACCCCCATAAAACACATTAAATTATCATTTTGGCATCCCAAAAGGCATATTTGAAACACCCCCCCCTCTCAGCTCAAATATAGATACTATGTGACTTTTTTTTTAGTTGGGGAATGAGGTTTTAACCACGTATGAGGCATTTTTAGTCGCAAAAGTATGAAATATGTGAGATTGCCTTTTATGGATTACAATCTTCACATTTACAATGAAGTTTTGCCTTGGGTTTCATGGGGTGAAGGCTACATGATGAAAAATGGTTACAACATGTAAATTTTCATGGTGTTTCAATGGTTCCTCTTTGTTGGTGTCTAGAGGATTGACCTAAGAGACATTAACAAAGAATAAAAAACACCACTACAGGTCCATCATTAATGCTACTTCTCCTCACTTGATCCAATTGTGTCAAATCATGCTGAAGAGTGCTTGTGATAATGGGATTAGAATATGATGATGAGATGGTAATAAGGTCATAGGAAAATGGTTTTGAAGGCTAACAATATATTCCAAGTATTAACTTCATGGCTACAATGTGGTATTAACATGTTTTGAAGTGTTGGTCACTCGACCAATGTGTTTGAAAACACAATCACTTCACTCCAAGATTACTTTGGATATTTAGTTTTGAGACTTCATTTAGCCATTCAACCTCTTGGAAATTTACTTCCCCTTATTTTTTAATATGGGATGAGACCTTTAGTGGGTCTTATTGCCAAGGATACCTTGATATAGTTTTCCTGATAAGTGATTTGTGTTACACCCAATGAACTTGGTGGATTTCTCTTCAAATGAGATGTGTTACACTTGATGGACTTAATGATTTTCCATTGAATGAAATGTGTTACATTCAAGTGGACTAGATAATCGAGCATCATGAAGAGGCATCATGAGGCTATAATGTATGAATGTAAAATATTGGTCATCATTACTGCTCAAGGTATGGAAGGTCATGATGAGGGTTGGACTCATGGAGTGGTGTTAAAGGGAGGGCAAAGCATACAAGCACTCTTGTCATAATAGGATAAACTTATCAAATCTTACACATCAAGGTCATGTGGTGACTTGCTACCATAATGATTTGCATCCTTACGATGGTTTTAGGCTTCATCCTCAAAACACAACTCCAAGAGGACAATACAACAAAGCATTTTATAACATTGCAATGCATACATAGGCCACATAAAGAATAAAACCAAACTACCCAAGTCATCAATATTACTAGTTTAAGGCCATGTTAGCCCATTGTAGCAGTTTAGGGCCTTGACAGGCTGTGGTGTTAGTTTAAGGTCAAAGCGGACCATGGTGCCAATTTAAGGCCTTAGTAGGCCATGTTGCCAATTTTACGCCCTAGTAAGCCATGGTGCCAATACATGGTTGTAGCATACCATGATGTTGGTTTAAGGCCTTAGTAGGTTATATTACTAGTTTTAGGCCCCGATAGGCCATAGTAAAGTAGGCTCACTTGTTGATGATCATTGGATACATGTAATATGACTTTAGATAGGAATGATTGACCATATTGACCAACTCATTCTCATCCATGTCTACTATCCTAAATGCTCCATTACCATAGGCCCTAGTAATAAAAGACCCTTCCCAGTTAGCTAAAAATTTATTGGCATGTTCATGGATGGATTTAAGGAACAAGTCACCTTCTTTGATCTTTTGCATGGTCAAGTTATGATAGTGCTATTGTTTCTACCTCTCTTAATAGTGTTCAATGTGAGCAAGAACTTGCATACATTGCTCCTCCACCGAGTCTAACGCCACTATCCACAACTCCTTATTCTACTCATCATTGATGAAGTTAGTCAAGGCTACTTAAGGTGATGACACCTTCAATTCAAGAGTTAAAATAGCCTCACAACCATAAACCAGGCTATAAGGAGTTACACAAGTTATTGTACAATAGGTCATTCTATAGGTCCATAGTGCATGGACGAGTTGCTCATGCAATTTGCAATTGTTATTATTGAGAATCTACTTGAGTAAGTTGGTGATGGTCTTATTGCATACTTATGCTTTTCCACTGGCTTGAGGATAATAAGTCAATGAAAAAGAATGCTTAATTCCTAGGTTGTGAAAAAAATATTTCATTTTGTGACTACTAAACTATGATCCATTATCTGTAACTATGGTCATGGGTATGCCAAAATAGGCTACAATGTTATCTAGGACAAACTTGAAAACTTGGTTAGATGTGGTCTTTCTTATGTAAATAACTTCAAACCACTTAGTAAAGTATTTGGTTATGGTGATGATGAAGCTATGTCTTGTGGAAGACTTAGGTGTTATATGTCCAATGATATCCAACCCCCATTGTTGAAATGACCAAGTGATCTGAGTAGTCTGTAACTTAATTGGTGATATGTGTATAAGGTTACTATGTTATTGCCACCTATCACATCACCTAACCTTCTACATACAGTCACTTTTCATATGGGGCTAGTAGTAGCCTAACCGTCTAATCTTAGTAGCCATGGCTCTAGGTCCTATATGTCCTCCACAAATACCCTTGTGAACCCACTCTAGGACTGTTCTAGCTTCAATTTTACCTAAGCACTTTAGTAATATGCCATCATAGGATCATTGACACAATGTGCTATTGCCTATGATGACATATTGCTTCAATTTTTTACATATCAAATCCTTTTGAGTAGTAGTTAGTCCTTCTGAGGATTCACCATGCATAAGGTAGAGTTTGATGTCATCATACCACTCCTTGGAAGGAGAAACACAACAAATAGCCACAAAGGTATCCTTAGTGTTCTATGTGGTGGGAATAGCATAGTTCATAGTAAGGTGGACAACTTACTAAACACATTTGGTGTCACATTGAGGACTAACGTTGTAATGGTGTTTGCTATGACGTTCTTGTTTCGAGGTATGTGTTGGATTTCAACATCCACAAATCATTGTAACAATTGCTTTTCTACGTCACAGTAAGGTTGTAAGTGTTTAGCTTTGCATATATAGACCTCAATTACCTAGTTAACACAATTTACGAATCACTTTTGATCATTAAGCATCTAATTCCTAGGTCACAAGCTACCATCATCCCTATGATTAAACCTTCATCCTCTACTATATTGTTGGCACATGGAAACTCAAAGCAATAGGTGAAGGGTTAGATTTCACCAGATGGGAATGAAATTATGGCTGCAACACTAGCCCCATTGGTAGTTGAAGCTCTATCAAAGTACATGACCACCTCATAACCCTTGAGCACTTGGCTAACAATGTTAATATGCTCATTAGGGAATTCAGGATCTATGGTTGTTTCATCATCAACAATTAAAATTGTGAGTTGTATGGATATAACTTAACCTTTCATTAAGGATTGAGAGGTGTAATGAAGGTCAAACTCCACAGTTATGGCTTTCCATCAAGCTATACATCTACTTTTTTAAATGTTGGTTGTTATGACTCTGAGCACATTATCCTTGCAAATGATGTTGACTTGGCTTCTAAAGAGGTAGTGTCTTCATGTCTTCAATAAGAAAACTAGTGCTAGACAATACTTCCCCACTTCAATGTATCAGGTCTTGTGGGAAAATAATGCATGGCTAAAGTAGTATATAGGCATTTCTACTCCTTCATCATGTTTTTAATAGCGTAGAGAAGTGATGGATGTGTCAGAGATGGTAAGGTAGATGTAGAATGATTTACCCTCTTATGGAAGATAAACAATCAATAGTAGTACCAACTCTTACTTAAGGTTTTCAAAGGCTTCTTGACATTTATCTGTCGACTCATAGTGAACCACTTTCTTAAGAAAGTGTTACATGGGTTATAACTTATCCGTAAGACTAGAAATAAACCAATAAATGAATTATGATCTACATTGTAATCCGCAAAGCTCTGTAAGGTTGGTAGGCATTGCTAATTTGGATATGGCCTTAACCTTATCAAGATTGACATATATCCCTACTTTAGATACTATAAATACAAGCATCTTATTGGTCTTAACACCAAAGACACATTTCTTAGGGTTGAGCCTAAGCTCATACTTGAGGCATCGCTTAAGCATAAGGTCTAGGTCATTAGCATGGTCATGGCCACTTTGGACTTAACAACTATATCATCTATGTAATTGTTGAGTAAACCTAGCATGTAATCGCTAAATATATAGGTCATGACTTGTTGATAAGTTGCTCCTACATTCTTAAGGTCAAAGGGCATCATGGTATAGCAAAAGGTACCACAAGGAGTCATGCAGGTCATGCTAAGTTGGTGCTATGGGTTGATCCTAATTTGGTTATATCCCTAGAAACCATCCATAAAGAATAACAAGGCATGTCCAACCATCATATCAATAAGTTGATCAATA
Organism: Gnetum montanum; assembly: GCA_015680685.1. Lineage (NCBI taxonomy): Eukaryota > Viridiplantae > Streptophyta > Gnetopsida > Gnetales > Gnetaceae > Gnetum > Gnetum montanum. The sequence continues at coordinate 74,734 of MNCI01030846.1, read as the reverse complement.
CTAGGAAAAGGGAAGTTATCCATGGTGGTCTCTTTATTTAGGTCTCAAAAATTTATGCAAATACAAATCCTCCCATTTTTCTTAGGGACTATCACTATGTTGGATACCCATTCTATGTAGTTGATAGCCTTAATGAAACTAGCTTGCTAGAGCTTTAAAATCTCATCACAAACTACCAAGGCCAAATTAGATATGATTTTACACACTTTTTGCATAACTAGTCTAATGTTAGGGTTTAGTATGATGTTGTGTTGTACTAAGCATGGGTCAAGGCCTAGCATATCTTCATATGATCAAGAAAAAGCCTTAATATTTCCTTGTAGGACCTTAGTGATATCTTGAGCTTATTGAGGTTCTAGTGAGAAACTTAGTTAAAGGGTTTTCTCCTTACCACTATGCATTTTGAAACGAACCTCAACCATAGAGTGTTCGGTTATGTTTCCTACCTCTAAGTCCAAGGTTTTAACTAAGTATTTAGGCCACTCTAGAGGTTTCTCTATTAAGGCTATGCAGTCAACTAGACTCTTAAGCTCAAGATCTAGGAAATCAAGGTCGATATATTCTTCAACATCACCAACTAGATCTTCGAGGTACTCATAATTGGGTCTTACATGCCAATCATAAGCACATTAAGTGGCACCTAAGTAAAGGTCAATAAATAATGCTAAAATGCTATAAAATTATGCAAATACATGCTATTCTAGTGCAAATGAGGTCATTCAGGGCTATAAATAGGGTAAAAGCAAATAAGCAAGGTATAATAAAGCCAAAATAGATGTCAAAACAAGGTAAGACAAAGGGAAGCATGAGAAATAAGATTACAAATGATCAACAGTAATCATGGGTTTACCAACTTAAGGCCATAGCTAGCCATGATGCCAGTTTAAGGTCATAATGGGCCATGGTCACATGGTGCCAAATGGTGATTAGTGAAGGTTAAAACATACTATTTAATACCAATAAAATGCTACATAGAGGGGGAAAAGGCTATAATAAGGCAAATAAGGAACATATAAGGCTATATAAAGGTCATAAGGAGGTTAACAATGTTAACAATGTAACACAAGACTAAGCATAAGCCAAAACATCATGTAATGAGGCCAAATCAAGCAAAACAAGCTACATATAGTCAAACTTGCTTAACATAGGTCAAAAGGAGTTAGAGTTTGCTAGTCTTAGGCCTTAGCAGGCCATGGTTTAAAGCTATGAGGCTAGTAGGTGAGTTTGTGCATTAATCAAGGCTATTTCTAGGCTATTTACACCTAGAAATTAAGAGTTTTGAGGCTTCCACGCTAGTTCTCCCTTGTTTCCAAGTCAGCAAACGTGGAAGAAGGGACCCTCAACATGGAAACCAAAGAAAGTAGGTCTTGGAGCACCTAGAGGTCTAGAATCATGGTTGCAAGACCTTCCCAAGGTAGTGAAGGGCCAAATTTATCAAAATTGGATACTCTGGAGGTTAGTGAAGGCCAAGAAGTAGGTTCTAGAGCTTAACCACCTATTTCCATGCTAGTTAGCATGGAAGATAGAGGGATCAACATGTAAAACCAAAATCCAAGCAAACAAGGGGTCAAACAAGTAGCTAGAAACCATATCTAGAAGTTGTACATCCCCTAGCATTGTTTTGAAATCATTTGAGTTAATTTTGGATGTCAAAACATGTTGAAATGGATTCTCCCATTCTTCCATGTTGAGCATAGATTCCTTAGCATGAAAGAATGGGGAGACACATGTTCCATTAATTCAGGGTGGTCTAGGAGCACACTGACTAGCTTCTTAGGCTCCTAGGGCTATAGGTCATGATTTGGCAAGTTTTTGACTAGTTTTGATTACATTTGGAGTTCATGCAAGGGCATCTAAAGTTTCATGCCCTTATTTCCATGCTAGGGGATTTACTCCAATATGTAATATTGGTGGGAATGATTTTTGTGGATTAAAATGAAATCAAATAAGAAAAATATTGAGGCTACAAGATCCTTGGCTTCTCCAACATAGATTTTTGGTCTCTAGGATTATCATCTTGTCACCAAAAGTGGAAAAGTAGCTTTTTCTACCTAATTTCCATGCTGCCTAGTATGGAAGGAGCCTTCTCTAATATTCATAGAACAAGAATCCCAAATCTAGACCAATTTGGATCACAACCGACTATCCATATTAGCTATGAAAGCTTCCAAGGACAATAGTTAAGGTTTTAGGTCAAAATTTGATAGTTTCGAGTGTTCCTAAATGTTTGTTGGGCTTTCCCCCTTTTTTCACATTGGGGATGGGATGATCATCATGGATGAATAGGGAGAATTGTTTTTTCACCATTTGGGATCAGTTTCCTAAGGTTTAAAGACTCTAGTAGGTGTCTCCATTGTCCTAAGGTGCATGTAAGGCCAACTGGTGTCAATCTGAAGTGTTTATGAGATCCAAATAAGTTCCTCCTTTAGTTTCCATGCTAGGTAGTATGAAAGAGAGAGCCCTTAGTGTGTAAGTGAGACAAATATTATATATAGATGAGTTTTGACCTCATTCAACCATGCATGTATGCTCCCAAGGTTGCCATGGTTAGGAGATAGGATCTAGGGTCAAAACTAGCCAATTTGAAGGCTTGTTTGGTAGTTTTTTGGGCTTTCCCCCTTTCTTCGACACTAGCCAGACACTAGCCAACATGGACAAGATGGCTCCCAATGTGTAAGAAATAAGGAATGATATATTTTGCCATTTTTGATCATTTCTAACCATGCATATGTATCTTCAAGGTTGCCAATACTAACTACTGCATAGTATCAAAATTTGGTTATTTTAAGAGTTGTTAGATGGTTTCTAGTATCCCCCATTTCTTCCATCTAGGGTTCTCATTCTCAACATGGAAAATTAAGGGGAAAGGATTTTTGGCCATTCATGATCAATTTTAGTGAGTCTAAGGGTTCTAGAATGCATATACAAGATTCTAGGACATACATAAGGCTTTTTGGCATCTGTTTAAGCCATCTAAAGGCTACTTTGGGGTGTCCCAAAGTTCCCTTTTACTTTCACACTAGCTAAGATCGAAGAGATGGATTCTAGTGTGGAGGAACTAAGTGGCCCTTATTTTTACTATTTTCTGTTAATTTTGTCTATGCGTCAGATCATCAGTGTTGACTTTTGATGCCTAGGGTCGAAATTTGATTGTTTTGAGGCCTATGAAAGGGTTTTTAGGATTCCCTTCCTCCATCCACACTAGGGCTAGTATGATTAGCATAAATGGGATCCTCCTTAGCATGGAGAATCCAAGGGAGGCTAGTTTTGATCATTTTAGGTAACTTCTAAAAGTTTGGTGGCTTGTAAAAGGGTTTGGTTGCTCCTGGAAGTCAAACTACATGCAAACTTCAATAGTTTTGGCTTTCTCCCTTCCATAAATGTTGAGAATATAATGCTCAACATGGAGGAGGCCCTCCTTAATGTGGAATAACCTCAGGGAATTAATTTTTATTGATTTATAGCATTCTAGTGGCTTCTAGCAAGCTATCAAGGTTCTAGTGTTAATACTAGTTAGTTTGACATTATTTTCTTGCATTTGGAATCCCCATTGAACTTCTTAGATTCATCCATGCTAGGCAGCATGGAGGACATCTCCCCTAGCATGGAAAAACTAGAAAAGTTAGACCTAGACTAGTTCAACACCCAATTGACCATGCATGTTAGCATCTAGTGTTGCTAGTATCAATGGTTAATACTAGGTGTTAGGATTTAGTAATTTGGAGGTTCCTACTTGTCTTATGCAATCTTTCCCATTTCTTCCACATTGGGCATGATGGATCCAACATGGATGAGAGGGTGATGATAGTTTTATATCATTTTTTACTACTTTTGAGGTCCTTGGAAGCTCCAAAGGGTTTCAACAGGGTCTAGGAATCACTAGAGTAGGTTATTTGGCTATTTTAGAACATAACTTAGGTTTTCTTGCATGTAGGGATGATTCATCAGTGTGGAATAGGTTATGGGAGGAGAATCAACTTTTTGTAAGGTCAATCTAGGCTACTACAGGCTATGAGGGGGGTATTAGGCTTCCAAATATGGCTACTAGACAGTCCATTTAAGTAATTTTGGTCTTCCCCCCATCCATCCATGCTAGGGTTAGGATGATCAACATGGATGAGGCTTCCCCCAACATGGAATCACTAGATCCCAGTATTTTTACCACTTTCAACTAGATTTGGTGAGGTTCCAAGGCTGCTGGGGGTGCTTGGAGGGGTTCTAGGTTATGCAGGATCCACTTTAGGGATCAAACTTGGACTAGATGGCTGTTGGGAGGTAGGAATGTGTGTTGCCCCCCTTCTTCCATGCTAGGCACTATTTCCCTAGCATGGAAACCTAAGTTGTCCAGTTTTGTTGATGTCTAACCCCCTTTTGGGAGCCTAGGGTTGAAAAGATAAGGTTTTGGTTACTAAAAATGGTAAAATAGTTATATTTTAATAGTTTTATAAAATGTGAAGCATGCATCCATGTTGGGTATGATATCCCTAGCATGGATGCATGAGAGTTAATGTTTGGTTATTTTTCTAAGTGTCAAAAGTGGTCAAAAATCAACATTGATGTAGCTTTTTTTTTTTTTTTTTTGCTCGGAGGGAAGGCATATGGTGGGGTCCACAACCAAAAAATTTAAAATTTTGAATTTTTGGCTTAACTTCCACCAATCTGAGCATGGAAGAGGCTCTCCACCCCTCCACTGCAACATCCTCCCCCCCTCTTTAAACTATAGTGCACTTGGAGTTATGGTTCACTAAATTGGCAACTGGGGTTTAGAGGTAGGCATTTTAGGTTTTGATGTGGTTTTTATTGTGAAATTACACAAGTTTCAACCAGAATTATCATTATTCATAAACATTGCTTTGGTGAATGGCTTAAAATAAGAATTTTGTAATAGAGAGCATCCATCTTCAATGTGAAAACATCCAATCTTCCCTGTAGCAAGTGTTAATCTTTATTCTTCTTAGTTTCCAACCATTTCCAATGTTGAGCTTGCCATGATGTCCAAGTAGCATGTGGGAAAGAGCTAGAATCCAAGAATTCAAAGGATAGATGAGCATGCACGAGACTTATTAGGGCTACCTAAGGTTATCTCCATCTCTAAGCCTCATCTGTTCCTTCTTTGAGGTAGGCAACTCTACCCATTTTTTTATTTCATTTCTAGTCGATTTTCTTGTTTTTTCTTGTCATGTGTGGGGCCATTTTTCTTCAAATCTACACTGATAAAGTGGGTAAAATGAAATTCTGATGAAATCCCACCTCTTATTTTGGCTATTTCTACTATGGTCATTTCACTATTTTTGCCTTAGTAGATTTGATTTTTAAAATTAGGCTTGTTATTTTCATGCTTTTTCTCCCAAAATTTGGGGGTAAGGCTATTTTTTTCAAATCTAGACTTTAATTTTTGTCAAAATTCAATTATAAAAAAATTATACACCCTTATTTTTGTGTGTTTTTAAATGGATATCAATTATTTCAAATGTTTTTGACTATTTTTTCATGGCTATGTTAAGCTGAGTTTTATGAATTTTTAGCTTTTTCGTGATTTTTCCATGAATAAAGCAAGAAATGTTGTGTATTTTTCTTAATAAAATGGCTTATATTTTTAAAATTTGATATTATGGGTTCATTTCCTATGTTTAAGCTTTCAAATGGCTATTTTTTCACTCAATTAGGGTTAATAATGACAAATTTATGGCTATTTTTGTGAGGTCACGTAGTTAGGTTTTTTATGCCATTTTCTTAGAATCTCATATAAATTCATGATTTTTTATAATAAAATGGCAAGGATTTTGGCTAATTTTTGGTTTTAGCTAGGTGGTTTTTGGCTGTAGATTTCCAAAAAAGGTGGAATCACTCCAATTGGATTTCAAATGAATTTTTCATTAAACTTGTGTTAAAAAAGGGTTTGAGCCATTATTTGATTTTTTACCCAAATTGATGAATTTGTTTTGAATAAATGTCAAGAGTTCTAAATTTTTTGTTACATGTGGAGTCATAGGGCTCAATTTAAGCTATCAAATAGTGATGGAATCATCCCATTTAGAGCTTAAACAAATTTTTTCTGAATTTTCTACTAACCCTACATGTAAGGGGGTTAATGTAGATGGCTATGGTTTTGCAAGTTTTTGCATATGCTTCATATAAATGTGGTTATGTGTTTCTAGTTGTGATGATCATGACTAAAACGCTTATGATTTCAGAATTCTTTTAGTGGTGCAATCACTAAAATTGGAGCTTTAGTGAATGTTTTGTGAATTTTTTAATAAGGCTATATGAATAAGGTTAAATTATGGTTGTGGCACTTTACCCCTTCGGAGATGGATGTAGTTGACATGCTTAAGGATTTTTCTTGTTAGCTTCCATGGCCTTGGGGATGTCATGACATATTTTTAATGTTCTAAATTTTATTTTAAATGCTATAAGTAATTTTTCCTATTTTTAATAATGTTCATGGTAATGGCTATTTTCTAGAGTTTAAATTTGGCTCTGTGTCATTGGGCTATAATGTTTTGGATATTATGCATGAGTCTAAGAAAGGTTGTAATTATGTTGTTATGAATTCCTTAAAAAAATTTGAATAAAAAACATAGAGCATTTTACAAGGGCTAATTTCACCCCTGACTAAGATGTTTTTATAATTTTTATAAGAAATCATAACATTTTTTTTGCCATGCAAGGTCTTTCTGAAGACCATACTCATTATCATTGAGTTGGTGGTCATCCTATGCTACATTGGACACCCTAAGGCCAATACCCCTTTGACCGACATGACCTTAGATAAGGTCTCACTATGGTTCAGGCTAAGGGTAAGGGAATTCCTTGCCTACATTCTTTGGAACTTTAGTGTGATGTTGTGTTCACACTTGTCCATGGATGTGACTAGGGTTATAGTGGAGACACTATTACATTGGGCATCTAGTTTGATTGCTAGGTTCATTACTAACAATCCACCCCCTAGGCTAGTAAGAGGAACAGCTGATGTGATCAGTCCATGCTACCTCACAAAGATCTGGACTATGCTAGTGTATAGTTAGCATAATGCTAAAAATACTTTGATGGCGGCTCATAGAGCTCACACATTATTCCAAAAGCCAGCTAGCACTATGTACCATCTATAGGGGTAAGCATGGTTGTTATTGTATTTTTTGTGTTTTTGGCTTTATTGGCTAAACTACCTTTTCTAACTTCATAGATTTTGTGAACTTCTCATAGATATAGGATCAGTGCTCAAGGCTTGATCACTAATGATGAAATCTTGGTGATGGCTTAGACTACCTTAAATGAATTCACCAAGTGCCCCCAAATCTTAACCATTGTGTATGAACAGTTAAGGGAGGCCTTTGATGAATACACTAGTAGATTCAACCTTGTCTACAAGAAGTGTATGGATGATAGGACAATACATAATTACTAGGTGGATCCCAAGGACTCCCTAGATCAAACCCTGGCAACTGGTACCTCTACTCAAACCACACTATAAAAGAAGAAGAAAGGTAAACATAAGGCCATAGCTTCTAATATTTTATGATCATGAAAATTCTAAGTGATCTATCGCTTTAACTAGTTATTTAAACTTGCATATGTTGATGCTAATCATTTGAATGTTGCCTTGCAAGACCCTCCACATCTACTTATGTAACCTTTCCACTTGTAGAATGTCATGAAGATACCCTCATCCTAAATTTTGGTGAGGTGATACTAGCATAGAAGTGGCTAAAAGGACAAGTGCCTACATACATTCAAGTAAGCATTGAGCATGTGGACTTACTTGATTTATTTATTGCACCTATCCCTTTCATCCCTACTGTAGAGATGCTTCATGTCATTGACTCCTTCAATGAAAAAGTCAATCACTTTTGAACCACCATGCAAGACATACTGATTACCATAGCCATCAATGAGGCACCTTTTGCAACTTGTTTGGTGTTCTCGTTGATGGGACAAAGGTTGTCACCATAATAGTGAAGGAATTGGGCCATTGTGAGGAAGTTTTGAAGTGGCTTGGTGTTAGCATAGATCACTTTGGAATTTCCAGGGATAGCTTCATGAACCTTGATGCAAAGGAATCATATCCTTTATTTAGGTCTTGTGCATCTGTGCAAGGGTGGACCTTTAAGAAGGTCCTCATAGATGGCATCACGTTCAACTAGATGGCTACTTTGGCTACTGGGCTTTAGGATGAGATCCTTAGACTCCACGAGGATACCTCTATCATTATCCATATGCACTATGCATTTTTTCCAAGTTACTTAAAGAGGTTCGTGAAGTTCCTTGTGGTGTGGACAAATGGACGATGGATTTTCCAACATCCAAACTAGCTATCTAGACCTTGGATAAAGAACATTTGCCAAATGGTGTAGGTCCAAAATTCACTAGAAAGAATGGATGATTTGCTGTCCATTACTAGCAAGGATCTTGGTGCTATATAATATGAGTCCCTTGATAGCTTGTGGGAGAAGCCTCTTATGTTTCTAGCAATTTTCCTCGAGGCTAAGTGATGATGCAAAGAAGCTGAAGGGGAAGCGAATGCCAAACTCAAGAGACCAATAGAGGAACCACCTCTAGCATTAAACTAGCCTGCCCCAAATAATTTTAAATTCATGCTTAAGTCATCATAGTAGGTGGTCATAGGTAAGTTTTATCTAGGTTTTGGCTATTCTACATTTTGAGATTTTATGGCTACATTATGATTTTGTATGTTAATTAGTTTTTTATGTGTTATGATTGTAGGAAAGCATTAGGACATGGTTGCCCAAGTTACTGTGAAGGAGGAAGCACAGAGACATGCAACCACTATAGCAGAGGATGAAAAAAGACATGCAGAGGAGGTGCTCTTATAGTAGCATGAGGCTAAATGGTTCACCAATGTTGATCTAGCTACCTTGTTCAGTGAGGTAGTACCAAGTGCATTTTCCATTTTCATCCCAAAGGAAGAGGAAGAGGAGCTAGGTATGTACATGTATTACTGCTTCTTGTTATGTCCTATTATTTTATGTTTGATTTTTGTCCTAAAAAATTCATGATTGATATGCTTACAATAGTTCTTAAGCCATTAGTGCAAGCCACTATCCCTAAGTTTCTTGTGAAACCATGGGTAGAGGTCATAAACAAGGTGGAGTTCATGCATGGGATGGCTAAGGACATCATCAATTGGTTGTAATAGGTTGCACTTGAGATAGGTAAGGACTTCATTTTCTATGCCTTAGTCATTTGGATAAGTTATATGTTATGTTTATGTTATGGCTATCTTAGATTGTACAGTATGTTTATGATTATATTTTATGGTTATGTAGTGCCTTCTATGGAGTGTGATCACAGTTGAGACATGGAGATTGACTTCTTATTAAAGCTTCCCTTTGATGTCACTAGTATACCCTTGAAGTTATACAAGACTGCTACTGATCTAGCCATGTTATGTACCAAAACTTCATGGGAGCTATAGAGGTCAAACGAATCCCTATGGAAGTAGGTTGTGGCCTTGAGGGAAAAAAATCAATAGTAGGAGGAGGTGATTAGAGATCTCCAAGACCAAAAATCTTTTATGGAATCCCAAGTGGCTAACTCAGGGGAATTGTGGACCAAATATATCACGTGGGCCTATTACTGGCATGTTGTTTAGGAAAAAGTAGTGCTCTCACGTGAGATGATAGAATAGTAGATGTAGATGTACCTTATCTCCCAGAAGATGGAGGATTCAAAAGATCACTATGCTTGGGTCCTAGAGTGTGGTAGAAAACAAAAGGACCATAAGCAACAATACAAGGTTTTCATGAGGCCTACCTAAAGTGGCTCAAAGAGGAGTTAATTAAATAGTGCAAGTAAGAGTTATTCATTCAGGGGATATAGGTGAAGAATGCCTATTAGCTCTTTAAGAGTACTCTCATGGTGGAGAAAGTTTCTCCTTCTCAAATTACCACTATTGCAAGTGAGACCTCCATGGCTACTATTACCCAGGAGCCTCCTACTTGGACCAAAATAGACAAGACTAGCATCCTCACCGGTGTTGATCTTGTGGATATTGACTAAGTTAATATGATAAAGGACCAAATCCTCCATTGTTTGAAGCATGGCCTTCTACATCTATCCCTAGAAGTCATGGAGTTGGAGTCCCCAAAGGTTTGATATGTTTTATGTTTTAGTTTCATTTTAAGTTATGGTTTCAGCTATTGATTACTAACTAGCTATGTGTTATTATATTTCAGGCATCATGAGACATTGGCAGCCATAGCAGTAAGGGTGGAGATGGCCCACCACTTCATCCTTTAGTAGCATCCTCCATCTATTTATTTTTAGCTTGTTGATTATATGTATTCAATTTTTATGTTGATGGCTATTGTTAGCCAAGACCAAGTTACACAGGACTATTATTATTTTTTGACATTTTTGCCATGCTATGGGGTCATGGTAATGTATGTTATGGACACTTTAAATTTAAATTTTTGGTTTCATTTTTTGGTTATATATATTTTCCTAGTGTTATAAATGTTATGAATGGCTATATTGACAATTTTGGTAATAAAATTAAATGGCTAATTATTGTGGTAATAAGCTAAACAAACATATAATAAAAGAGGCATTTTCTAGTTTTAGGCCATGGTAGGCACAAGTTGTATTGTTTTGCCAACTTAAGGCCATGATGGATCATGTTGTATTGTGGTTACGTTGCCAATTTAAGGCCAAGGTGGGTCATGTTATGTGATTGTCTTTGCCAATTTAAGGCTATGGTAGGCCATGTTGCTATTTTAAAGTCTTAGTAGACTACAGTTAAAGGAAAACTTATATTTTTTTTGGTGATTTTATGTTTTAAATTTTTATGATTTTTTAGTTTATATCATGCTAAATAAGGAAAATAGAGAAAGAAATAAGGCCATAATAAATGAAAATGCATATACAATAAGCTTCTAGGCTATATGCATAAATGGTAAAATAAAACATAAGAAAAGGTAATAGCTAGTTAACAAAGAAAAAACTTAGGCTAAATGGTTATAGTACAAATGGCTATAAAAGGTCATAAGGATGCAGCATGCAAGGGGTAGGAGTGCATGTCACTTGTGCAGACTTCTCTTTATCTTTGAAAGGTTAGAAAATGTATAAGGCCTATTCTACATAAGCTTGTACTCACCATCCCCTTCACTGATGATGTTGAAAGGGAGTTCATCCCATGACACATCCTGTTGTTCATTGTTGTTGTTCTTCAGTTTCCACTCTTTCTTAGGTTAATGGACTTTGTGGCTAGGATTTTTCTCTTAAAGCTATAGTTTAGACCTCTACTCTAGGTTCACATTATTGATAGCTAAGGAAACTACACTATCACCATGAATGATGATTTCACCTTAAGGAAGGTGAATCTCTTGATGGATGGATAAGGACACATGTCATAACTAAGCCAACCAAGGTCTTTCCATGATAAGGTTGAACCTTGATGTCTCCTCTAAGAAATTGGAAATCATGGGAAATTTCTCCCATGCCACAATGTCCAAAGAGATAGACCCCTTGATAGCAACCCTTGATTTATTGAAGGATTCAAGAGCTATAGTTGTTATAAGTTATATTTGCTCTGTTAAGTCCAAGTATTCAACAATGATGCATGGGATGAATTTTTTTACAATTCCATCATCAACATACACTTGATGCACTTTAAAATATCCTATACATATGGTTATGAATAGAGGAGTCCTAGTTACCTCACCATTTTAGGGATTGGCCTTGATTTTTCTATCATGAAATACTAGGAGTGTTGACTTCTCACCGAGAACCCTCACTACATGAATGGATTTCTCATTAGCAAGGATGTTCTCACTAATATGGATATAAATCAACATTTTAAATAACACCTCATTATATGTGATAGAATTCATGATCATGTCATATAATCTTAGAGTTGTATTCTTCTGCTTGAGGGATTACTTAACCCGATCCATCGCACTGAGGAAGTTTTTATCATTGGTCATGAGCTTGTCACCCTAGTTTTACATCACTTCCTGCATGCATCCAAAAATGTGAACTTTGGACTTAGGTTGTTTTTGTTGGGGCCTCTCTTTGTTCTTCTAGTTATTAGTTTTAGGGTCTTCCTATGGCTTGTTGGTTGAAAGAGGTTGGGTAGAGGAGGTCATGGGTATAGTTGTGATGGAGTGAGCTTCGGTGAATACACTTCCTTCCATGCCTTCATCTACTTGTCACCAATATTTTTGGGCTTTTTCTTATGCTTATTCCTTTTCTTTGTTGAAGTTTTTTGGTTGTCAATCATTAGCTATGAGGAAGAGGTAGTAGCATTGGCCACCATAGGAGATCATTATATAGTCATGTTAGTTGTTTATCCTATAGCTTGTGGGGCTGTGTTGGACTTAGATATCTTGATGACAAAAGGTTTCCTTTGAGGCACTTGGGATGGTACATTCACAACAAAAGGTGGTCTTGAGCTAGTGGAAGCTGAAGAGGTCCTATCATTATGATGGGGGTACCTAGATCATGAACAGTTCCCTCATGGGTCTTCAATTGTCATTAAAGTTGTATATTAAAATGATGTAAGGACTATTATTAGCATCCAGTGTGTCCTTATATAGTTGCCTCAACTGATTTTGGGGTCAAATTAGGTTAGAAGCATCTAAAACCAACTCTCCCCTATCTATCATTTTTTGCAAATCATCCTTTAGCACAAGGTAGGAGTTGGTATCATGACTAGGTAGTTGGTGATAGTGGCAAAAGTGATCTAGTTTAAAGTACCTAGGAAATCCTTCATAGCTCGATTTGGATCCTTGGCTATTTCACTTAGCCACTTGTGCTTCTTTTGAGAAACTTTGGTCATCTATTTATATTACATGCACCCACTCTTTAGTAGTTGATCTAGCAACTTAGATGGTTTCAAAGGAAAGGTAATATATTTGCTTCAATCCTTTCACTCAAAATTTGGTCTAGTTGCAATCGATGTAGTGACCCTAGAGGTAGATGGTTGGTTATCATGGTTATTAGTGAGGGCCTTGGGTAGGTTGTTCCTTGGTCCCTAATTGGTGGTCTTGGTTTTTTTGGCCATAATTTCTATGGTCATGTTGTTGTGTTTACTCTTCTCCTTGTCTTTTTGAGTGTGTTAGTTTTTGTATATTATGTAGGTCAAGTCATGATTGGCTTATGAAAAATTCTCTATGTTCTTAGTCTAAGAGAATGCTTGGCTAAGGAACCATGCGATAGGGTAGTAGAGTTTGGACTTGATGAAATGATTAACTACCCCCTTAAATATAGCCATAATGTGTGTTTTGGATATGGGCTCTAGTATTTTGTTTAGCAATCCATTCCAATATTGAATGAACTTTTGTATGACTTCTAGGGGTCCCTACTTGACTTTCATGAGCTGGTCAAGGATGGCGATGGGCTTCAAGTCATACTTGAAGTAGTTAACAAACTAGCCAATCAAGTCCTCAAGAGAGGATATAGATCCTATAGGTAATGAGCGGTATCAATCAAGTGCTTTCTCAATCAAGGACATAGCAAAAATCCTCATGATATTATGAGCCCATAGCTGCAATAGCAATCACTTGGATCTAAAGGTTATAAGGTAAGCATTGGGGTTATCTTCTCCATTGTATTTGTTAAACTTGGGGATAGGGACACTAGGAGGAAGTGTCTAGGGTGGGACCACAAGATTTATGGGATAATCCTAGTAGAAGTCCATAATCTTGACACTTTGGGAAGTAGAGGCTTTAAGCCTCTTTAATTCCTATGCCAAGTCTTGGATCATTTGGAATGCCTAATCTAGCCCCTATGGTAGCCTTTTTGGCTATTGGGCTTGCACATATGGTTGTGGTTCTTGTTGTGAGGCTTGTATCCTCACTATGGATTACAAGATAGAAGGAAGGAATTGCGTTATGGTCATCGCTTGAGGGCCAAACAAGGAAAATGATGTTTGTGCTGATACCTGAGGCACAAATGGGATGAAGGGGATGTATGATCCCTAAGTTGTTTGGATGCCATGGTGGATCCTACATAGAAAGTTAGTGGATTTGTGATGGTGAAAACTACCATCGATGATTGTACATATTGAGCCTATGTAGAAAATGACATTGATGGGTTATAGGCTTTTGGTTGTGGCATTGATTGAGTTTGATGTGTGGTTGTAAGTAGCATAGGATCAATCGTAGTAGGATAGGAAGGAGTGAAGGATGGCGACACCATACCCAAGAAGAAAACAAAGGCATTGGAGGAAGGTGCTATGACATTGAGGGATGTTTGTTGAAAAAATTCTTCTAGGATGTTTTCGAGTTCAAAATATACCCTAAATTCATCCTCCTCTTCCTATTGTTTCTCTAAGCTATGCTTGTCATCCTCTTCCTCCATCTTGATTAATTGGGCTAGGATACCTATATAGATATCTTTAAGAGGAATTAGGTCATAGGAGGAAGGGATGTACTCTTTACCATTATGATGGATTAGTTCAAATTCCCTTTTGGCTTCTACTCCCATACATGGAATCAGTGTGCCTCCCTACATTTTGGCATAAATGTAGTTATACTAATCTTCATTTACAATCAGAAAGTCAAGAATTTCCCCCCTAAACCTCAAATACTACCTACATTCAATGAAAGCAAGGTCTTTAGGATCATAGAGTCTCATGGCTTGTTTGCTAGGACCTTCACCAGTGAAGGTGAAAGGTAACTTGGTGCACTAGTGAAAAGACACAGCTAATTTGTCAAAAATGTCTTAAAATAGGCTATGAAAGGTAAACATACAAATAAATCCCAACAAGCAGAACTCAAAAATGATCAAAGGAAGTAAAGATGACTGAAAAATAAGCACTTTCTATAATTAGTAAGTGGGGGTTAATGGGTGTTTACCCCTTTACTAAAAATAGAAATCTATGAAAGTTGGTAACAAGCCTCACCAACACTAACCCCTTAACTACCTCTATGTTGGATATGGTAGGGGTAGAAAGAAGGAGGGTGAGATGGGGGGAATCTCACATAATTCTAATCCAACACTAATGAGGGAGGAAAGGCTAAAAACCAAAGTGAAAAGTTGGTGTTTTTCCACTAGAACTTAGTTTTAGCAAGCTATAAATTTTCTCAGCTAGGAAAGATGGGGAGAAGCCAACTTCTAGAAGTTTGATGATTTCTAGGAGGGTTGCACCACCAACTTTGAAAATTTGGAAAAAAATGGTAGCAAAAGGAAAAAAGGAAAAAAGATATCAGCATTGGCTATGGGTGGAAAAATTCATAACAGTTACTATGAAAAGCCAACACCCAACCACCTTTAACTTCTATGTGGCAATATTGATCATAGGGGTGAAGGGGCAGCATTGATTTTTTGAGAGTTTTAGCTACAAAAAACTAGAAACACCCACAAGTGGCAATATTGGAAATGGGGAAGATAGATCTGATCATAGAAATTAGGTGGAGGTCCTCTTTTTAGCATCAGAAAACTATTACAACTAAAATAATCAATCACTAGAAAATTGATAAATCCAATGTAGCAACCTCAACCCTGAATCCCCAGGGCCTCTAAAAAAATAGAATTGGAGTTACCCTAGATAGTCTAGAAGATTACCTAGGGACTTACAAAATGCAAAATAAGGAGTTAAAAAAATATAATGGAAAAATTATAGATTTGTAAAATGAAATGCAAATGTAGATTGCACATAAAATGAAACTTTAAAACTTTATTAAAATAATAAAGAATGATTTTTAGAAATGTGTATAAGAAATTCCCATAAGAGAACAAAGGAGGGTTCACTAGGGTAGGAGTTCAAAGCCTATTGAAGCCGATGTGATTTGTCCCACGATCTAGGTACTAGGCCACTCTTGATGCTTTCAAACCTCATTTGCTATAAAACTATAGAATTGCAATTTGAGTTACTATTGAGGGATGAAAAAAGTAAGAAATATAGCTTCCAAATTGCTCCATGAAATATTGACACCAAAAGTTCACAAGTATCATGGGGTTTACAAAGAGGGTAATAGGGCTACAAGGGTTCCATGTTGAGAGGCTTCAAGAAGCTACATTTCTATAAGGTTGCAAGAGCTCTCAAAAGACAAAAATGTTGTGTTTGAAAATGTCAAAGTATAGAACCTCAAAAGGATGCTGGGGTATTGGTTTTATAGGTTTTGGGCCATGAATTTTACTACAAATTGGCTAATAGATTGGCTACAAATTGCTACAAATTCTTTCCTCGTACAGGTGAGATCGGTGCCCAAATTTGAAGGGTTACCATATATAGTAAGTGTCATCCCCCATCATAACTCCATTTACTATAAATAGTAATGACTACACACCTTCTACATTGGAGGTAGATATTCCATGATAAGCCATCTTCCATCCTTCTTGGTATGATTAATCAACTTTGAGGTCATTAGATTGCAAAAATCTTGCTCATGTAGCTTCCACATTGGGGGCATGCAATTTCTACGTTGGGGGAATACTTCCATGCTGAAGGGGAAAGGTTTCCATGTTGTGCATGCACTCTCCATACTAAGGAGGAAACCCCCAGCCCTCCATGCTAGGGGTAGATGAGATTTACCCCTTGTAGGGGTTTCCAACATAGAAAAGTGTATACCCCACATAAAACCCATTAAATTACCATTTTTGACATTCCAAAAGACATATTTGACCTCCCTAAGCCCAAATATAGATACTAGGTGACTTTTTTCACTTAGGGAATGAGGGTTTGACCACTTATAAGTTATTTGACCACTTATAGGTGAGATTGCCTCTTATGGGTTACAATATTCACATTTACAACAAATTTCTACCTTAGATTTCATGGGGTGAAGGCTACATGATGAAAAATGGTTACAACATGTAGATTTTTGTGGCATTTCACCAACCATATAAATCACTAGTGTTCACTAAGCAATTTGATCAAGTTCCATAGACTTTAGCTCTCTAAGTACACTAGGTCTAGGTAGTGAACCTAACAAATGTGATCGTTGTCTTCTCAAATTCACTTGTTAAGTGCAAAGGTATGGTTAACTATAACTAAGGCATATGATTTTTATCATTTTGTATTTTTCATTAATTCTTGTAATTCTAAATATAAAGTAATTAAATGTTTAATTAATCTAATGACTAAGTAATGTTTAACTAATCCTAACATACGCATTTGTTCCCATCTACCGTACACATCCTGAACATGTTGTAATGCTATTGGATTACCAAGCATTAAGTGTATGCTCAAGATTTTCATACTTATGTGTATTAATTTGTATTAATTAATTAATCAAATGTATTAAAGTAAATTTTATGAGTAATAAATGCATTAAGTAAACATTAAGCTAAATCCAAGTGCTTCAATGTTTATGAAGAAAGCTCATCTTTATTATTGACCACACCGAGGTACTTAAGTATATTAGTGCTCAAATAAAGATATGTATACTTCTCACTCCTACTGAAGGCAATTAGAAAATATTCTAACTCTAGAGAAATAAAATTGTTAGAGTTAGAGTACCAACTAATGAATGGATTCCATAAACGAGGCTAGTGTGCACATTTATATAGGCGACACATGACACTGCATCAAAGCACACATGTCAAACCCTACGTCAATGTAATCTAACGATAGCGATTCATCACACTAGAATTTTATAATATTTTACTTAAAATTAATTACAAATATTAATCTTTATCCAAATGGTATTGTGAACAAAATGTTTAAAAACTACTTTCAATACATTTTTTATAACTTGTTCTTCAACCTCAAGGAAAAAAACAAAAAAAATCAGAGTTTTTGAAATCCATTGGAAACATCAAAGCACATTTTTGTAAAGTTTGGTAATCTGCCAAAGTTTGGAAGATATTGTTTTACATATAAAACCTTACTTAAGCATGGAAAAATACACAAAAACCCAAGATTTATCACAAAGTAAAACTCGAGGCTCATTTGAGCTTTGAATAGTGTAGCAAGTAAAATTTATGCTCATAATATTTCACACACCAACTGCCCATTTACATGTAAACTACCTATATAATATTTACAAATTATTATTCATGTAGATTCTAAATTAACCACTAAGAAGTTGAAACCAAAGACACCTCCGTTAAGGTGAGACGATGAAGTTGGGAAGGAGGTTCATAAAAAGAAGAACTTTGTCATCATGAGATCTAGTGGGCCTTATGACGTCCTTACGTATTACACTATTTATCTTGTGAACTCTCTGCTTCTTCTTCATGTGCACAATATCCATCATCTACACTACAAACCATACTCTCTTAAATCTTTAACCTTTAACCTCCCCCTTCATATTGAAATATTATTTTATTTTAACAAGTATTTCTAGAACCCACCCTTGCCTACTAGTAGGCTTGTAGGGGTGAGACCACTACTTTCTTTAATCTTTAACCTTTAACCTCCCCCTTCACATTGAAATATATTTTTATTTTATTTCAACAAGTAGTCCTAGGATCCATCCTTACCTGCTAGTAGGCTTGTAGGGGTGAGACCCAAGGACGCATCACCATGCTTAATGATAGTCATCTAATAAATAAGAGTTGGCACCATAAGCATGCATAGAAGTTAAAGGAATGGCAAAAAAAATTATTGTGAACATGAATAATACTTTCTCAAATGCTTCCAAGCCCTCAATTGTGAATTGAAGGCCAAGGGTCATTATTATATTCTATTTCTTTTGTTTTCTTTTTGAGAAAAGGTTATTTTACCTTTTGGTTCCTTTTTTTCTAAAATATTTCTTTAAAAAAATTTTAAAGCAAGAATAACCCAATTCTATAGCGGTTGGTGGCATGATAAAACTTATAAAAAGGAGGATTAGGACAAGACACAAACCTAAAAAATAATAGTAGAATAAAAAACAATCTTGCATAGAAAACAAGGGAAACAAAGACTTTAATTTTGCTAGAGAGAAGCCATAATACAACTTACGACCTTCATTCTTCACAATGATGACTAGAAAAGTAATGCATTATAATCAATGAAATTTGTGAAGCTTGTAAAAGGAGAACAAATAATGAAGAAGAAGCTCATTGAAAATGTCACATCCCCATTTTTGAATGGTGTTATTCTGTAACAAAGAGAGTTTTACTTCATAATAAAGGTTGTAATTATTGTAATAAGATCTAAAAGAGCAAGTTGTAATAATAGGCATGTCTCTTGAGATGACCTTTTGGGGTTTTACCTAAATCATTTGTACTTAGGTATTAGAGGTTGTATCAACATGAACTTGTGGAGCCATTAATGGCATGTAACAAGTATCCAATGAAGTGGAATAAGAAGGTGACTGACCATTACTTCTAGCTAGTTCCAAGCCTAACTCTGGTGGCAATGTTGAATTGCGTCTAAAGGATAGATGTTGAAGACCTAAGGAACCTTCAAATGATAACCCTGTTACATTATTCTACATTAATAAAGCATTCTTTTTATTTTCCTTCAACATTTGTTCTATTATCTTTTTACACATAATATCAAACATTATGTTTATTTGATATTTGCTATGATATCCAAGAATGGGATGTATTTCATATCAAAGCAAATCATAATCTAAGGGTCAACCAAAATCCAAGGCTAACTATAATCCAATGATAAACCATAGAGCCACAACCCAATGAGAGCCATAAATCACTACTAGATGCACCTTATGTTCAAGATGATCCATATAAGCTAGAAGATACCCTTCTAATGATTTTCATAGACAACTAAGCCTGGACAACACTGTAACGATGGAAAATGTCAGTAGATGGAATACCAAACAAGATCCGTATACATAGTCTTAACCACGGATCCGTGCGAGGGCTGTGCTGGAGAAAACGAATCCGCAGTGCCCTGAATGGTCTTGTCAATCAGACAGGGACTTACTAAATTAGTAGATCGACTAAGATTATAAGTGTTTGGTGGAACGATTTGATTTGATAAATCGTGAAAGGAGAGGAAAACGATGTAGATAAATTGCAACAATGACAACGTTAATGCGACAAAAGAGAATCAGATTCAAGCGAAATGCGTGATTTCAAGATCTGTACTTTGACCCGAAAAATTGAGTGTTTTATACACAAAGTTACAATGGGAAGATTCTGATTATCTTGTGCGAAACATAGACAAAATAATAAGAAAAACTGTTCAACAAGTAGTGCAGAATGGAGCTTAGTCTACCTCATGAGCCAAAGATGGAGTGTAAGGAAGGTCAAGCTCGGATGCCTATCAACCAACTGTATCTGATCAATAGATCTTTCCAACCTCACCAGATGATCTCTCGATCTCTGCTTTGTCTTCTTCTCTTTGGGTAGTCTCTGCTCAAAACTACCAAGGATCACCGATGGGAGAATTGTATTTTCGCCAAAAGGTATGATTTCTCCCTGCTGCCAATGCTCGAAGAATGTCTCTTGTTTCTGCTCAAAGACGATAATTGCCAAAAGTTGAAGATGCTAACTGCTGCTCTACTCTGAAAAGTCCCAAAAAGTCCCCCGTTTTCTTTGTCAACCAGGGTATTTATAAGTTTGACAACATACAGAAAAGGCATGGCCTTGATGACACGTGTCCCTACCTTTCTGGATACCGGTGACTTGACGAACTGGCTATGTCGCGTCAGATTGCAGCATATGCTGTCTGCACTTTTGCCGAAGCTGCTTCATGATTACGCACAATACGCTCATCAGCATATTATGCATATGGGTAGCAAATGCGTAACCGCTTTAGCCGACTTTACGCTGTATTACGTTTGTTTATGCTACGTTGCGTGGTAGACGCTCATTTACGCAACAAAGTGTAGTGAAGCGTAAAAATGATCAACTCGACGATAAATTACACTGATGTATGCTGTGTAGCGTAAGGAGCGTAAGGCGATTCTGGACAAAAAGACTTAGCAGAATATGCGAGAAGTTGCATATTATGCTGCTTAGGCCTTGAGCTTCACCAAATCTGCTGATGTAAATTACCTTATGATGTCATACCATATTAAGCCGTTTTATGCTAAGCGTCATTATGCTATGTTGCGTAATGTAGCGTAAAGACAGAAAACATACTAAAATTTGGAATCTGCAAGGAACTTAGAGACTTGATGCTGGGCACCATTTCGCCTTGCTTTGCCTCATTCTGCCTTCTGGCATTTTGCCGTGAACTTTTGCCCAAATCGTGAATCTTCGCCTTAGGCCGATTCGCAATTTCTACGGTGTTTCAATGGCCCCTCTTTGTTGATGGTTAGAGGGCTTGCCCGAAAGACGTCGACAAAGAATACGAAACACCGGACTGATGAAAGTACCAACAGCGTTCATCAACAGATACTCAAGTATAATCCTGTCAACGTAGAGGTGCAAGGATAAGGAAATCTGGAGATAGACTGGTACGGGAGGAAATAAGTTCGGGGAAGACGCAAGTGTGGTTTGGGGAAGACGCAAATGTGGTGGGGATAGCATTTTCACACATAAGCACTTAAGCATTCTCTTGTAATTGCATTTGCATGGAGTTATGCCGTCATTTTGTGTCAAAGGGAGTTACATAGACGAATTGAGTTGCATCTGTACGGCCTGGGTGAGATGTGTTTCACCCATTTTTCCTACCCCACGTTTTTTTTGGCGTCCACTAGGCGAGTTGTGTTACATTGGTTTGTGGACTTGAGTGTAATGCAAATGAGGAGAGTGTTTCATGTTTTGTGTAAGGGAAGCAGATGGGGTAGTTAAGGATAATGATAAGGGCTAGGGGTAGGATTACGAGGATCACAAGGATGCACCCCCGAGCGAACAGGCCAACTTAAGTAGCCATCTCAAAACGCTGTCTGTATTACACCACTCAGATGGACGCACCTTCGAACGATGTCCTCGTAACAAGTAACCTGCAACCAAAGAAGAGAAAAGGGGATACCATTGTCCTTGTGAATCACGGGCAAGGTTGTTGAAACAAGCACTATTAGAGGCGAGATAAAATGATCGGGTCGTGAAGGAGGAACTGTAGCACGAGGCCCAAGTCTTCATCCTTGATGCCCGGCCCAGCATATCGTCTCCAAAGCACATCAGACTCAGCGCACCTGATTGGTTATGTGAGGAACCAGCCAAATGAATCTGTGAAGCTAGAGCCTGATAATGATGATGAGCGGAGATCCCCAAAGTCGTAATTGATGAGAACTCGTTTGGGGCTCCGGATGGTGAAACTGACCTCTCAGAGGTACCACCATTGGAATAGGTGCGGTGACGGTATCTTTGAGGGGTCAGTAGTATGTCCTTTAGCACATCTGAGGGATTAGCAGAATGCCGGTGAGGTAGTGACGTTGGGATTGTTTCAGCATCCCATCCCATTTGTCTTGCAGTTGCACGGAGATGATTACGCTCGCTTGGGTTACATGATGGCAGTTTGTGAGTCCCGGTTTTAAGTCCTGGTAGATTGTCGTTGCTAGTTTTAAGTCTCAGTAGACCATGGTCTCAGTTTAAAGTTTGGGCAGACCAAAAAATGCTAGTTTTATGTCGTAGCGGACGGTGGCGAAGCTGATTTATGTTCTCAGCAGACCGTGTTGTGGGTGTCAGTTTTGTGTCATGACCCAGGGACAAGTCTGTGCTGGTTTTACATCTTAGCAGATGGATGCTTACCTTTGCCAGTTTTATGTCATGGCGGACAGCCGGTGCCAGTTTAGCGTCGTGGCGGACGTGCGCAGAAAATGCTAGGTTTTTGTCTTGACGGACCTGTACAACACTGCCCGTTTTACATCGTAGCAGACGGTTACAACTTGCCATTTTTACATCGTGGTGGATGGCGAATGCCAGTTTAGCATCGTGGCGGACGCGTGAAGGGAGTGCCAGTTTTACGTTGTAGTGGACGGTGGTTGCTAGTTTAGCATCATAGCGGACGATTATGGCCATACTTGATGTTCACACTGGAGCTGCAGCTATATGTAGTACCACTTTAGATATATATGATTGACAGGGTTTGGTAACTCGTTGCCGTCGATGTTCGCTAGCTTGAATGCCCCGTTGCCATACACATCAGTCACCAAGAAAGGGCCTTCCCAGTTTGCAGAGAATTTGCCCACTGGTTCGTGAATGGCCTTGAGAACTAGATCTCCTTTCTTGATCGGACATTGTTGAAGATTGTGACGATGCTTTTGCCTCTACTTGTCTTAATACTTTTCAATTGTATCAAGTGTCTGTATTCGCTTCTCTTCTACTAAATCCAAATCCATGATCTGAGACTCGGTGTGTTGAGCCTCATTTATAATCGTGGAGAGGACCATTCTCAAAGAAGGAATTTGCAATTTGAGGGGCAGCACTGCTTCAGATCCGTAGACTAGGCTATAGGGCGTACTATCTGTAGCCATCCTACATGTAGTACGATATGCCCATAGCACGTAGAGGATTTTTTCATGCCACCGTCTCTTCTTGCTGTCGAGCATTTTCTTGAGCAGATTGATGATGACTTTGTTTGTGGCTTCAGCTTGATCATTCTCTTGCGGGTAATAGGGCAAGGAAAAATATTTTTTAATGCCAAGGTTATCACAGAAGGATTTGGTTTCCGTACTACTAAACTGTGGCCCGTTATCAGTCACGATAGTCATTAGGAGACCAAATCTGGTTACAATGTTGTCTAAGCTGAAATGGAAAATCTGTTGAGATATGATTTTTCGTAGAGGAATAGCTTCTACCCACTTCGTGAAGTACTCAGTAGCGGTAATTATGAAGCTATGACCTGCAGAAGATTTCGGTGCAATGGGACCTATGATGTCTAGTCCCCATCGTTGAAACAGCCATGTTATCTGAGTTGTATGTAACTCTGTAGGCGACATGTGTATAAGATTTGCGTGACGTTGGCACGTGTGAGACGTATTAACATTTTTTCAGACAATATTTTTCCATGTAAGGCCAGTAATACCCTAAGCGATGGATTTTTGAAGCCATAGCGCGTGGTGCTACGTGTCCTCCGCATAGTCCCTCGTGGACCTCGCCAACTATACGTTGTGCTTCGTCCTTGTTAATGCAAGTAAGCAGCACACCATCAAAAGAGTATCTACAAAGAGTACTATCTCCTATGATGACGTATTGCCTAGCTTGCCTGCGGATTGCATCTTTCTGCGTGTGTGTTAATTCGTGCGGTGGTTCGCCTTGCAAGAGGTAAGTTTTAATGCTATCGTACCACTCTGGAATTCTATCCTTGAGCATAGAAGATATTTGCATCGCTTGAATGATGGGCTCTATGCAATCTATTATTAATGCAGGACAAGTGTCAAACAAGTGTGAGGGCACGTTCAAAGCTAGTGTAGTTAGTGCATCAGCTAGTGTGTTATCAGTTTGTGGCACGTGTTAAGCATCGATGGTCGAGAATCGCCTCAGGAGGTCTTTAGCCGTATCGTAGTAGGGCTGTAAATGTGTAGCCTTGTAGGCGTAGACTCCTATGATCTGATTAATGACGAGCATCGAATCACCCCTAATTGCCAGGTGTCGAACATTTAGTTCAGTGGTAGTTAATAATCCCCTAAGGTGTCCCTCGTACTCTGCCATATTTTTCGTACAGGGGAAGGTCAAGCGATAAGCATGAAGACACACATCCTCAGGTGATAGCGTAATCACTATAGCGGCGCTGCCACCCCTAATAGTTGAAGCTCCGTCGAAGTATAACATTGCTTCAGGGCCTGTGAAGACAGGGCTTAAGCTATGTATGTGTTCGTCTAGAAATTCAGGCTCTATGGTTGCATAACTTTCAATAGGTGATGTTACTAATTGGTCGGCTATCGCTTGACATTTCGTAGAAGACTGGCCAATGTAATGCAGATCGAATTCTGCCGTGATAGCCTTCCAACGAGCTATTTTGCTACTTTCGTATAAGTTATGCGTAATGGCCCTAAGAATATTATTTTTACAGATGATGTTGACCTGGCTGCGAAAAAGATAATGCCTACACTTCTTGAGCGTAAATACTAACGCTAAGCAGTTACGCTCTACTTCATTGTACCTCCTTTCGTACGCACATAGAGCATGACTTAAGTACTAGATGGGTACTTCTGACCCATCATCCCTCCTTTCACAGAGTAATGCAGTTAAAGCTACATCTGAAGTCGCGAGGTAGATGTAAAATAGCTGATCCCTTTGCGGTGGGAAAACTATTGGCAAGCATTGAAGCTCTTGCTTTAAGCTGTCAAACGCACGCTGACAATCGTCCGTCCATTTGAAATTAACCCCCTTTTTAAGAAAATGTTGCATAGGGTGTAGCTTGTCGGTTAATCTCGAGATGAAGTGCCTGATAAACTGTAACCTTCCCTGTAATCTGCGTAATTACTTAAGACTTGTAGGGGGTGTCAATTCAACAATGGCTTTGACTTTGTCAGGGTCCACGTGTATGCCAGTTTCCGATACCACAAAACCCAGCATGTGTCCAGTTTTGACTCTAACCACACACTTTTTCGGGTTGAGTTGGAGATCGTACTTAGAACATCTTTTGAGGACTAACTCCAGATCCTCTAAATGATCCTCTGACTTTATAGACTTAATAGCTATATTGTCGACATAATCATTCAGTCTCCCTAAGAGGTAATCGCTAAAGATGTACGTCATGGCTCGCTGATACATCGCTCCAACGTTTTTTAAGCCAAAAGGCATCATGGTGTAACAAAAATTTCCCCAAGGCGTCATAAACGTCGTTGTTAGCTGGTGCTCTAGGTTAATGCGTATTTGATTATAGCCCGAGAAGCCATCCATGAAGGACAAAAGTGCATGCCCAGCGGTCGTATCCACCAATTGATTGATACTTGGCAATGGGAAGTTATATTTGATTGTAGCCTTGTTCAAGTCCCAGAAGTCTATGCAGATGCGTATTCCTCCGGTCTTTTTAGGAACCACTACAATGTTAGATACCCACTTTGAGTAATCAACTGTGCGAATAAAACCAGCCTGGTACAGTTTAGTGATTTCATCACATACTGCTAGCGTGACTTCTGGCTTGATCTTTTGTGCTTTCTATCTGACGGCTTTGATATGGGGATCTAGGATTATGTTGTGTTGAATTAACCTTGGGTCTAGTCCCGGCATATCCTCATATGACCATGCAAACACCATGATATTATTCTGGAGAACTTGTTTTATGTCATCATGTACCTTTTGGCCTAATAGAGAACTAACCTTGAGAGTTTTATCCTCACCCCTATGCGTAACCACAGAGACCTTGTTGAGTGGATCTTCGGTTACATCTCCAGCTTCCAGATCTAGCATGCGCGTCGATTGCTCTGGCCAATCTAGAGATGTTTCCGACATGGCTATGATTGCGTCATTAAGGGCTAGGTTACTTTCTATTAGTGTGGGATCAAGCTGTCTAATGATTTTACCGTGTAAGCTTGTTAAAACTAGTGGTGCAAATAAAATTTCGTCCATCTATGAGTTATCCTGCAAAATTGCCAAATACGAGAGTAATTAGAAAGATACTAAGTTTGATGCGATAAGTATTTAACGAATAATGCTTAGTTTAGCGTATAGGACGTGATGCGACGTTACTGAGCGTAAAACTAACTGAATTTTAAATTCCACAAACAGCCTGTAATTAATGAGACCTGATTATGAGGAGATAAGATACAGTAGTTTAGGGTCGTTTCGGACCGTAATGCATGCGATATCTGGCGCAATTAATGCCTTGATCCTCGGGCTCCAGCTCATACTGACACGAGCATTTGGGCAAGTCTTGCTGAAGTTGGGTATCAATTCAGTTAAATTTTGCATATAAGTAAGCGGGTTTCATTTAGAATAGGTTGTTTGCTATTGCGAATTTGAATTCTTAGCTATTACAGAGAGAAAAAAGGAAGAGCAGAAGATTGGAGCGCATCATTTGCAAAGGCGTAAAGGTGCGAAACTGTGAAGGTGTAAAAACTGCAACAATGGCACCAAAAGTGAGAGGGAAGAATGCCAAATTGGCGAAGATTGACGAGGTGCAAGGAGCTTGCAGCGTACCTCGCGGGCGGTGGTCAAAGTGAGAGACCCTACGCCTTTGAATTGGTAGGCCATCCCTTTGCAGTGTTTATTCTTGTAGCGTTGCCTACGTAAATTTAAAATTCTAGACTATGGACCTCGTGTTAAAACGAGGGTTTATACACTAGGACTGTGTCTATCGTCGTTGTCAGAGACAAACCTTGTACAGTTGAAAGGGTTTAGGTGATTTTGGCATGAATAGCTAAGCGTAATTTGTAGATTTTCTGTATTTTAAACATGCAAATCTGAATCTAGATGCCATTATTTTCTCTGTACAGTATCATGTTAATACCCATCGAAATCGTCTTGGATATAGTCAAGGTCTTATGCTGCATAAACCCAATCGTACCTAATCTCCCTCCCCCGCAGACTTGGTTGCATGGGAAGGCCATATGGTTTCGAAAGGGTGCACTAGAGTTTCTGCAATTTTACTGCGTAACTACAACATTATTGTGTGGTCACACCTATCAGGAGATATCGCTGGCGCTATTTTGGAGCACCTGCTAGTGGGTTCTACGTAGGGAATTTTGGCTTTCTTGACAGACGGGGATATCAACACTGGTCGTCCCCAAGACCGCGAACTTAGCGCCAGAGGGTTAAGGTGCTTAAGTTGGATCTGGGAAATGGTTTAGTTTAGCTGCTACCACACATACAACACCTTGTTCGTGGCCTGTCACGTCTTGACTTCTTTCCAGAACCCACCAGGCACGGTGTATTATTCAGGGGGGTAAGTGGTTTTATTGGCTGTATTGTCATTCTATGTCTATTTTGAGTTTTGTAAAGTGTAAGATAAGCATATGTGGTATGGTTTAGGTTTTTTTATCCATGAGAACAGGTTAGTAGGTGACGGCGATACCTTAACTTGGATTGAAACGGTAATAAAGGTGTTTACCTCTACTAGCAATGTACACGCTGGTATTATGGGGCAGATCGGCTTCGACATTCATGAATACCCCACCCGTTATGCTGACGCTTTCGAGAATTGCCAGAATCTCGGGTGGCTACATGAAGATTGGACTTTGGATCCACACCTTACCGTTGCGGACGTGCAGAGGAAAATTCCTCCATTTCCTTTACCATTTGGACCTGGTAAAATTGCTGTGTGTTCTATTGTTGCGTGGTGTAATTGTGAATTATGAATGTCACGTAATAGTGTTTTTTGACATGTTTCTTGCATTGTTCAGTCAGGAAATCCCGGGAGATTACCCTTATAATTTTCGGCCGCAAGGCGAATACCCTTCTCTTCCACTACAGTGACATCAAGGAGGTACAACGATGGCTCGGCCATGCGGCAGCCCCGGTTGCGGTAGTTACCAAGCTACGCCAAGCGAGGCTAATGCACTTATTTTTGGTCGTAACTCTTGATGTCCCCATCAGTGAAATGTTAACCCTAGTCAACTCCTTCAGCGAAAGAGCTGAGCGCTTTTGCACGCGCGTGCATCACGTACATGTAGGTTTTGAGATTGATGCTTAGCTTTTCGCAGACCTTTTCAGCGTTCTCTCTAACGGCCTTCCCATAGAGGAAAAGGCGAAGAGGAGCCTCGCCTGCCAGGAGTGGCTAGGGACCAAGAAGGAGACTAAGGGGATCCCTTGTAAGAAGATCAAACCAGAGATTGCCAAGATGATTTATCCCTTGTTCCAGGCCCAGGCTTTCCCCAAAACACTCTCGCAAGGGAGGTTCTTTTCCGTAGACCAAACCTCTATCATGCGGGAGGTTATGGAGGAAGCGACCCAGTTTGACTGGGCAAGCTACTTTGCTGAGGGATTATGCACTGAGATGATTAGGCTTCGCCAGAATCTTGATTCTCGTTTCAACATGAATTATGTCTTCTTCATAGCTTGCCTTCGGTGTTTTGCTGAATTTTTGGTTATCCAAAGGAATGGGGTCTGGGTGGAGCAAGACCGAAATCAGCTATCCAAACCTTGGATTACCCACATTTTCGGCACTACTCGTGGACAGGATCCCCCGGAAGGGATTGGCGAGTCTCTGTCTATAACAACAAGGGATTTGGCGGTGTCTCGAGTGCGAGCCCTCGACAGCATAGGCGGGATAATGCCCACTTACAATGGTGATGCCTCGCGAGGGAAACACTTGGTAGTGGAAATTGTAGAACCCTCGGTTCGGCGTAAAAGGCTTCGCTTAACGGAGGCCCCTACGAAGCCTGGTAGTGGCACAGGTCGAACCATGTAAGTCAAGGTTTAACGGAGTAAACCTCCGCCTGGTAAGCGTAAAAGGAGCATAGCGAAAGTTATTGTATTACGCGATTTCTATTTGGGATATTTTGAATTGTCTAAATATATATGTGATTGGCACAGCGAAACCTACGGAGAAATTGACTCCTGAGACAAGAGCAGTGATATTAAGTCATGGGGAAGGGGCCCCAGTTTTGGAAGAAGAGGCCCCAGCTGTTAGGACAAGCGGTGCATAGACTCCTGTGCGTGAGGAGAGGGAGGAGGCAGGAACTGTTGACGCACTCCCCACTGTAATCGGCAGAGGTGGTAATCATATTGGATGTTTAAGGAGTTTTATTAGCAATCAAGATTTTTAACTAAATTATGCTACAGGTGAAGAAGATGTATCCATGTCTGCCTCTGTGAGCAGAACATGGAGAGAGTTTCCTGACAAATTCGCCTTCATGGAAGGCGTTGTCAGCGATAGGATCAAGCATCTCGAGCGCCTAGATTCTAGAGCTGGTATGTTATTGCATCAATTGGTTTATTTGATTAGAAAGTGGTAATATTTCATTCATGTCGATAATATTTGCTGTCAGGAGCTCTCCTTCGATGGGACCCAACGGAGCCCATTGATTTGGACACAGCGGAGCCTCCATCTAACGGGGCGGTCGTGCCATGCAGCATTTATCAAGAGATGCGTAAATGAGCATTATGCTCAACTCGCTCCTTGTGGGAGAGTAAGAGTGTCAATGAAGACCTCTGGAAAAGGGTGCAGAGGTCAGAGAGGGAGAAGAAGTCTTTGGCCGAAGAGGTTGGAGACTTAAAATTGTGATGTGAGTTCTTACAGGCGCAGGAAATGGGTGAGGAGGACTGGCGTACAACTGTGATTGACTACTCTCGCTATTGGACCGCAATTAGGAACATCGTGTAGACCAGTCGGGAGTTAGTGGAGCAGTGGATGCAAATAGAGCTGTTATCTCATAAAAGCCAAGACTGGAAGGATTTTTGCGCAAGTGTGCAAGAGTGGGGGCAGAAGGAAAAAGACCACAAGCATCTGTATAAGCGAGAATGTCTCGCTTATCGTCAGCATTACCGTGATTCTGCCGTTGAAGCTCAATCCTTGTGGGTATTCCTTGAAGTTATTAGCACATCCCAAGCTTTCGAGAAGTTCTAGGAGCAGGTGATGGTAAGCACATCACCGGAAAGAGAAATGACTCTTCTCGGGGGTGAGACTACTGTCCCCACTTTCTTCCCCGATCCGCCTCGCTGGACTAGTGTGGAAAAGGGGAAGGTGAAAGCTGGAGCTGCTCTGGGAAATGGAGTGTGATCTGAATTAACTGAGGATGAAATCATGCAGCGCCTATGGGTTGGTTTAGAAAAGCTTCTCTTTGCTGTGGAAGCAGGACCATCGCGAGTAAGTTTAAACATTATTACATCTAATTTTTCTGATTGTGATGTCAAGTCTTTGCTAACGTATGTGCTGTATACAGGTACAAGAATTGGAGGGGGAAGGTGAACAGGATGAGGACCAAGCACAAGAAGAGGAGTGTAATAGCGAAGAGCGTCCTCTTGTGGAGCCGATGTTGGAGCAAGGGCCTCGTGGGGATGGCATTCCTCATGAAGGAATACCTTCTAAGAAGGACGACCCACTTGAGGAGGATTTATTAGGCTTGGAGCCTGACCTAAGGGATACTAGTGACAGTGGCACTAAGGGCAATGCGTAACTGTAACTTACGCATAATTTTATTGATTGAGATTGAACAATAGTTATATGAATGTTGACAACATTGGCATTAAGCTTTTCTGTATGGTTTTAAATGCTATTTGTATGTTTATTTGTTTTTAGTTTTATATCGTTATTTGCAAAGTGTAAGTGGAATCATTAAAGACTATGGGCAGTTGGCGTTGCTATAGCATGGAATTGCTAGTTTAAGGCCATCACGGGCTGCCAGGTAGTGTTTGTGTAAGATATGAGGTAGTTTTAGGCCATTGCAGGCCATTGCTAGTTTAAGGCCTTTGCGGGCTATTACTAGTTTTAGGCCGTTGCGGGCCGTTACTAGTTCTAGGCCTTTGCGGGCCATTACTAGTTTTAGGCTGTTGCAGGCCATTACTAGTTTTAGGCCTTTGCGGGCCATCTACGTAATTGATAATAATGTACATTTCTACGTAATTGCACTAAAATGATCAAAGAGCGTAAACAACGTATATAAAGAACTGTGAATAGCATAATGAACAGTGAGCGTAAATATGTAAACTGCTAAGCGTAAAAGGAAAAATTAGTAGGGACGTGAAGATGCGCGTAAATGCCATCCACATCAATCACTAATTCGTAATTGCTTCTTGATGGCCTTCACGTTTAGTGATGCGTATGGGCAGGGAGATTTGCGGCCTGGCTCTTCCACATCACCGTCCTGGAATGGCAGGTTGGCCCAGGCTAGACTGTCATCATTCGCTTCGATTTTTTCAGGGATTCGGGGATGGGTTTGATTATCCGATGTTTCTATTTCCGAACCCCATTCCTCTTCTATATTGTTGACAGTTCTAGGGGTGATTTCATCATTGCATATTACAAATTCTCCCCCTACGTAGGGTAGATGTATTTCCTAGTGTATAGGTGATGAAACCACCCTTAGTTGGGCTAACCAGGACCTTCCTTGAATTAAGTTAAACCCAGGCATCTCCTCGACAACAAGGAATGTGGCATCCGTTGGGAACTGTTCCCCTACCATGAATTCAATGCGCACCGTCCCCTTGACCTGAACCCGTGCTCCGTTGAAGGACTTTACGCATCTTGTTGTTGTGGGACTAATCTGGTCGACCAGACCCAACCTATCCACGATGGGATAAGGAATGAAATTTGTAGCTGCACTGTCGTCCATGTGCACCCTCCGGATCTGGTATTGACCGACCCGGATGGTGATAAACATGGGCTCAGTTGTCACTTGACCTTTCTCTGGATCGTCTTTGATGGATTCGTCATGAAAGGTCAACGAGGTAGGTTTAGGTCGCTCAGTGTCGGAGGGAAACATGACAACATGTATCACTTCCTCCTCCGCTGGTAAGCTTTCCTCCACAGGTATGGATGTCAGCATGCGGACCATGGCCTCACGGTGTTTTTGAGATGTCATGAGCAGGTCATAGAGGCTCAGCGTTGTATTTTTTTGTTTTAGAGCCTGTTTGACCTGTGTAAACACATCGAGAAGATCCCGCTCTTTACTGGCTTGTTTGTCTCCTTTGTCTTCTTCCATTCGCCCTAAGAGACGGATCTCTTTGGGCGGAACAACATCGGTCGGGGGGCTGTTCTTTTTCTTGTGAAGGGGCAGTGATTGCATTTCTGTACCCTTGTCTTGCCCAGAAGGCGTAGACGCAAGGACAGAGGCCAAGGGCCTGGGCCTAGCGAAGCCTAGAGTAAGGTCATTCTTTGCCGCATTACTAGAAGCATCCCCTTCCTTCTATTTATTGGATGATGGTTGGTGACTTATGTTAGAAGCCCGCCCCTGCGTAAAAGGGGCAGCCGGTGATTTTGGCACCCTGAGAATGAAAGGCTCCTTAGGTGTGGGCATGGACATGGCCGCGGATTTACCATTGTTGGGAGGTTGAGTCAACTCTAGGGAAGGCACCCGGATGATGAAGGTTGGCCTCGAGACACCACTAGCTGCCGATGAAAAGTTTGACCCCTTTTGTGAGTTGGTAGGTACACGCAAAACAAAAGGTTTTTTGGGTGGTACTTTCCTCTCACTGTTCGTACTCACCATGTTGATTGTATAGGGTGCGTTGTTTGCATTCAACAGATCCTTATACATGTGCAACACTTGGTTTTCCAGACGCGTCGGACTACTGCCGTCTAGTTTGAGTGAGCCATCGTCAATCATGCGTTGAATATCGTGTTTCAACACCCAGCAGTAATTTGTATTGTGACCACACAACTGGTGGTAGTCACAGAAATGGTGCAACCTAAAAGACCTCGGAACTGGTGGTTCGTTAGGTAGGGCTAAAGAAGGATTCTTCAGCAGTTCACAATGACGTCTGTGATGCTTCAGAGCTTCTTCGGATACCTTCTTAGGCTGAATGTATCCTACCCCTAACAATTTTTTTAACAGTTCTGAGTGTTCTACAGGCAGGGCTGTATACTTTGAGCTATCCTTATGCTTAAAGTTTGGTTTTGGCTAGGGGGCTTTTCAGGGGCAACTGTGTCTTGGCTGGTGCTGCCTGCACTAGCCGTGGTCTTAGGAGGCACTGTAGGTGCCTTCTTATTCTTGTTCTTTGTGCCCTCAGCCAACGCAGCTACTGTCGTTGTCGTTGCTTTACCTTTGTCCTTGCCCTTGTTGTGACTATTTTTGTAGGCGACATACGCCGGGTCTTTGCTGGCCTCCGCAGCATCTTGGATGCTTTTAGTTTGAGCGAAGGCCTGATGTAAAGAGTTAGGGGAAAGGTAATATAGCTTAGACTTGATAAAGTCATTGACTGCTCCTTTGAAGATGGCCAGTAAGTGTGGCTCCGCGATTGGCTCACAGATTTCATTCAAAGTAGCACTCCAGCGTTGTATGAACTTTTGGATTGGTTTGAGTGAGTCTTGTTTCATTCCCATGAGTTGATCCAACATGACTTCTGACTTTAAGTTGTATTTAAAGCGAGTCACGAATTGTGTCAGAAGCTCTTCCAAGGTTGAGATGGAAGAGTGAGGGAGGGCTCGATACCAATCCAAAGCTTTCTCTGTCAAAGACATAGCAAAGATGTGGATAATCATGTGAGGCCACTGTTGTAGCAACAAGGATTCAGATCTAAAGGTGACCAAGTGAGCATTAGGATCTCCCTCCCTATTATACTTGGTAAAATGAGGTAAGGACATCCCTGGGGGCAACGACAGCATGGGGACCGTTGGACTAATAGGATTATCTTGATAGAAGTCCATGATCTGTATAGTGTCTGAACCAGCAGCCTTAAGGCGTATAACCTCCTCGGTGAGGGTCTGAATAAGCAAGAAGGCCTGATCCAAGCCTGTCGATGAAGATGTTTGCGTAGAAGGCATAGGGGGTTGAACTGGGAGAGCAATACTAGGGAGTGGAAATGAAGGAATGGTTTGGCTGGCAGATTGCAAGGCGGGGATCCCTGCAGACAGGGGTGCCTGTGAAGACCACCATCCATCGGTTTGAGAAGAGAGATTAGCCGCCGCCGGCTACGCAGGATAAGGATAAGGATATTGTGGGACCATCTGCAGAATATGGGTTGCGGGTGCAATTGAGGGTTGCACACCATATACTGCAGACTGGTTATATTGTGCTGCGGGGATGGTCCACTGACTCGTTGCAGGCTGTTGGACGGATATATGTGGCTGAACGACGACGGTGATCTGTTGGGTTGGAGGGTGCGGCAGTGATAAAGTCTGCACCGGGCGAGTTGTAGATGTGGGATGGGGTTGGATTTGAGGGATGAAATGGGGCACAGTGGATGCTGAAACCACCGAAGGAATGTTGAGCACGCGTGGTGACGAGACCACCCCCATGTTATTTTGGGGTATTTGCACTTGTAGCCCAGATGGCTGCGTAGTGGCTTGCAAGACAACAGGAATGTGGGTTTGTGTGGTCATGGCGGTATTAAGATGGACGGCTTCTCTGTTGAGAGGGAATAAAGGATTTATGTAGGTATGAGGACTATGAGTGTGATATGAATGTTCAGCCTGGGCTGCAAATTCATCATCCTCTTCCTCCCCATTCTGGGGCTCCAGCATAGCCCGTGTAGCCTGGCTCTTAGCCATGACCAACTGTGTTATAATTTTATGGTGATGTTCTGTTAAAGGAATGATGTCATAGGCTGTTGGGGTAAAATCCTGACCCCCTCGGTGGATCAGCTCAAAATTTCGTTTTGCTTCGATTTTGGCTCGGCTGAGACCAGGCTTCGCCTGGATCTTGACGTAGATGAAGTTATATTCCTTAGGCATCACGGCGGTGAAAATAGGATCTTTACCCTGTAACCTCAACGAACGACGTGATGGTCCCTGAGGTCCTACAACACCAGAGGCTGGTTCGATGACGGTGATAGGGTTCACAGATGTGGCACTCGAGTCAGTGGTAATAGTGGTAGCTGTAGTTGTATGTGCGGAATCCATTGATCAAGTAGGTTAATGGCAAAAAATGACTAGATCTAAAAGGCGTTGGACAAAGAAGATTGTTATTAGGCTTTCTACCCTGTTGGATTCCAAAGGAATCGTTACTGTGACCGATCTACACTGCACGATGTTTCGTAAACTTTCCTAGAGGTATTACGTTCACGTTTTTTGGCGACGCGGGTGTAGATCACTAACAGGGCTATCCATAAAAATACAAATCAGAGCCTAGGCCCTCCTTCTAGTGCCAGAAGACTGTAACGATGGAAAATGTCGGTAGCTGGAATACCAAACAAGATCTATGTACACAGTCTTAACCACGGATCCATGCGAGGGCTGTGCTGGAGAAAACGAATCCACAGTGCCCTGAACGGTCTTGTCGATTAGACAGGGA
Organism: Gnetum montanum; assembly: GCA_015680685.1. Classification (NCBI taxonomy): domain Eukaryota; kingdom Viridiplantae; phylum Streptophyta; class Gnetopsida; order Gnetales; family Gnetaceae; genus Gnetum; species Gnetum montanum. The sequence goes on along the minus strand of MNCI01030846.1, from coordinate 39,209 downwards.
CTTACTAAATCAGTAGATCGACTAAGATTATAAGTGTTTCGTGGAACGATTTGATTTGATAAATCATGAAAGGAGAGGAAAATGATGTAGATAAATCGCAACAATGACAACGTTAACGCGACAAAAGAGAATCGGATTCAAGCGAAATGCGTGATTTCAAGATCTGTACTTTGACCCGAAAAATTGAGTGTTTTGTACACAAAGTTACAATGGGAAGATTCCAATTATCTTGTGCAAAACATACACAAAATAATAAGAAAAACTGTTCAACAAGGAGTGCAGAATAGAGCTTAGTCTACCTCGTGAGCCAAAGACGGAGTGCAAGGAAGGTCAAGCTCGGATGCCTATCAACCAACTGTATTTGATCAATAGATCTTGCCAACTTCACCAGATGATCTCTCGATCTCTGCTTTATCTTCTTCGCTTTGTGTAGTCTCTGCTTAAAATTTCCAAGGATCACCAATGGGAGAATTGTATTTTTGCCAAAAGGTATGATCCCTCCCTACTGCCAATGCTTAAAGAATGTCTCTTGTTTCTGCTCAAAGACGATAATTGCCAAAATTTGAAGATGCTAACTGCTGCTCTACTCTGAAAAGTCCCAAAAAGTCCCCCGTTTTCTTTGTCAACTAGGGTATTTATAAGTTTGACAACATACAAAAAAGGCATGGCCTTGATGACACGTGTCCCTAACTTTCCGAATACTGGTGACTTGACGAATTGGCTATGTTGCGTCAGATTGCAACATACATTGTCTGCACTTTTGCCGAAGCTGCTTCATGATTACACACAATACGCTCATAAGCGTATTGCGCGTATGGGTAGCAAATGCGTAACTACTTTAGCTGGCTTTATGTTGTATTACATTTGTTTACGCTACGTTGCGTGGCGGAGCGTAACAAAGCATGGAAATAATGAGTCAAGCTGTTTTACGCTCATTTATGCATCAAAGCGTAAAAATGATCAACTCGACAATAAATTACACTGATGTACACTGCGTAGCGTAATGAGCATAAGGCGATTCTAGACAAAAAGACTTAGCAGAATATGCGAGAAGTCGCATATTACGCTGCTTAGGCCTTGAGCTTCACCAAATATGCTGATGTAAATTACCTTATGATGTCAAACCATATTAAGCCGTTTTATGCTAAGCGTCATTACGCTATGTTGCGTAATGTAGTGTAAAGACAGAAAACATAGTAAAATTTGGAATCTACAAGGAACTTAGAGACTTGATGCTGGGCACCGTTTCGCCTCACTTTGCCTCGTTCTGCCTTTTGGCATTTTGCCGTGAACTTTCGCCCAAATCGTGAATCTTCACCTTAGGCCGATTCGTGATTTCTACGGTGTTTCAAACACATCTATAAAAGAACCATGAATGCTTTGTCTCTTGAATTGTGGTTTTCTCTTATACTAAATGTAATATACCCTTCTTAGATTTCATTAAAACATGTTTTTTCATCACTTAATTCATTTCATATAATGGACATACCATAAAATACTTGATAAATGAATAACTTGTACATAGATATGGAAAGAAAAATAGAAAAAAATTGTATTAATAAGAGTGATATACTATAACACACTTTGGGTAATCTTACCATGCCAAATAATCCTTAGAAACAATCTAGGATTTCCACCATAGTTAGGCTATCCAACCGAAGGTGTGATCAATCCCTTATTTTCCTACTTCATCTAGATCCCATAACTTGCCTTTCTAGGCTCCACAACTCCATGCTAATATAACCTCTAAACTTGGCCTTAAATGACATAGGTCAAACCCATTCCCGAGGGATACCTGAATAATTGTAACTCCTCATAACAAGGCATCCCTTAATTTTAATGTTAATTACATTTTTACAATATTTTCTACCCTTAACAAGGGATGAGACATTACAATCTACTTGCCTTAAGCATCCAGCTCGTCACCAAGTGCTTCCTCTATATCCAGCTACTTAGCTATTGCTTCTTTATTATGCTTCTCAACTTTAGCTTCTTTATTATCCTCATTATCATCCATACAAACAAAAGACTAGAAATTATAAAATATAATTTATTACATCAATAACAAATAAAATTTATCATTCAATATCATGATGATTAAAATGTAGGGGTAAGTATTAAGAATAAACTCCCTCTTTCCCCAAGTTTGCTAATCATAATTTGACCATTGAATAAGTACTTCATTGAAATTTTTATATCATAACTTCTTGGTTATATGGTTCTTAATTGCAATGGGTTTAACTTCAAAAGATGATGTTGGATCACAATGGTAAAGTATTCCAGTCTAGCACATATGGCACATCATTTGCATGAAATTTCTTTAGCAAACTTACATGGAAAACTAGGTGAATTCTTAAGGTTGCTCGAAGATTTAACTGATATGCCAATTCACCAGTTCTCTCAAAAATTTCAAAGGGTCCACAATATCTAGGAGTCAATTTAGTATATTTTCCAAGTTTAAGAGAACTTCTAGTAGGTTTTACTCTCAGTAGTACTTGATCTCCCACTTGGAATTCTTTCTTAAGCAAATGTTGATACGCATATCCCTTATATTTATCTTGGGTAACTTGTAAATTTTGTTTTAACTCTTGCGAGAATCTTTTCCATTATTTTCATTTCTTCTTCCTTCCATTCCATTCTTAAGTTTGGATCTACCCAATTTAGTGGTTTATGAAAATTATGTTTATATATTACTTCAAATGTTGTTCAATGTATTGAACCTTGATAGTTGTTGTTATAGGTGAATTCTGCCAAGTGCGAGTAATTCTCCAATGTTTTTTATCTACTTCCAATATAGCTTCGTAGAATATCTTCTAATATTCTATTCACACATTTGGTTTGTCCATCAATCTCTAGGTGGTAAGCCATGATAAATTTCAACTAGGTTCCAAGCTCTTTGAAGAAAGTTTGCTAGAATTCGAATATGAACTTGGGATCTTGGTCAAAAGTGATAGATTTTGGACATCCATGCAACCAAAATACTTCTCTTATAAATTTTTGAGCTACTTCTTCAATTGTGTTTTTAGATTTCAAGGCTATAAAATGTGCCATCTTTGATAGATGATCAACCACTACTAAGCTTGAGTCATTTTTTTTTTGGTTATTGGCAATTCCAAAATGAAATCCATGGTAACATCTTCTCATTTCTAGGCTGGAACTTCTAGAGGCTTTAATAACCCACTAGGTTTCCTTTCTTTGACTTTTATTCTTTGGCATGTTGGAAAATTTTTAATGTATGAAGATACATTATTCTTTATTCTAGGCTAGAAATAAGATTTGTGTAACATCATATAAGACTTAATATAGCCTAGGTGCCCTGCATATGATACTTCATGTGCTTCACTCAATAACCCAAGTCTCCAATTTCCTTTTGGTATATATACTCTTTGTCCTTTCATTAATAAATCATTAGGGGAAAGTTGATATCAAGGCTCAAAGGGAATATTGGTTAAACTTTTCTTGAAATAAGGATCCTTTTTTATCTATTCCTTAATTTCTTCTTCCATAGGGGTTATTACCACACCTATCATTAAGTTCCACATTTGACTACAAGAATCAGCTACCACATTTTACTAGGAATATATGATTTCAAAATCATATTCAGTTAAAAATTCTATCCATCATCATTAATGAGTATTCAAAATAGGGTTCTTTACAAATATTTGAAACTTTTATGATTTTTTTAGTACAAACCTTTTTCAACTAAGATAATGTCTCCAAAATTTCAAAGCATGAACAATTGCTAGTAATTCTAAATCATGGGTTAAGTAATTTAANCTAAGCCTAGAAAACTATGAATTGATGTAGCATCTTTTAGTTTAGGCTAGTTCCCAATTACATTAACTTTTACTAGATCTACTTGTAATCCTTTCATAGAAACTATATGGCCCAAGTATGAAACTTATTCTTTAAAGAGTTTACATTTACTCAATTTGGCTTTCAACTAATGCTCTTTAAGAATTTTCAATGTACTTTTCAAATGTTTGACATTTTCTTCTTTTGAATTAGAATAAATAAGTATATCATCTATAAACACTATAACAAACTGATCAAGATATTCAAGAAAAATATTATTCATTAATGTCATGAATGTTGCAAGTGCATTAATTAATCCAAATGACATTACAAAAACTTTGTATAATCCATACCTAGTTCTAAAGGCATTTTTCTTTATATCTTTCTCTTTAATTCTTATTTGATGATAACTTGATTTTAAATCAATCTTTGAAAAATAACATGCACTTGTAAGTTCATCAAATGAATCATAAATTCTATGAAAAGGATAGGTATTTTTAATCATCATTTTATTTAATGACCTATAACCGATGCATAATCTTAATGTACCATATTTCTTTTTAACAAATAAAACTTGTGCATCCCAAGGTGATACACTAGGTTGAATTTTCCCTTCTTCCAATAGTTGATCTAATTGTACCTTCAATTCTCTTAATTTAGAAGTGAAAAATCTATAAGGGGCATCTGAAATAGGTTTTTTACTAGGAAAAATATTAATGGCATGCTCAAAAATTCTTTTTGAAGGTAATTCTATAGTTTTACCAAATATTAAATCTATATATTCCCCAAGTTCTTTTAGAATCTCAATACCTAAAGATTTCTAAGGTTGAGTTACTTTAACAACCAACATCATAGCATCCTTTTTTACTAATCTTTTGGCTTGCTTAATGGTTATCATAAGAATTTGCTTTGTTGTTCCTACCCACCTTAGAACCCTAACTCTATCAGTTGTTGAGACTTTTAAAATACAAGTTCCAAAGTGGGCAATAATATCAAATTGTTGTAGGAAAGACATTTCTAAAATCACATCAACATCACCTAGTTCAAATTCAAAGAATTCATCAATGAAAGGCATATCTTGCAAAGTAAGGATAATTTCTTTATACCTAGTATGCTTTCTCATGATCATTCCAGTTACAAGTTCTATCTTAATAATTTTCTTGAAAGGTAAACTTAATTTCAATAAATTAATTAACTTTGGAGAAATAATGTTATCACTCATGCCACTATCATTCAACAATATAAACCCTTTACCTTTAATTAAACCTTCAAAAATTAGGAAAGAAAATTGAAATTTATGAAAACCTAAGTTAGTTTATGTAGAAATCTTCCTTATGGTTGTGATGGTAATTTGGATTTTGACTTTGTTCATTCTTGGGTGGGTTTTTGATTCTTGATTTGATTGGTCCTTTGTACCTTTGTTCATAATTTTGGACATTCTTGTTTGAAATATTCTTTGCCACAAACAAAACATCCTAACCCTGATTAAGCTCCTTTAGTTTATGTTTCTTCTACTGTTGCTTGTCGAAGGGTAGTTCATACTTGATTCAATTCTTCATAATCCTAAGCAATTCTATATGCTTCATCAACTATTTGAGGATTATATTCTCCTATTTGGGGATGGAATTATGCATGTAATCTACCAATGAACTTTAAAGCTAATTCTCCCTCAGCTTGGTGGCTTACATATCGAGAGATATCATAGAATTCCTTGTAGTAATATTCTAAGGATCACATTCCAAATCTTAAGAATAAAATCTCATCTTACGCTCTTTGAGGAAAGAATCCAGTACAAATTTTTGTTCAAAATCTTAACAAAAGTTGCGCCAGTTTGTAATCAAATCTTAAGATCTTAGTCCATTCTACCATGTTGTTGCAAGCCCTCTTAAATATAGGAAAATGAATTCTAAAAATTTTCGACTTAATAGATTTAACATATCAAAGTAAATTTTCACTGTATTAAGCCAATCTTTAGCCTTGGCATTGGATCCAGGAGCTCCATCATAATGATCTAATTTTACCTTCTTGTTATTAACTTGTGTCAATATTCTCTGGGTGCATTATGCCAATTCCTATATCCCATACCTTCATATTTTACTCTTTGATCTAAAGGAGGGATATCGGTGTCCTGGTGACTAGTAGGTTAGGGTTGATTTTGATGTGGATTCCTAGGAGGAAGCTCATCTTGATCTTGGTGTTAATCCCTAGGTGGAATGTCACTAGGATCTAAAGGCTGAGTGAGATGGTTAGTTAATTGCTTCATAGAGTTTGCAAAGCAATCCATCTTTCCTTGCACATTTGATAATTTATCCTATGAACTTTGAGATAATTTCCTAATTTCTCCACACATATTTTGCATCTTTATCCTAAACCCTTGATTTTACTAATGAACCTCTTCTTGAACATTCCTCATCTCATTAATATTATCCTCAAGGATATTTATTTAGTCATTAACTAGGTTATGCATCGCTCTCCAATGTACTCTTTGGGTTCCAAACATCAGTAAGTTGAAGAAATTAGGCATGTTGGCAATCCTTGGCCTATATGACTCTTTTTAAGGGTCTTGAGATAGTTAATTGGTTACAAAAGGGGTTGAAACTATCATGGATTTCTACTCAACCATAAAATCCTAAATTATTTCAAAACCTTGAACAATGAACTATTCCCTTATGCTCGGAAGGTCCAATTCTATTGGAATCAATTTTTGTTTAATTAAAAATGGAATTCAAAATCAAAAGTTATGACCATTTTAAGATGTAAGAATTTACACTATTTTCAAGACTTTCCAAGAGACCATCCATTCCAATTCTACTCCTAGATGAGCATGCTTAATTATGGAATATTTATCCCTATTGCTAGTAAAGCTTCAAATTCGAATTTTAAATACTATTTTTGCACATTCTTAATATAAACTAATATCTTAATGATGGGAATTTTGAATTTTCTATCAGTACACAAGAATTTCAAATTTTTCTTTAGTTGATGAAAAATTCAAAATTTTCATTAGGTGATGGAGAATTTTAAATCACACAGTAAATAGGGATGATGACAACAATGGTCATAGTGATAGCGATAGCAATAGCGATGTTGGAAGTAGGTCAAAAAAGGGAAAAAATAGCAATGTGCTTGTTGGTAGTGTGGTGATGTCTTCTTTCTTATTGTAGCCTACAATGGGCCAATGTAGCCTAGGTGTAGGCTATGTGCCCTCTAGAGAGGCCCATGTGTAAAGGCGATGCAACCTACATAGAGCCAACAAGGCTCACACAGGGTTGGCATTGCCTCCACATGGGCCCGCATGACCCTTAAGGGGGTTGACATAGTCCTAAATAAGGCCTACATGCCCAATGCTAAGCCAAAAAAGCCTAAGTGGGGCTTGTGCATCCCACACAAGGGTCCATGCAACCCTTGCAAGGGCCATTGCAGCCTACAGAAAAAGCAACATTGACGATGGACATGGGTTACTAGGCAACTAAAGCATCAATATAGGAATGTAGAGCAATGGCACATTTGCTAGGAGAGACATTTTTTGTAGTAATCATCAATGCTAAAGGATGCCAGAGATACCCATTATGGGCAATGTTGTTCATGGCTGCAGGGCACTGGGAGAGCTAATTATGGACAACGTTGTTGATGCCCATGAAGCACCAGGGGAGCCCTTTATGGATGGCAACAGCAGTCCCCGAAGAGCATTAGGGTAGCCCTTTATGATCAATCCCATTGGTGCCCATGGAGCATAAAGGTAGCCCTTTCTAAGTAGCATCATTGATTCCCATTAGTATCATTGATGCATGGTAGTGGTAGGCACTATAACATGGTATGCAGTAGCAACAAAGTGGTAGGACGTGACATGTGGCAATGGTAGAGAAACAGGCAATCGCAGAGCAATGGGGAGCGGTCGAGTGTGACATGGTAGGGTAGAACTAGGAGGGTGATGCACGGTCATCGAAGGATAGTAGCCTTGGAAATAAGGGCTCTGCTACCCTCCCTGCAAGGATAGCATATCCTTTGCTTGCCAACGGTCCTAAATTTTTTTTAAAAGAATGATTACGGATTGGGGTTGAACCTACAACCTCATGTATTTTTTTTAAATAAAAATAAATTTAAAATTTTAAAAAATATCTTTTTTTAACTACATGTAACCCAAGAAATGTCATATCTCCCAAATTGTAACTCAGATTTCAATGAAATTGGTACCATTGGAATCATCACAAAGAGTACTACACATTGAGTTAGAGATAGCACTATTTTGGATAACCTATCAATCACAAAATCATGAAAATTGAGTTTTAGATTTATTAAATCATTAATTAACTTAAATTGATACTTCCTATTTCCTTCTGTTAAGATTTTTGTTATTCTTTTATACATACATGAAGGAAAGAAGTCTTTGCCCATCATAGCATAGCATCAGTGAAAGATTGAAGGATTCCTCTTAGAGATTTCAAGTGACATCAAGGATTTCAACCATTGACATCATGGTACCAAAGCATCCTACTCAAGCTTCTTCTCAGGCTCCTTCTACTCCTTCGTCTAGTTCCAAATTAGTGTCCATTCTTTTACACCAAAATAATGCTATTACTTGTTCTAATTGTATTCATAGTTTACTTGGGAAGAAGGAGTTTCAATACCTTACAACTTCAAGGTTATCTGAATTACTTGTCTTTCCTATTTTTGAGCCATCATATTACAAAAGCTTCATAATGGAATGGTGTGATCTTTTTATTCCATTGATTTTCTATCCTGGGTTTTGATTATTTTTCCAAAGAAATTATCTGATTATGTCCATGATGTCTCTATTCACAAAATTCGATTCCTTCATGATGATTTCATTAATTAAATTTACTTTAATAATGTCAATTCATCCATAGTAAGGTCTTATGGCATCAACACCAAACTTATGTTAGTGCCCATTCTATTTATATACTTCATGATGTCATAACTCATAGAGTTTATGATTGGTCATTGTCTTATTTTACCACATTATACAATGTCATGAATAGAGCTATTGGTGCCTACAAAATCCTAATAACATTATACCATATTATGCATACCCTTGATCATATGCTTAATCCTAAGTTACAACCCTTCATCCAAACACTTTAGTCATTACAATTCCAAATTATGTTCTAAAGTTTTTGAAGAGGATGGGATTATAAAGGGTAAGATTGATGGTGGAGAGAAGGGTCAACTAGCTTTGAATTGTTATTGTTACTTATGTCTTTTTATGTATTTTATAGTTCATTCTAGGCTAAAGAATAAACCGATCCATAGTGCACAAACTAGAGCTACATAGGCTAAAGATGTTTAAGGTACTTCATCCATTTAAGGTGCTTTAACCTTTGAAAGGGTTCTGTCATGAGAACAAATTAAACTTACTAGTTCCAAGGTATATATATATAATAGCCTAGTTTATTAGTTTACTTGCTTTTCTAATAAATTCCTTTTTATAGAGGCAATGTACTAGGCAAGGTTCTGGTAGGTCAATAGTTATAAGACAAAAAGCCCAACAACAAACCAAACAAAAAGATAGAGATAGGATAAGGGAAAAAACCATAGATAAGTTTTAATTATTTTAAGTTTTGAATACTTCCCTTTTTCTTCCTTCTTCTTATGTGATATCTTCTTTTTCTTGTGTTGCAAATCTCCATGGATTAGAGGTACTTCATTTGAGAAATGGACAGAGATGATACCGTAGGTGCAAGTTTTGAACAAACTCCTATTCCTTCATCTCTCATTCCTCCACATAGATCACTGCATGTGCCATCTATTCATGCAACCCTTGTAAGAGGTTCCTTTCCACAAGTAGGGTCGACAATAGCTCTCGAGTTCATTCAAGTAATTCCTTAATTATCTATCTTGGGTTTTCCATATTCAATGGGACAAATAGGGATGGCTATCAAAGAAGAACTTGTGTTTCTTTGGCATCTTGGTCAACAAATTACCAATAACAAACCCTAATCTATTCACAAGGATATCTACCACATATTGGAGTCCTAATCATGCAACTTTAAGGAAGAATATGAATTAGTATAGGCTAGTGCTACATCATCTTTCTATCTAATTCCTAAGGATGCTTAAGAAGTTGGAGAGTGCCACATGTCTAGCTCATCATCTACAAACTCGTGAATAGTTTCTTCAAATTGATAATGATTAACTTTGGGTAAGTAGTTCTTATTCTTTTCTCTTCTCTTTTTCTTCTTTCTATTAGATTTTTTTATTCATAAGTCATAATTTTATTCTTGTTTTATGCAGAGGAAAGAGAAAGAATGGTAAAAAGACATGAACGATCAATCGATTTAGATGGAGATGTTGAACTCCCAACTTAAGAGAAGGGAGGAATCAGAAACTATAGAAAAGAGTGTCACTAAGTACATCAAGTAATTGTATGACTAATTGGCAGGATGCAAGGGAGTGCTTAGTAAAAAGAATTCCACTAATGAAGAATGGGAGGCATGATTGAAGATAGTCTCAGATCTCCTCAACTCATTCCATCAAAACAAATGATCACTATTGTTTTTATTATTTGTTTTATTTTACATCTTTCCTATTCTTGTGTTATGATTCTTCTTTTACATGTATTCTGCTTGGATGTACTTTTTTAAGAATAATAATAATATAATAATAATTTTCTTTCACTTTGTCTTTTGAATAGTGCTCTAGTACTAAATTTGACATCCCATTCTTGGATGTTGTAAAAACATGTTCATTCATCACTTAATTCATCACATATAATGTAAATACCATAAAATACTTGATAAATGAATGACTGGTACATAGAATATGAAAGAAAAATAGAGAAAAAATTTATTAATAAGAGTGGTATGCTATAAAATTCTTTAGGTTATCTTCCTATGGCACTTAAGCCTTAGAGGCAATCTAGCACTACCACCATGGTTAGGCTACCTAGTTAAAAGGGTGATTAGTCCCTTCTTTTCCCACTTCACCTAGCTCCTATCACTTACCATTTTAGGCTCCACAAGTCCATGTTGGCATGACCTCTAAACTTGACCTTAAATGGCATAGCTCAAACCCATTCTTGAGGGATACATGAATAATCGTAACTCCTCATAATGAGGAACCCCTTCATTTAAATTTTAATTACATTTTTATAATATGTTTCCACCCTTAACAAGGGACAGGATGTTACAAATCCCACCAATTAACAAGATTCTCTCATAGTAACTTTCATGGATATCAGTGATTAGAAAATCTTATTACACTTCAATAAGGTTTATTAATTAGAAGAAACCATGGTAAGATAAGGATACATCAACCCAAGTAACTCTTACCCATCTTATAGGATTGTTAGATTATTAATTAATTAAAATTATTTTAAGTTTCTCCCATGAGGCTAGTAATCATAGCCTAAGTCAACCTTGTCTTGCTATTACAATGGAGTGATGATGGATACAAGTAGACAAAGATTATGCCACATATCACTTTTCAATATGTGATCTTGCATGGCAGCTACCAAGCAATTGCATTAGAATTGTAACCTTGTATCATCAATTTGGAAGGGCACGTCCAAACATGATTATGTCTAATGTTACTAGGATGATAAGAAATGTATACTTTATTAGGTAACCCAACATGGATGTCATGTGCATCATATGTGACATAAAGCTAGTGAATGCAAATGTGTGTGATGGCATGACATGGCCCATTCAATAATACATAATAGCACATACATTATTATGCATTCAGTTTCCCTTCATTTGACATTTTATATGTTGATTTATTATGCAATTTTTTCAAAAGCATGAGAATAAAATTAGAGATTATGAGAAGGTGTAGAATCCATCCTTCTACAATCTATAAAAACTATGAAGAGGTACAAGAATCACCTTCTTGAACCCTTTTCTGAAAGCCAAAATTTTAACAATGAACAAGACTTCTAGAAGCTGGAATTTGTACAATTGAAAAGGCTACTAAAACCAAAATTCTTACTCTTCATAAACTTTTTGGAAGCTACAATTTTCACCATTCAAGAAACTTTTTAGAAAGTATAATTTGTGTTGGAAGCAAGGATTTGACCTACCAAAGAGGCTTTCAGAAGCAATAATTTATAGTAATGATTGGGCTACTGGAAGCTTCCATAGCTTATAGAAGCCAAAATCTTCATTAATTTTGAAGCTTCTAGTAACCAATATTTTAACTAATAATAAGATTTTTAGATGTGGAATTTTCAACATTTGAAGAGGCTTCAATTAGCTAAAATTTTAATAACAAACAAGATTTCCAAAAGCTAGAATTTGTACAATTGAAAAGGCTTACCAAAGCCAAAATTTACACTCCTTATAAACTTTCCCAAAGCTACAATTTTTACCACTACAATTTGTGATGCAAAAAATGCTTCATGTAAGGATTTAAAGTTTCAAAGAGGCTTTTGAAAGTAATAATTTGTACTAATGATTAGACTAATGGAAGCTTTCATAGCTTCTAAAAGCCAAAATTTTCATTATTTTTGAAGATTTCAAGTACTAATGAGGCTTTCAAAAGCCAAAATTTTCATTATTTTTGAAGCTTTCAAGTACTAATGAGGCTTCTAGAAGTGGGATTTTCAACAATTGAAAAGGCTTCCGATAATCAATATTTCAACTATTATTGAGACTTCGGAAAGTAACAATTTGTACAAATGCTGAGGCTATTGGAAGCTTCCATAGCTTTGGAAGTTAGAACCTTTGGTTTTGATTACTAATGAAGCTTACACAATCAAAATTATGACATGTTATACAAGTTTTCAGAATTAGAATTTTGAAGTTTTATACAGGTAGATAGAATCCTCTTTAGTAATATTAGCTTTCACAATATGCCTATATAAAGCAATACTACCATTATGAATTTTAGCTCCTGAAAGTCTTAGTTAATAGTTACAGTTAAAATATTGGCTTTTAAAAGTCTTGAATGCTTCTAAAAACCTCCTCAATAGTAAAAATTATGGCTTTCAAAAGCCTCTTCTATGGCTCAAATATATGCTTTAAAGAAGGCTCATTACAGGAAGACATTTTAGGTTCTAGAAGCTATGTTACAAGTTTTCAAAACAAGCCACCTTTTGGTGTACCACCATTCATTGAGGGCACTGGCAAAGCTATAGTGCCAACACTTGGGCAACGATGAGAGCCTCCATGATACTAAAGGCCAACACATTGGTGAAGCCATCGATGTAGAGGTAAATAACATAGAATCAATTAAGTGTTGTTTCATTCTTCCTGTAGGAGGTGTTGATGGTAGTCTAGTCGATGTCCTTGCTATTGACATTTTGGTATGTCAAAACCTTAAGAAAAAAAAGAAGAAAGGATTTTTGTGTGGTTTTTGTGTTTATAGGACAAGAACATCATCAAGATCTCAAGAAAGCATGTCAGAGTTGAAAGAGCATGGACAAGGAACGAAGAGTTGAAAGCTCATCTCTCATGATCATAGGAAAGTCTCAAGTGTTAAAGAACTTATGGTAGAAAGACATTTCCAAGAAATAGTAGACATCTCCCATCAAATAAAAATGTCTCTGAGTAGCAACCGATGTCTTGACTAAAGAGAAGAAGAATTAGTGAAGATGTCTTGCAAAAATAGTGAATTTCTACTACTAAGTAAAGTCATCTCCAAGAAATAGTAGACATCTTAGCTAAGTTAAAGATTTCTCAGAAGAAGATGTCTCTAAAAAATAGTAGATGTCTTTCTACTAAGAAAGACATCTTCATGTAGATGTCTTTCCTGAATGAAGGTCTAATGCACAAAGATGTCTCAGTCTCAAAGAAGACATCTCCAATGATTGTTAGATAGTTGTTGCAAAAATTTTGGGATGATTTCGAAAACATATTAGCTATAAGAACATTTCATTCCATTGGAAAATTAGAAAGCATTATGTACTATTAAGTGTCATTATTAAGCAATCATTATATACATCATTATCACGTTATTCTTTCTCATTGTACTATCTTTTGTCTATTTTAAGTGGTCAAAGTGAGCTATACCTCAAAGTGCAAGGATCAAAAAATTTAGTTGCACTCTTTCCTTGTAATTATTGTTCTCTTTTTTTGCCCTACGGGGTTGATCTACTTTTGGCAAGAAGGCATCTTTCTTGAGCTTGTCATGATCCTACGAGATTGAGTATTAGTATAGTACCATAATACTTCAATGCAAAGCTTAAGTTGTAAAGGTTGTGGGACCCTATAAAACACATTCTAGGCTTGTTAGTACCTTGTGAGATTGAATGGATTTGCAGTGAAAAATCACTCCATTATTGATGAAGCATCTAGTTTACTACATCAATTAGGCCACATCGACGAAGCCTCATTAACACAGTCACATCAACGTGATCTCGTTGATGCATCTTTCCAGGTGTTGATGTGGCCTCATTAACGCAGAGTCCATTTTCTACTATAAGTATGTGTCACCCACCGCATTTATGGCACATTTTGTTCAAATTATAGTGAAGCTCTTGTAGTTTGTTTCCACAAGAGTTAGATTACTTTCCAAGTGCCTGCAATAGGAGTTCGAAGAGTGTATAGATCTTTATTTAAGCAATAATGTACCTAATCCCATTGGTGTGAACAGTAATAAAGATGAGCCTTTTAAACATTTCTTGCAGCATTTGAACTAGATTATGTAAGCATTAATATTTTAATACTTTAATAATTCTAATGCTTTTTATTATTGCTTTATAGTTACAATACATTTTCGCAGTCCACGAGAATACATAAACACAACCACCTTGAACATATGTCTAATACTTGGAAACCCAGTGGCACTTAACATCTAGTAGCCTAATAGTGATTAGGACATGCTCAGGATGTGCATGGAGGATGGGACTGGCTACTTATGCTAGGGGTAGTTAAGTGATACCATAGTGGAATCTTAAATTATCTAGCCTTTTACTCCCTATATTAGAAGAATTAGATATTATAGATAAAAGAAAATATATAAAAATCATATGCCTCAGTCTCACTTAACCATCATTCTAGAATGTCAAGAGTGAGGTTAAGAGGACAATGACTATTCTAACTAGGATTTTCATGGCTAGAATACTATGCACAAGTGGTTGTAGTCTTCAGAATTCAACTGGATCATCCATGAACGCTCATGATTCATATGGTTGGACATAGGGGAACCTTGTCACTCATCATTGGCATCATTATTGGGGATTGTTAGTCTTACGTGCACTATTTAGCCTTAGCACAATCATCACTCACTTTGTTGGAACGAACCCATTACATCGAAATCTACTCACACTAGGCAACTTAGGTAAGTGCAAGGCACACCAAGTTATTTGTTGTCTAACACCAGTATGTATTCTTCTCATAGCCAAGACATATCCAACCCACAAGTGCCCTAGGAATTTTGGGTGGTATATACTCATTTAGATGAGTATATACCCAACTTCACCTTCATCCTGCAGCAGGATGAGCAGATGCAATAGCAAGAAATGGAGGGAAACATTATATTGCCCCTTGATCAATTGGTCACTAGAATGCTACTCCAAACTCTCACCAGAGTAGGCATTCAAGACTGAGGTGAGGAGTACATTATGGAGGATCATGAGTATTAGGACTATAGTCCAAATGAGGCACAACAAGAATAGGACCGACAATAGGAAAAACGCCATGAACAAGCAAAGGGAAAATGGTTCAGTAACCCTTTGTTTTTGCAGGACCAACATAGTGATGAGGAACCTATTTCTCATGGTTCCTGTTCCTTCAAATCTCCTTCCCAATATCAGAACATATGATCTATCAAATAGAACAAAGGATCAAGCAACCAGGAGTCCTAGGATGAGGAGGGATCTCATGGCAAAGCTCATGGAAGAGGTTAAGATGGATAAGAAGATTAAGGCCATTACCATGGAAGTGGAGGTGATCGACACCATGGTAGTGGTAGTTCTCCCCCTATTCTCCATCCTCTTGTTCCATTTTATCTTCATCAGGTTCTAATTCTGACCGCAACTGTCGTAGGAGAGATTGTGATGATGATGATGGTAGAGACCAACATGATCGAGGAGGCCGGTAGAGACATCATGACCAAGGGCATGGGCAGTCACAAGAGGCTCCCCATTACAAAAGGAGGGGTAGCAAAGACCATCATAGACATCATGGCCATCATCAAAACCATGAATTTGATGAACCATTTCTTTCCACTCGAAGCATGCTCAACATAATGAAGGAAATTCACATACCTACCAGCCAATTAAGAGATAGTCGAATCAAGTGCCTTCATATGAACAACATTCCCAGATTTGAAGGGGTATATAATTATGATATGTAGACTCACCTACAAGCATTTCATGATGCCTACACCCTATAGAATATTGAAAATTAATGGCAAAAACTCAAGCTATTCACCCGAACACTCATCAAGAAAGCAGAAAGTTGGTATCAATCTTTCGAGTCAAAATCAATTAGGCAATGGAGTATGATGTTAGAGCTTTTCAATGACAAAAACCAAACTTACTTTAGAGTGTCTAATTTGAGATGAAAAATTTAGGGATGGAAACAAGGTAGCTACGAACCCTTGGATGCAACCATGGGCAGATATTACTCCTTGTTGCACCGATGCCTTGGTCGTGGCTACTCTCAGTGGGAACGACTCCACCATGTCATAGATGGGCTCCATTTCAAAATAAGAAGAACCCTTGGCATTTACGCTCAAGGATGGCTATCCGAGTTAAGGGCTCATTAGCTTCAACAATTAATTAAGCAAGTAGCCAAGGAAGAGGAAGAACTACGGAAGCAGGAAGGTGCAAAGGAATATAATGAGGATCCTTCCATTTGAAGGAGGGAAGTTTGATTCTGTCAAGATGAAGAGGAATCACCACTAGATGCAGTGGTGAATAGAAAAACCTTTCCCATACAAAAATTTGCTTCTAAAATTTCGACCAAGGTGGACAAGATGTGGGATTCTTTGGATGAAAAATTCCAAAGTGTTTTAAAAATCACAAAAGAATCCAAAGAACACAGTAATAATTGGGACTGAAAAAGAAGAAAAGAAGCTGAATGTGCCTACCACAAAGGTAAGGGCAAGGTTTCTATAGTAGAACAAGTTACAAACTCTAACATCAAGGAAGATAATAGATGTGACATATGCCAGTACAAACATCCCAAGAGATGTTACCTTGTGGTGTCACATTTGCAAGAGTTTGGGATGTATGCTCTAAATCCTCACTTAGAAAAAAGGTAAACACCCCGCAGATTGCCTTATCCCCAAGGCAGTTCCAAGAAGTTCCACCAGAAATAAGGATATTATCCAATTGAAGCTCCACCACAACCATATGAGCACTACCAGTAATGGTAGCATCGATAGTCATGGGGGATACCACCTCCAAGGCAATAGTACCCTTACCGGTAGCCAGATCCTTATGGGTACTACATTTAGTAGCCAATCTCCCCATGTGACTCTTCTAGTCATGCGACCTTTCAAACTCATTACTACCCTCCAAAATACTTTTGGGCCCAATCTCCATCACCTAGAGGGAAAACCCACATCTACACTATCCTCCACCACCTTCTTCTGCCACACCTATCCATAAGCCCTCAACTCAGCTACCTCCTACTCCGCCCATGCAGGGAGAGATACCTCCACAATCACAACAATGTAATGCCATGAGGGCCATCAATTTACAATTAGCTCCTCAACCGAGGAGGTCAAAATCACAACCATGAAAATGTCATTTTTTCAGCTTAATAACCTAAACATACCCTCACACTCACCTACGGCTAGTGCCCCTACATCTCCAATTGCCTCTGATGCTCAATCCTTCAAGAAACCTTTAAACCAAATGCCTTCCAAAGTGAAAACCATCATGTTAACACATATTGTGATGGACTGGATAAAGGCATGTCATCTCCCTTGAAAATTGGCTGATCCAGGAAGCCCCCTCATATACCTTCAGGTAGTAGGAAATAGGCCATGCAAAGCTCTTTTTGATTCAGGGTCAAGTGTCAACTTGATTTCACATGATATGTACAAGACTTGGAACCTACCCCCATTGAAGAAAAGCAACATTTAGCTTGAGTTGGTAGACCAATCCATTACTGTTCCCTTGGGATTGGTAGAAGATATTATGACCACCGTTTGTGGGTGGTCCTACCCTACTAATTTTCTGGTAATCTGTGTCAATAATTGCAAGGGGGACTTCCTAATTATAATGGAAAGAGCATGGCTCAACATGGTGGATGCATGTTTGGAACTCCAAAATCTCTCCCTTGAAATTTTCAAGGAAAATCCTTTTGGAAAGATCGAGAAGAAGTGTGTTACATGCATCATGTACAATGACTCCGGGTGCAACTGTCTGTAGCAACTCTGGTCCATTAAGCGAACATCTATTCAAGCATGTAGTCAGTGTGCCATCGAATCACAAATTTAATGATGCTTGTACATAGCCACCACTAACCAAGAAGGCACCCAGTGGCTAATTGTTAATTCTGATAGTAGCACCCTATGCATGGAATCCTCTAAGAGCCTTTTATGTACCTATATGGGGAGCATAGATGAACTAGAATAGGTCCATGAACAATTTTCCACTACTAATGATGCCACTAATTAGGGAAAGCTACATATCCATGAAAGCTTTAAATAGGTGCCCCTAGAACTAAAACCCTTACTGGTCAATCTAGAATATGCATTCTTGCAAAATGGTAAACTGGTAATAATCAATGCCACTCTTATTCCAGAGAAAAAAGAGAAGTTGCTAAGGATGGTAAACAAGTGGTTGACTACCTTCACATGGTCATATCCTGAGTTAATAGGGATTGATCCTAGGCTATGCCAACATTGAATTTATATCAACCTTTCCATGAAGCCACAACAACAGCTATAAAGATTGTCAAGGATGAAATTGAGAAATTGCTGAAGGTGGGATTCATCTACCCCATTATGGATAGTGAGTGGATCCACCCACTCATTATTATGCCGAAAAAGGGTGGCAAATAGAGAGTCTGTATTGATTTTAAATTAATAAATATGGTAATCTTTAAGGACCATTTTTCACTTCCATTTTTGGACCAAGTGTTGGATACCATTTTAGGGCATTGTTACTACAGTTTCCTTCATGGTTATAGTGGCTATAACCAAATCCATATTGCACCATAGGACTAGGCCAAGAAAACATTTATGAGTCTGTGGGAAACTTTTGCATATAGGAAGATGCCCTTTGGCCTGTGTAATGTGTCTGTAACCTTCCAATGCCTTGTCCTCAGCATCTTCCAATAGTAGATCAGCAATGGTGTAGAAATTTTTATGGATGACTTATCCACCTATGGAGCAACATTTGAGTAAGCCTTGGACCACCTTGAGCAAGTTTTGAAGTGATTTGTAGAAATTAACTTACAGCTCAACTGGCAAAAGAGCCATCTAATGGTCCAAGAAGGCATCGTTTTGGGGCATCGAATTTCACAAGAAGGGATTAGAGTGGATCCTGAGAAAATTAGGGTTATCCAAGGAATTACCAGTTAGTTGGAAACTGTAAGGGACGTCCAATCATTCCTTGGACACACTGGCTACTAAGAATTCTTCATCAAGAATTTCACAAAGATAGCCAAGCCATTGGTGGAGCTAACAAAGAAAGACACTCCATTTTTCTGGACTAGGGAATGTGAATCTACATTCCAAATGCTAAAGAAAAAAATTGTAGAGACTACAATTCTATGAGCCCCTGATTGGTCCAAACCATTGCACATCATGCCAAATGTGTCTAACTATGCATTGGGAGCCATGCTCACACAATTGGATGACTAGAAGTATCCATATTACATCCACCGTGCAAGCCAAAGTATTGTGGGTGCTCAGCTAAATTACACCACCACCAAAAAGGAATTAATGACGGTGGTGTTTTCTTTGGAAAATTTTTGACACTATGTGCTTGGATACAAGGTGTTTATGCATATAGACCCCAGTTCCATCTAGTTCCTTATGAAAAAACCAACAGTGAGCCCCCGTGTTATACAGTGGCTCATGATCCTTCAAGAATTTGACCTTGCCATGGTAGACAAAAAGGAAAGCAAGAATGTGGTTGTTGATCACTTGTCTCAATTATAATGGGATAGCACAGAGGAGGAGATCCTACTCTTTGACTAGTTTCTAGATGAACTCCTCTTTGCTGGAGTAATTGCAAAGGAGTCACCCACAGGATCAAATTGGTTTGATGAAATCCTTACCTATCTTTTTACACAAGAACTACCAAAGGAGTTAGATCATCGACAGAAAAAATGGTTTCTTTACAAAGATAAGCACTTTATGGAAATCAATGGACATATTTACAAGGTGTGTGCAAATGGCTTGGCTTGATGTTGTGTCCATGATATAGATCAACTACACATCCTCCAGGATGCTCATGAGGGCCCTTGTGGGGGCCATTATGCAAGAAGGTGCATGGCCATTAAGATCCTACTTGTAGGATACTACTAGCCTACACTCTTCAAAGATTCTCAATGGTTCATCTGCTCCTGTGATCGATGTCAAAAAGATGGTGGAATGATGGAAAGAATGGAGGGACCTCAACAGTGGATTCAGCCACTAGAACCCTTCAACATTTGGGGTATTGACTTCATGGGCTCCATCACACCCATGTCAAATGGGAAGGTGTACATTATTGTCATAGTGGATTACTATACAAAGTGGGCAGAGGCGATAGCTGTCATCGACTGTTCCTCAAGCACGACTATGCTATTTTTTCACCAGCAAATCGTGAACAAATTTGGGGTGTCGCATGCACTCATTTCAAATAATGGCACTCACTTCACGAGTGCTAATTTTCATAAACTCATGCAGCATTTGGGAGTAGAACATAAACTAATAACACCCTATTACCCTGAAGCCAATGGGCAAGCTAAGCTCACAAACCAGCAAATTACAAAGATCCTAACTAGGATGATTAGCAAATATAGGAGGGATTGGAGCACAAAACTTAACGATGCTCTCTGGGCCTACTACTCAACCTAGAAAATTTCTATAGGCTACTCCCCTTACGAGTTGGTGTACAAAAAACTATTGACGCTCCCAATTTAGGCAGAACTCTGAATACTATCCACTGCAAGTGACTTAGTTCTTGACTTAGCCCTAGCACAATGAGAATGGCTCATCAACTTAAATGTGCTAGATGAGAATCAATTAGTAGCCCTATCATCAAATGAGGTGCATAAGGCATATAACAAACAACATCATGACCTTAGGATTTGAAAGGTAACATTTCAACATGAAGATAAGGTTCTCTATTAGAACCCCACACATGTGCCACAAAGGACCATGTTTCAAACACTATGGGAGGAACCTTATATTGTTTCCAAGACCTTTCCATCTAAGGCTCTACTCATACACAAACTTGAAGACCCAAAAAAAATGTAGTTGGTCAACATGCAATAATTAAAACCCTTCCATGAAATACACCAAATGAGTGTCGCTACCACTTCACCAAGTGGTTGACCATGGTCCATCTTTCGAATCTCCTCCTCCAAGCTTAGTTGTGGGGGAGACCACTACCCATGCTAAAATAGTTGTCCTGGATTCTTAGGTCTTTTCTATATTTTTTGTTTTACAAAATTTTTGTTTTACACCATCATTCCTATGTTTAACATTTCTTACCTACTCTTTATCATTTTTATATATAAATATATTTCACCTTTTGTTGTCTTATTCTGTTTTATTTTATTTTCCTCTATTTATTTTCACTAATAAAGTTGTCTTATTGCCACAAGATGTGATGGTGTGATGGTTTCTCCCAATGGGGGTTTGCTTATTATGGTTTGCCTATTATATCTAGTTCTTACCTTAGCATTTTGGTTTCAGAAAACTAAGTTATGCTTTCTTTCATGCAACAGGCAGTGAGTCCATGACATTCAACCGCTCACACTTTTCTATGGTGTCCCAGGATCAAGAGAAGTATAGTCCCTTTTCCATTAATCAACTCCAATAAATCTTGGACCTTGGTGGATTCCACATTTGGGAAGGGTCCAAGTGGTAAGGAAAAAGGTGTGACTTCAAGGGGATGTGGCGAACTACGTATCCTCCTACAATCTCTCATGCATTACTGCCCTCAAGGATTCCTTTCCATTCCATGACAATGAATAATAGGAAGCTAACATGTCCTTACCTGGTGTGGTTTCCATTTGAACAACAAAAGAAAAAAAACCAATAATGGAAGTTCAAAGCACACCCATTGGACCAACCAATATATCCTTGCATGGTGTGGTTCCCATTCAAAACAAATAGAAAAAAAAACAATAATGAGAATTCAAAGCAAACCCCTTAGATCAAATAATGGGCTACAAGCACTGGTTATGGGACTAGAAAGCCATGTTACCTAGACTTGAAGGTCCCCTCTAACTAGGGCCCTTCCTTACTTTCTACTTCTCTTTTCTTCTTTCTAACGAATGGGATTTGGTCTCTAAGGGCATGTGTATGTCTTGGGTGGGTGGATTGGTATTAGTCCAACACTACAACATCACTAGACATGGTCAATCTTGATCCAGACCTGAAGCAGATTCTTATTGGGTCACTTAACCACATAATTCACAAAGGGACTGTATCAATCTTAACCTCAGCACTCCATTCCACAAACTCTCCCCTTCATCCGTTGCTCTCTATTCCTCACCTCATTGTCAGTTTCATGTTTTGATCATGTATCTTGGTCTGCTAGTACTTGTAAATCCTTTGGTTGGTTCTCGAAGATGCGAGTATTAACCCTTGGTGACCATTAATTAACTATGGGGGCTACGAACTCCTAGGTTGAAGATGTGCAAGGGCAAATAAGGTTGGAGCTTGCTATGGGGAGGACCCGCTTGCATATCCTTTGGTTCCACTTGTTAATCTCCTATTCCTTTGATATAATTCGTGAACCATTTCTATGCTGGCCATCGTGGGGCCCTTCATCTCCCATGCTTCATATTCTAATATTCTCTTGACTCTAACTCTTTTTCTAACACTGACATCTCTTCTTCTTTGTTTCATGATGTTCTTGGATCTCTGAGCTTTTGAATGACTCAAATTTTATGCTAAACTTCGTAGATTTGGACCTTTAATTCATCAATCAACTATGGTCAATGTAGCCAAATAGCTGCATCGACGTGACCCCATATACGTATCCACATGCATTTACACAACCCTATTTATGCTGCCCCATCGACATAGTGACCAAACTACTATATATACGTGCATCGTGCCTTTGAATTTTATCCATTTACTCATAACGCTAGGGGAGTTTTTTTGTGTTTTTTGTGTCCAATCTCCTTCTCGAGCACATAACTTTCCTACCATTTGTCCCAATCCAACCATTCTTTCATCCTTTAGCTACCAGAGGTATGCTCTACGTTGGGGGGGGGGGCATGATTCTATCGATTATGGCATGTGTCGCTAATCAAAGACTTAATGCCTCTTAAGGTTAATCAACGAGTTAGTTCTAACTCATCATAATAATCAAAGAATTAGTTTTAATTCAACAATAATTAGGATGCATGTGTCACTATCATAACCTGGCCATGCCATCATGGGAAGGTATATTATTGTCATTTTGGGCAACACACACACATTTTAATTCATGTTTATGCTATGATTGTAGATGGCACCAAAACCAAGGCATCTAAGGGAGGAAGGACCATCACAACCTCGGGACAAGTGACCTAGAACTGGACGGGAACAGGGCACGCAACCTTAGGAGCACATAGAGGGTTCACATGCAACTAGCCCTCTCTATGAGGAATCCAATGTGGAATCTATTCATCAGATTCTAGAAGAAGAGGTTCCCATAGAATAATCACATAGGGATGAGACTCCAATGAGTGCATCAACACTTGAGGTCACCTTGACCAGGGTCTACCTTAACGCTATCAAGCCGAAGGAGCTGCAACAAAAGGTCTTTTAAGAATTAAACTTTGAACCATTCCTAGAAAGTGTGCTAGAAGAAGTCAAAAATTAGTTGCAAAGTTCTCCCATGTGGCCAATAATCACATCTAGTGGTGAGTGGTATCTAGGGGAAACCTATCTCTTCTAGATGAATCGACAGCCAAGGTCGCGAGTAAGAATGAAGGACATCCATGTGTCTTACTCTATGAAGGAAATCATGCAAGCTCTTGGCTTGCCTAAGATCGGGGCTAATGTGGCAGAAATTTCAAAACAAGTAGACCCCGAGGTAAAAGTGGAGTGGACAATGTGATGCTATGGGATAGACCATAAGGAGTTTGGCACATTGACCACCACAGAAAGAGTTTACTCTAAAATTGTGTCTTACCACTTAAATCCAATGGTAAGACCCATCAAAATCACTACCTTCTCTACTCGTGTGTGTGCCACTTTAAGCGGGAAATTTCCTATCAACCTTCCACAATTACTCTTCTTGGAAATTGAGAAATGGTTCAGAGAAAATGAACATGGAATGTGAGCTTTTCCCTTTCCTTGCCTAATCAAAAAATTGTGCAAATAGGTAGGGATAACACAATATGCCAATGACACACTCTATCATGCCCCAGTTGCCTTGTGGCATGAAATGATGAATGATAAAACACTTGCCACAATAAGAACATAGGAAGAGAAACAACCACCTCCATCGCCTACGCAAGTAATAGGGTCAGACTCATGCATGATCATAGAGCACATACATGAGATCCAATAGTCGCTCCTATGCTAATAGAAGCAACAAGTAGGAGCTAGCAATGGTGGAGACCCTTCTGTGTATCGCCCTACCTTGAGCCATCTAGAACAAGTAGCTTGATCTATGAGCTTGCTAGAGAGGGCAGGGCCGATGTTTTTGGCTGTGTGAACACAAGTTCCCACGAGAATAGACCCTAGCACTCAAGAAGTAACAATGTCAATAACCCAAAAATTATTTCCAAAAGTTTTAGAAAATGCTGCTACTTTCTTGGTTCACTTGAAGGAAGGCGAGGGGACAATTGTCCTAGTAATGTAGCATCAAGGATAGGAAGTCACAGCAGAAGTGCTTGCTGACATGATCACCATAGCTCTCAATGCACATGTGGTGCTTGTATCAGATGTACATGGGCTTAGAGATGTGCAAACATCTACAGGGACTTAGAGTGGCATACTCAATGCATCACAACATGAAGAATTATTAGACCAACTAGTGGGAATCAGGAAACCACTTTTAGATGTCTTTGACCTTTCAGACAACATCACTACAACCTATTTGGAGTTGCTCTTGGCAAAGGGAAAGTGCCTCATCCTAGAGGGGCAACTTAAGGTAGCTTAGGAAGATATTCAACGCCTAGCTACAAAAGTTACCCAGCTAAGGACTCCACTAGCTGACCCAACTATACTCAACTATGACCTCACCAAAGATGAAGCTTTTCAAAAACTTCAAACCAAGCTTCAAATGGTCATGTATGAGTGAGAGTTAGTGATCTTTGATAAGTCCTTAGTGGAAGCTCGTTCTTATCATCTAAACAAGGACTTGGCAGAGGTCTGCCAGGAGAATGTTGGATTGACCACAGAAATTCATTGCCTATGTAATGTTAGTGTTAAAAATCAACAAATGAGAGATTTTATCCACCAATAGTAGGAAGAGCCAACTAGGGTAAACACTGATGTGAGAAGATTGGCTATCGAAAATCACAATCTCTCAATAGAGGAAGTCCAAGCCTTGCAACAGAAGTTGGCCATTGAAATTTCCACTTGGAAAAATGAATGTTGGTGTTGAAAATTAACAAATGAGAGATTTTATCCACCAAAAGTAGGAAGAGCTAGCTAGGGTAAACATCGATGTGAGAAGATTGGCTACGAAAAGTTGTAATCTATTAATGGAGAAAGTTTGAGCCTTGCGACAGAAGTCGACCATTGAAATTTCCGCTTGGAAAAATGAGGCCCTCAAGTTTGAATGAGTGAAAAATCACTATAGGGACCAAGTGGGATTGCAAAAAGAAATTAACAAGAAAGAAATCCAAGTCGCAAAGGCTAAGATTAATCAAGCCCTCCAACAACTCAAGGAAGGAGGTGAGGTATGGCAACCCATCTTTGATGAATTAAATGCCTACAACCAAGCTGAGATTCATCTTAAGGAGCTGCAAATTGAAGAAAGGATAGAATATATGGAACTAGCCAACCTTCGTTATGCAAACCTAGCCATGCTTACAGCTGGGAGGCTATGGTCAGATCTTGAAAAGCACGTGGCCACCTCATATTCTTTATACGAGGGCGAGTTCAAGCCACATAAAGAGACAAAGAAAAAGCTAGAAATAGTAAATGTGGAACTCAAAGTTCTTTGCACTCACTTTGAAGGGCAATGCTCTGTTGTGGAGAACTTAGCCCAACAGATGAATGACTACCAGCAACTACAAGCATTAGTCCAAGCATTCGATATTGAATGAAGATAGTTTGTAGTCTGGTTTTTCAATTTAAAGGAGCTCTTCCCTACACTTCCATGCCCTTGGGATGTTCCTATTCCAGCACACATTGGCAAATCCACTTGGATATTGAACAACCCCAGAAGTAAAGAAGATAAAATGAGGGCTCTATTAGATGCTTTCTAATTGCTTTTGAAAGCTGCAATAGTCATAGGACAACCACAACCACCACCTTAACCACCACATGCACCTGAAGCTAGTGAGGACCTACCAAAACCATCGTCACTAGGAACTGTATGATCCTCTTCAATAACTTTAGCATCTTAGTGGGGTTGTGAGTCCATTATTGTCAAGGTGTTCAATTTTTTTGTCCACAAACACCATAATTTTATAATTCTCTTCCATACACTCAGGCACTTGGTGTGTTGCTAGCGTCAGTGTGTGTATTGATATGTTTTGCTATGTGTGTCACTAGTAACCTCATACCTTCCAAATTGTAACAAACTCGAGGACAAGTTTTCACTAAGTTGTGGGGGTATGATGAAGCATCTAGTCCACTATGTCAACTAGGTCACATCAATGAAGCCTCGTTAACACAACCACGTTGATGTGACCCCATCAATGCATCTTTCTAGGCATTGATGTGGTGTTGTCAACGTAGATTCCATTTTCTACTATAAATATGCATGCACCCATAGCATTTATGGCATCGTTTGTTCAAATTGTAGCAAAGCTCTTGTAGTTTATTTCCGCAAGAGTTACATTATTTTCCAAGTTCCTACAGTAGGAGTTCAAAGAGTGTATAGCTCTTTGTTTGAGTTCTAATGTACCTGAGCCCATTAGCATGAACAGCAATAAAGATGAGCTTTTTAAACATTCCTTGCAACATTTGAACTAGATTACGTAAGCATTAATATTTTAATACTTTAATAATTCTAATGCTTTTTTTTATCACTTTATAGTTACAGTACATTTTCATAGTCCATGAGAGCACATAAGCACCACCACCTCAAACATAGGTCTTACACTTGGCAACCTAGTGACACTTAACATCTAGCAACCCAGTAGTGCTTAGGACATGCTCAGGATGTGCATGGAGGGTAGGATCAGCTACTTATACTAGGGGTAGTTAAGCGATAACGTAGTGGAATCTTAAATTATCTAGCCTTTTACTTCCTATATTAGAAGAATTTGATATTACATATAAAAGAAAATATATAAAAATCATATGCCTCAGTCTCACTTAACCATCATTCTAGAATGTCACAAGTAAGGTTGAGAGGACAATGACCATTCTAACTAGGATTTTGGTGGCTAGAATATTGTGTGTAAGTGCTCGTAGTCTTTGAAATTCAACCGGATCGTGCATGAATGCTCGTGATTTGTATGGTTGGGAATAGGGGAACCTTGTCGCTCATCAATTATGGAGCTTAGGGCTTGTACTAGGTTTGGTACCCTTCAAAAAACATTTTGAGAGGAACAACATCAGGAGGTGTGCTAGAAAACTACCCTTTGAGTGTGGACTACCCAAGTTGGGGAACCACATTAAAATTAGTGAGTGCTTTGTGTTAAATAATTTTTATTTGGGGAACTAATTCATTACCACCCCCCCTCCCATTTGACCCCCACTAAGTTTAATGATCCTCAAGTGCTATTAGAGCCTAGTACTCTTCTTTTGTCATCAAATTCAAGAGTAAACAAAGCCACCCATGTTCAATGGATTTGAACTTTCCTATTGAAAGGTAAGGATGTAGAGCTTCTTCAAATTGATGGAGTTGGAGTCTAGGAATCCATCCTTGAAGGCTACACATCATCCATCAATAGCATAACAAAAGCCATCAATCCATGAAGCAAATGAACATAAGAAGAAAAGATAAGTTCATGCTTAATTCAAAAGAAAAAAGTTATTTATATTGTAATTTCAACAAATCTAAATTTAATAGAGTAGCTAGTTGTAAAATGCTCAAAGAAATTTAAAGTAGTTGATACGCTAAGCAGTTGATGTGCCCTTGCAAGCCACACCCTACTAACTCTAGAGGCTACTTATAATAGAACTATAATAGTTATTGATATAAACTCATAGTTTTGCAAAGTGAGTATGGTAAGATAAAAATGAGAGAAGGAGAAAAAATAAAAGATGATTTCTCTAGAGCATATGATCTTATTGTGGCTATTAGAGGTATTGATAAATATTTACTCATAAGTGATGTCATATTTAAAATGATTAGAACTCTCCAACTGGAGTTTAAGGTCATGACCATAAAGGAGATTAGAGAATTTTTTTCTTTGAAACTTGAAAAGCTTCAAAGTTCTCTTCTTGCTTATGAGATGAACCTCATAAGTGAAGGGGTTATTCAAGAAAAACACATAGCCCTAAAATTAGCCTCCAAAGAAAAGGAACCTACTAAACAAAATACAAGCAATGAATAGGAGATAGCTCTTCTCTTAAGAAGGCTACAAATACATATGGAAATAAGAAGTAACAATTTCAATCAACAAGAATCCAATCAATTCAAAGGTAAGGAAAGAAATAGAACTTCTACAAATTCTAACTTTGATTCCTCTTGAATAGAATGTTGGGGTAGGTGGTAGAAGAGGGCATGTGTCCTCCAAATGTCTTAGTAATCATAGGTTACAACAGAGAGACAAAAATGATGAGGAGATCAAGAATACCAACTTCTATACAAGTTGGGATGATGGAAAGAAAAATGCAGAAGAAGTAGATGATGATGCTCAAAATTCACACCTCTTCTATATGGGTCTTACAGATGATGTTGTTGACTCCTTAGATGATGAACTGAATGATGAGGAAAGGTTTAATTTTTTATGTAATGAATTATTATCTTTTCAAAATCTCTACAATAATTTGAATAAGAAAGTTAAGAAAAAAGATCATGAGATATCTCTATTAAATTCAACAGTTTCCAATCTTACCAAAGAACTCTAAGACCTAAGAATTGAGAATCAAAAACTAACCTTGTATTATGAGTAGGATAAAGTGGAAATTATAGATGTAAAAATTGTGCATGAAAGATTGGTTAAAGGGAAAGAGTCACTTCAAATGGTCGTAGGAAAAAGAAGAAGTCTACATGATAAGAGTGGACTTGGATGTTGTACACAAGAAGAAGCATCTTCACCAACTCCATCTCAACAAAATACTACACCAAAGAATGAAGAATCAATGGGAACCACATCTCAACCAAGAGTAGCTCCAAGGCTTAATCACTTCCACTACTATAGGAAAGTAAGATGTTATTATTATCATACATTTAAGCATTAGCAATGGGATTAAAATTTAAAATATTATCACATGAGAACTTTCTCATATCATAGGACTCCTTGGTCTTATCTAAATGTGCTTAGAAATAATTTTTCATAGGGTAAAAACGATAGGCAAACAAATCAAAGAGGAGGCAAGAAAGATTTGACAACTCAAAAGAATGAGGAAGTTAGAAAATTTTGAAGAATAAAGAGGAAGAAACCTAAGAATGAGAAAACACTATTCAACCAATTTGTGAAATGGAGCCAAGCCTTGAAAATTGAAGAAGTCTATGTAAAAAGAGAAACCTTGAAAGAGGAATCTCATTCTCTAGAACTCTAGGCACTATAATTATCAATTACGAGCAAGTTAAGTCAAGGTATGTTTCTATCTTCTTGCTTGCTAAATTTTGTATTAGTATTTAATTTGGAAAGTCTAAATTATTTTTTATATGTGCTTACTTTATTTATGGGATGTTATCTCTAGATCAACTCTTATAAGAGAAGAATTCTTTTAATAATTGTTTATGGTATCCTTTACATGATCATGATGGAATTGGATTTATGAAATTCTATGGTGTGGCACTTGTAATGAATTTATTGTAAATCATATTTTAGTTTCCTATCTTGGCTTTTGGCCTTTAACCATTGCATGTAATTCATGGTCTAAAAACCTTGTGGTGAACTCTTCATTGTTTATTGTGATTTCCTAAGATATAAAAGCTCTTTTCTTTTGAATTACTACTTTTGGTGAAAAGTATGAATCTTGAATATGCTGAAGATACATGTCTAAAAGTACTATTGATACTACTAATAAGAGACTCTAGTCTCTGTACTTCATCATATCATTGCTTGATAGGAACAATACTGTTATGGTAAAAGAGCCTTGTTAATCACCTTTAACAACAACAAGATGATCCACAGGAACTCAAAGGGAGCACAAAAATCTGCACATATGCAAGGGGAGTATGTTCTTAATCATCGTTTGTCATACAAGAGGCCACCAACAATAGGGGGAGTCTTTTAAGACCTCCAACAAAAGATACTTAAGTAATAAGACATTCCACTCCATTCTCCCTCAATTATAAATGAGCAAGGACAAGACAACATTTATTAAATCGTTTTCAAAAGATGAATGTTTATGGTGAAAGCTCCTGATCTTTATATATTATATAAAATTACTTATGAGATCTATTTATTGTCTAACCTTTGGTATGTTGAGAATATATCTTTTTAAGCACCTAAGGCCCTTATTACAAGTATGAGTTGAAAAGTACTAAAATAGGTGTTCATGATCTCTTTTGGTAAGAAATAAAGTATATATATATATACTTACTATTTTTTTTATGCTCAACTTGATTGTCATATATTAGTTTATGATTTCTTTTGTTGTCATATGTGTTTCATCATTTGATATAATAAGATGTCTTTCTTTGTCTTAAAAGTTGAATATGCATGTTCTACCTACCATCAATTTTCTATGCCTTATCATGATATTTCAAAAGGAGGTGATGAAGTGTCATTAAGTCAATGCATCAACTAGGCTGCATATACGCGGCCACATTAACACGGGCACGTCGACATAGCCTTCCTACATCGACGTGGCCCCGTTTACGTAGCCACCTATCCCAGCCTATAAATAAGAGGGCTTTCCACCTCATTTTGGAATCTTTTGAGTAGTTGTAGTGAAGCCCTTGCATTTTGTTTCCATAGGAGTTATATTATTTTCCCAAGTGCATGCCGCAATGTGATGCTTGTAATTGTATGGCACCTTTATTTGAGTGTGATGTACTTGGACGCGCACATGATCGAAAATAAAGATCGATATTACTTCATCATTGCAGCATTCACTTAGTTTTACTTATTTAATTATTATTGTTCATTGTTATTGTTATTTATTTATTTTTTCTTAGTTAATATTTCTTTATCATCATTTACTATTCCTGCTGTTAAATACGGAATGAGTACGACTTAATCACGAGCATTTAAGTGTGACTACTTGGTAACCTAGCAGTGTACCTAGGATCTATACTTGGTAATCCCAATAGTAGTCGTGCATGAGGTCCAAGATGTGTACAGATGATTAAGGAACAGATGCTCATCACACTTAGGCTAGCTTAGACTCATTTCCTATTGCTCATTAGTTTAATCAATATTATTTTCTATTGTCTCTAGGAGTAGCATTAGTTTAGGATCACATCATATGCCTCACTCTAGACTAAACCATACATGAAAAAGAAAATACTAGTCCAGGTGGGAAGATAGCAAACTGCGATCAACATGTAACTATCTAGATACCACAACTAGCCTATCCACGGAGTTTGACTGGATCGTGCATGAACACTCATATTCATATGGTTGAGTGTAGGGGTACCTAGTCACTCATCATTGGTGCTATTTCCAGGGATGGTGCTAGTTATTTAGATTAGTTATATCATACAAGATCGCTGTAACAAGTATTAACGATATATCCTTTAGAAAAGAAATTAAATTAAAATTCAATTAAGTCACACATGGTTCACAACCATGTCTCTCTCACAAGACTATGACAATGCAACAACTAGTAGAGCAACTCATTGGATAACCAACGAACTATATGACAATGAAGGTTGGAGTACACAACCTAAAGTGGGGGTTTCCTATAAACATGAACAAAAGCAACGTCATCCCAACACATGAAAGCATAACTTACCCAATGACGATGAACCCCTACTGGCCACTACAAGCTTAACTGAAATACAAGAGGCTATTCGAATAGCCCATAGGCATTGTAAGGAAAGTTTTCTACCCATGCTTGATTTAAACAACTTTCCCAAGTTTTTAGGAGGCTATGATTTAGATCCATAATAACATTTACAAGAATTCTACGATGCCTGTACATGGAACAATATTGATAATGGGTGGCAAAAACTTAAGCTCTTTCATTTGACATTCATTAGCCAAGCGAAAGTATGATATAGGTCGTTAAAACCAAACTCAATTCGACATTGGCCAACAATGGTAGAACTTTTCAACGAAAGATATCAAACCTATGTGAGAGTGTCATCCTTGAGGAGACAAATCCAAGAATGGAAACAAGCACAACATGAACCCTTGGACATGGCCTTAGAAAGATATTATGCACTGTTAAACAACTACCCAGGCCATGGGTTCTCCGAGGAGAGGCTAATGTACTATATCATAGATGGGCTTCGTAATGAAACAAGGGAGACCCTAGGGATGTACATCCAATGTCAACTATATGAGCTACGAACCCATCAACTCCAAGAGCTTATTAAGAGGATAGAAAAAGAAGAAGGAGAAATAGCCAAATGGGAGAATGTTGAAAGTTCTCAACAGGACCAAAATATTAACTTAACAAGGGTCCATGATCATGAAGAGGAGAAATCAACTCACTTCAAGGTGGAATCATCTTTGCCAATCCTACAATCACAAGATGAAATTGAGGCAAAGATCAATAATATGAAAAATTGGGTACATGAAAGATGTGGAGAATATGCCAACATTATTAGAGGAAAAACTATGCCAAATCGAGAAACAAGACAAGACACCATGCGACAATTGAAACAAAGGGTAGAAGAGAATAGGGATAAGAACTCAACTGCCAATCATACGTATCAATGTAACATCTATCTGTATGATCACCCCAAAGGCCAATGTCCATTTTTGTCACATTTACATTAGCATTGGGGAGGAATGTTACATCCATAGTTTGTATAAAAATATTTTGTCCAACCACAGTGGCAAAAACCTCAGTCATGGGGGAGGCCACCGCCAACTAGACCATACCCTTTGTATGTCCCAACACCAAATGCTTATTATGTTCAACACCTTGTTTCTCCAATAAGATCAACATCCTCTATGTCACCTCATCATTATCATTCTCTCGAATACTATCCACCCATGTCCTCTTCAACAAGATCACCACCTCATGTGCCTTACACTTCTCCTCAACCTCAATATTCTCATACTTCACCCCCTTCTACATCACTGCCAGCTATGCCAGAATATTTTGCATCACAACACCAACCTAAAAATGTTAATTATGCTACTACTGTCAATAGTAGTAGAGGTCCTTCACAACATTGAAGGTGTCCCTTCTTTAGACATGACCATCAAAAGGGACACCATAGTTCAGAAACCACTGCATCTGCCAACTCAACACAAATCCAACACTATGGTGCATCTTCCTCTTCGAACCTAATGCCTCATGTTACCTTATCAAGGCCACCACTTAATACTCCAAAAACCATGGGGCCCAATGAATATTTCCACATGGGGAGACATGTTGATCCTTGAATACCATCTTACGGTCACAAGTACCATAGTGGGTCAACTCCTTATAAATTAACCACATCTTATAACTTGCCCCACTATGTTAACTCTAATCAAGTGTGTGAACCCTAATGGGGTAAGTATGACTAGGTCCTAATATTTTCAAAATTCAAGGATCCCCACCTTCCATTTATTAATTCTAGCCATGCTCAAGGGTTTAGTTATGGGGGCTATCATCCATTCTAACAACAGAGAATTAATAAATGTTTTTCTGTTTCTTTAATTTTTAAACTTTTTGTTCTCCAATTTTTCACCTTTAAATTTATTGTTTTATCCTTTTGTCTTTTTATCTTTTTATGAGTAATCTCATCTACAAATAAAACACTCATGTGACTCGTTGGTTAAGGTGTTATTCTATGCTATCAAGTCTCAGGTGACTAATTATTTGAACAGCAAGCCCATCACATCCATCGAACCATTCTATTAATAAGAGGTTCCACTCTGGGTATGGTGATATTCTTAACATCATTAAAACCTAAAGTAATTTTGTGCTCATTATGCCCAGAGTGAAAAATTATGGACTAAGAGGGAATGACCAAGGTGTGACATCAAGGGGACTTATGGATTCTCTTTGGTGACATCTGTAGATGCTATCATGTAGCTTGGTTGTACTAAGATCCTGGTAGATCTAAAAAAAATGGGAGTAAGAGTATTAAAGGTATCCAATAAAAAAAAGAAAAAAGAGAGAGAAGAGAGTGTGTGCCAAAGTAGC
Source organism: Gnetum montanum (assembly GCA_015680685.1). Lineage (NCBI taxonomy): Eukaryota > Viridiplantae > Streptophyta > Gnetopsida > Gnetales > Gnetaceae > Gnetum > Gnetum montanum. Next base: position 4,838 of record MNCI01030846.1, on the reverse strand, counting down.
CAAACAAAAAGTATGCCACAAAGAAATTCCAAGTTACTCCTCCCTTACACAAAACATCATGTGATCGTATACCTTGCTGTCATGGTGCTCTTATGGTTGCCCATCATTGGATGAAATGATGCGATGTCATTGATCAGAGGAATGGACTTGGTCCTGATCTTGGAATGATGAGTTAATAACACCTTAATCATGCTTTACACATAGGATTCATTGTGCCTTGAGTCAGTTACCTCACGTCCCAATCTCTGCAATCCCTTCTCTAATTCATTCCATCTTGTTGTTCATGTATTTGTGACTCATGTCTTGTATAGCATTGAATTCATACCTCATTACGGTGGTATCGACATGTGTGTGTTTTTTGCATTGGTATAGATTACATTTAACCTTTCTAGTGCCTATGGACATCTTAAGGTGTGATTACGCAAGGGAATATAGGTTGGAACCTTCTTTGGGGAGGACCCACTAACGTGACTTTTGTAATTTGTACTTGTTACACACCACCACATCATCTTTACCCTCTGATTATTTCATTGCCAAATCTATTCTTTCCTTTTTCATTATGTTATCAAATGTTCCTCCAAACCAGGTCCAACATTCAACTTTTGGGGCAACTTCCTTGACAAATTTCCAACTCTAAAATCACACTAAGTAAAGAGTGCAAAATTTATTAAAGGCAATTAGTAAGGTATGAAATCATTGAACTTTTTTCACTAACCTTACTAACAATTGATCCTTGTGTGATTATAGATGGACCCTAAAAGAAGACAACGAGGAGGACCTTCTCAAGGTGCAACTGAATGACTTGGGGGAGGCAAAGGCCAAGGACCTCATGCAGAACATGCAGAGCATAAGGTAATCATTGAAGAATCCATCATGAAACTCCTGTTACTACATAATCTATCCAAGCAAAGGGAGGAGAGGTTAGGATCCAAGCCTATGAAGAGGAACAATGGCTATCTATGGCATGGCATGTTAAGGCCAATCAAGTATTCCTATAGCTGCCTTACACATGGAAAGTACCGACCCCATCATACATTGGAACATCAGAATGGACAACTCATGATCCTCAAATAGAAGAGGAGAAACATCAGGAGCTTCTTCAATGGTATCAATCTTAGAAGCTTTATGTGCAGGACAAAGGAAAGGCACCCATGGAGGAGCCACCACTACTAGGAACCCCATGAGTTCCATGAGTTTTATCTTTTGTATCTATTCCAAATTTTTTCATATCCACTACAGCATGAATAAATTTCTAGTTAGTCACTAATTCCATACCTATCCACTATGTATTCAATTGAACTTGTTCCTCACTTTCTTTGACTTGAGGACGAGTTTTTACTCAGTTGTGGGGGTATGATGAAGTGTCATTAAGTCGATGCATCGACTAGGCCGTGTATACGAGGCTGCATATACATAGCCGCATTGATGCAGGCCCATCGACGTAGCCTTCCTACGTCAACGTGGCCTCATTTACGCAGCCGCCTATCCCGGCCTATAAATAAGAGGGCCTTCTGCCTCATTTCGGAATCTTTTGAGTAGTTGTAGTGAAGCCCTTACATTTTGTTTCCGTAGGAGTTAGATTATTTTCCCAAGTGCATGCCCATAGTGTGATGCTTGTAATTGTATGACACCTTTATTCTAGTGTGACGTACTTGGACGCACACATCACTAGAAATAAAGATCGAGATTACTTCATCATTGCAGCATTCACTTAGTTTTAATTGTTTAATTATTATTGCTAATTGTTGTTGTTATTTATTAATTTCTTAGTTAATATTTCTTTATCGTCATTTACTATTCCTGTTGTTAAATGCAGAATGAGTACAACTTAATCATGAGAATTTAAGTGTGACTACTTGGTAACCTAGCAGCATACCTAGGATCTACGCTTGGTAATCCCAGTAGTATTCGTGCATGAGGTCCAAGATGTGTACGAATGATTAAGGAATAGATTCTCATCCCACTTAGGCTAGCTTAGAATCATTTCCTATTGCTCATTAGTTTAATCAATATTATTTTCCATTGTCTCTAGGAGCAGCATTAGTTTAGGATCACATCATACGCGTTACTCTATACTAAACCATACGTGACAAAGCAAATACTAGTCTAGGTGGGAAGATAGCGAATTGCGATCAACGTGTAACTATCTAGATATCACAACTAGTTTGTCCACAGAGTTCGACCGAATTTTGCATAAACGCTCGTATTTGTATGGTTGAGTGTAGGGATACCTAGTCGCTCATCACGAGGTAAATATTGGATGATTATAAAACTATGAGATTTTGGTTATTCTAATGGCTTATTGACTCAAAGATAGGTTATATGATCTTCAATGCTAAAATTTCATCTTTTGATATTGTTGGCGACCGTTTGGGACGCGACCGCCAACGAGTGTCCTCGAACAGGATTTAGGTGTCTGCTGGTCTCTGGCAACACCAAGGCCCAGATACCTCCAAATAAACTCAGTAGTTAATGTGAGTATGTGTGTGTGCTATTGTGACGTGTGTTTGTGTAAAATGTAACAATTGCGTTGTGTGTGAACTACAAATGACTTACTTTAAAGAGATTCAGCCAACTTTGCCAAGTACTGTGAGTTCTTGAAAATTTCCTATTTTGTTCAACTGCCTAGTCTATGCGGTCCTTATAATACCTACTTTTAACAAATAAAATTTTGCAAAAACATTTGAGCACAACTCTGCAATCTACTCCTAATTTTCCCTAGAGAAAGAGATAGTTCCACAAGAAAACTAG